>JAMKCF010000016.1:5773139-6373139 GCA_023634235.1 Pisaster brevispinus | reverse complement strand
ATATGACCAAACCCCTTCATATTTAAACATTAGGATATTTGGTGTATACAAAAACGTGTACTAATGTTATGGGATTTAGGTGGAAACAAAGAATAATAATAATAACTAGACATTAGGTGTTTGTGAACAAACACAAAGCTGTTCCGTTTTGTTTTGCTTTGATTAAACGATCCAGACATTTAAAATGAGCCTAAGTTCAAGATTGAACGATATGGTCCCACTTCCGGTTGACTCAGAAGTAAAGGTCAACATGGGGTCACGGTAACCCAAGGCTTATCTTCAATGCTCAAAAGGTTTATAACTGAAAAGAAATTGAACATGGGTTGTGTAGTTCTTGAGATATGGTCCCACTTTCGGTTGACCCGGAAGTAAAGGTTAACATGGGGTCACGGTATCCTAAGTTCAGTCTTCAATGCTTGAAGGGTCTATAACTGAAAAGAACATGTACATGGGTTGTGTAGTTCTTGAGATGTTGCACTGCAGAGGCAATGTTTTTTATCACAAGCGCAGTTGTGTTAACGGCTTTTTTTACTCTAAATTTTGTTATCGAGGAACAGGTCTCACAAGCTAGCATGTATACCAATCCTGTGACGGTTACACGGTTAACCGGTGATCAACCGGTTAAACGTTTACATTTTTACGGTTCGGATAAGCATAAAACAATTCAATCGAAAATTGCTAAACATTGACTATGAATTTGCTTATTCAAAATCAAATCGCTTATTCGGAATCAATTCGCTTATTCAAACTCAAATCACTTATTTGGAATCAATTCGCTTATTCTGAATAAATTCGCTTATTCAGAATCAAAACACTTTTTCACAATCAATTTGCTTACTCGGAATAATTTCGCTCATTCAAAATCAATTTGCTTATTCAGAATCATTGCTGATTCATAACCATTTTGCCTATTCATAACCATTTCGCCAAGTCGTAAGCATTATGCTTGTTGATAAAGATTGTGAAGTTTCTTTAAATACACTTAACACTACATCATTCAATGATTCATCACAAGACGCATGAATGATAGTACCATTTCGATGTTCATTCATAAAATGTGTATGCCGTGTAAACTTCCAAATCTCAGGCAGGTGTATTCATCCGTGCACTGTTGCTTTTACGGAATGGCTTATTCGGAATCAATTCGCTTATTCAAAATCAATTCGCTTATTGGTATCAATTCGCTTATTCGAAATCAATTCGCTTATTCAGAATTAAAACGCTTATTCAGAATCGATTCGCTTACTCGGATTAATTTCGCTCATTCTAAATCAATTTGCTTATTCAGAATCAATTCGCATATTCAGAATTAAAACGCTTATTCAGAATCAATTTGCTTACTCGGAATAATTTCGCTCATTTGAAATCAGTTTGCTTATTTAAAATCTAATGGCTTATTCGGTATCAATTCGCTTATTTGGAATCAATTCGCTTATTCAAAATCGAATGAATGATAGTACCATTTCGGTACTTATGAATGATAGTACCATTTCGATGTTCATTCATAAAACGTTTATGCCGTGTAAACTTCCAAATCTCAGGCAGGTGTATTCATCCGTGCATGGTCGTTTTTTGTAAATTTTATGCACAGGCTTAATTTAAAGCTAAATACTGCTGTATTAAAATCGTAATTGTAAAACTTTGTGTGCCCTTTATTACCGATCGAGTATGTTATTTTCGTATGGCATGAATAGTAAAAAATTTATGGGACATGAGTTATTGTTAATTTTGGCTTTTGACCCCAAATCCAACACTGACCCTATAGCCATGGAAAAGGTTATTTCACGTTTTTATACATTATTTCCCCACTCAGCTCTAATTCTTGCCCTATTGCATCCCCACCAAGTGTTTTGTCTGCTAGACGGTGATTTCCCAAAGTAATGCGTTCGCACAAGAACCTTAAAAACGTGGTTTCAGGCGAATGGGTAGCCTTGTTTCCTTCACGATTGAGCTTCAAGTAATGCGTTTGCATAAGAAACCTAAAAGATCGTTTTCCGGTGAACGGGACCCAAGCGCGGACAAGTCTGCTACGCGGGCAACATCGTCCCACACACGGCGTTCTATTTTTCTACGTTCACGCTGCTGATACCTGAGTAACGATAAGATTTGAGCGGACACACGACGCTCTGCGCTGAGAGCAAGACAACTCGATTCTTGTAAATGAAAGTAGACTTGCGTTAGTCGGCGCAGGAATGACTCTTTATAATACACTCTACATACAAACAACGCAAAAACACGGGTCACAAATGGGTAGGACTTGATCAAGTTTTTAAAAAAGCAAGCAAGAGCGCCGTTAAACTGGTATAGCGCCCTCATTTGTTAAAAAAATTAGAGCTTGACTCCTTTTTTATTTATAAACTCACAGATTATAGGCAAAGTACCCGTGGCGTTAAAATTTGCCTGAGAATTTGGGGTTTTTTTTACTGACAATGTTTTGGTAAGTTTTGATGCTTTTAAACTGAAGTTCAATAAAATCTTTCTTGTTTTAAGAAACATTTGTGTAATCTAGGACGTTAAATTTGAGCTTAATTGAAAAAATATGTTTCTAGAAGTCGGATTTGATTCCACTATCTCCATGTGTTTTGTGCACGGGCGAAAATGCGCAATAAATGACGTCATTATGACGTCGTTCGTTGTTTTAGGCCGGAAAGCACATCTACAGTATCTCATAAGTCTAATACTAAAAAAAGTTTGACGATCGGCGGTATACTTTTTGAGATATGGTGCTTACAAGGCTGGCTAATTAAATATTCACCTCGCTCTAAAGTGGCTAATTAATTAAGAATTTTAACAACTATCACAATAAATGTTAAGTTTATGTACTAAGCTTCAATTTGATATATGACCAAACCCCTTCATATTTAAACATTAGGATATTTGGTGTATACAAAAAACGTGTACAAATGTTATGGGATTTAGGTGGAAACAAAGAATAATAATAATAACTAGACATTAGGTGTTTGTCCATGACAAACACAAAGCTGTTCCGTTTCTAATTACATTGATTAAACGCTCCAGATGTAGTTCTTGAGATAGGTGTCACTTCCAGTTTACCCGGAAGTAAAGGTCAACATGGGGTTATGGTTAACCATGGCAAATTTGTAATGCCCAAGGAGTGTATAACTGAAAAAAAATTAACAATCGGTTTTGTAGTTCTTGAGATATGATCCCACTTCCGGTTGACCCGGAAGTAAAGGTCAACACGGGTCACGGTAACCCTAGGCTAATCTTCAATGCACAAAAGGTTTATAATTCTGAAATAAAATTGAAAATCGGGTGCGTAGTACTTGAGAGTTGGTCCCACTTCCGGTTGACCCAGAAGTTCAGGTCAATATGGGGTCATGGTAACACAAGGCTAACATTCAATGCCAGGAAGAATAAATTGAAAACAGTTTGAATATCGGCTGGTACTTCTTGAGATATGGTCCAACTTCCGGTTAAACCGGAAGTTTAGGTCAACTTAGGGTCAAGATAACCCAAGGTTAATATTTAATGCCCAATGAGTCTATAACTGGGGTGTCGTGGCCGAGCGGGTAAGAGCATCGGACTCAAGTTCTGGTGATTAAGTTATCGGTATGTGGGTTCGAATCCCGGTCGTGGCACTTGTGTCCTTGAGCAAGACACTTAACCATAATTGCTTCTCTCCACCCAGGGGTAAAATGGGTACCTGTGAGGGCAGAGATGGTTTATGTGAATGATTAGCTTGGAGCGCAGTAAACTCGCAGCACCGGCTGTATACTCCCCAGGGAGCTGAGATGGTTTAAGGAATGAAATATATGGCCCAGTGACCAGGGGTAATAATGTCAGAAGCGCTTTGATACGCCCCTCGGGCTGTGATAAAGCGCTATATAAGAATCGGTTATTGTTGTTATTAACTGAAACAAATTGAAAATTGGCTTTGAAGATCTTGAGATAATGTCCCACTTCCGATTGACCCAGAGGTAAAGGTCAACATGGGGTCAGGGTAACCCTTAGTTCAATCTTTAATGCTCAAAGGATCTATAACTAAAAAGAAATTGAAAATCGGTTGTGTAGTTCTGGAGATATGGTCCCACTTCCGGTTGACCCGGAAAAAGGTCAGCATGGGGTCACGGTTACCAAAAGACAATCTCCAATGCCCAAGGAGTCTATAACTGAAAACATTTGAAAATCAGTTGTGTAGTTCTTGAGATATGGTCCCACTTCCGATTGACCCCGAAGTAAAGGTCAACATGGGGTCACGATTTCCCAAGTTCAATCTTCAATGTTCAAAGGATCTAATAACTGAAAAGAAATGGAACATGGGTTGTGTAGTTCTTGAGATATGGTCCCACTTCCGATTGACCTGGAAGTAAAGGTTAACATGGGGTCACGGTAAACCCAAGTTCAATCTTCAATGCTCAATGAGTGTCTATATCTGAAAAGAACTTGAAATGCACATAATTATCGTTTCCAATCAGGCTCGTAGTCTTTGTTATATGAAAACTGTGCTTGAGGTAATAAATGCAAGAAACATTGAACGCTAGAGGGCGTTCCACAACAATTCGATTGTGCAGAGCCAAATAATGTTGCACTGAAGAGGCAATGCTTTTGATCACAACCGCAGATGTGTTAGCGTTTTTTTTATTCTAAATTTTGTAATCGAGGAACATGTCTCACAAGTTAGCATGTATACTAAGCCTGTGAGGGTTACACGGTTAACCAACCGATCAACCGGTTAAACGTTTAAATTTTTACGGTTCGGATAGCGTAAAACAATTCAATCAAAAAGTGCCGCGAAACATTGACTATAATAATTGCCTAGTTACATCAAGTACACACGCGCACAAGCCGAAATTCTCTACTAACCTCTGAAATACGCTTGACGTAAGCACGGAACTTGCTGCCGTAAGCGTTGATTATTTGCTTTTGGTAAGCAGAGCCATGTATTCGGGCCTGGGTCTCACAACTTAGCGTATAAAGTGAACCATCCCTCATTTAAACAAATGAGCCCAGTTACATGGCTCTGGTTACTGCCGAAATCCATGCTTACTGTCACCATTCTCCGCTTTTTTTGCAAGCGTCGAATTTCTGCGCTAGCTGTGTAAGCGAAGAATGCCTAGTTACGATAAATATTGGATATGACTTTATTGTTAATTTTTGCTCTTCATGCACACCCATGAAAAAAAATTTTTTTCTACACCTTTCCCCATTCAGCTTCAATTCGAGCCTCATTGCAACCCCAACAGGTTTGTTGTTTGCTACATAGTGATTTCCCGAAGTAATGCATTTGCACAAGAACCTTAAAAACGTGGTTTCAGGCATAGCCTTGTTTCCTTCACGATTCAACTTCAAGTAATGCCTTTGCATAAGAAACCTAAAAGATCGTTTTCCGGTGAACGGGACCCAAGCGCAGACAAGTCTGACACGCGGGCCACATTGCCCCATCACACGGCGTTCTATTTCCAACGTTCACGCTGAATAACAAGATCTGAACGGACACGTCGCTCTGCGCTGAGAGCAAGACAATTCTTCTCGATTCTTGGGAATGAACGTAGACTTGTGCTAGTCGGTGCAGGAATGACTCTTTATAATATACTCTACATACAAAATACGCATATTCACGGGTTATTTGGGTTTGCGACTTGATCGAGTTTCAAGAAAGCAAACAAGAGTACCGTTAAACTGGTGTAGCGCCCTCAATTGTTTAAAAAGCATCCCATGTGTTTTGTACATGGAATAAAAATGCGCAATAGATGACGTAATTGTGACGTCGTTCCACATTTAAGGCCGGAAAGCACATCTACAGTATCTCAGAAGTCTAAAACTGAAACAAGTTTGACGATCGGGTGTTTACTTTTCGAGATATGATGCTGTCAAGATTGGCTAATTAAATATTCACCTCGCTGTAAAGTAGCTAATTAATTAAGAATTTAAATATTTTTTACATTAGGAGTCAAGCTTATGTTCTAAGCTTCAATATGATATATGATTCAACTCTTTCCTATTTACGCTCTAGGATATTAGGCTTAAAGAAAAAACGTGTACAAATGCTATGGGATTTAGGCGGAAACAAAGAATAATAATAATAATAACTAGACATTGAGGTGTTTGTGAACAAACACAAAGCTGTTCCGTTTTGTTGTGCTTTGATTAAACCCAAGTTCAATCTTCAATGCACAAGGGGTCTATAACTGAAAAGAAATTGAAAATTGGGTGTTTAGTTCTTCAGATATGGTCCCACTTCCGGTTGACCCGTAAGTAAAGGTCAACATGGGGTCACGGTAACCCAAGTTCAATCTTCAATGTTCAAAGGATCTAATAACTGAAAAGAAATGGAATTGGGTTGTGTAGTTCTTGAGATATGGTCCCACACTGGTTTACCCGGAAGTAAAGGTTAACATGGGGTCACGGTAACCCAAGTTCAATATTCAGTGCTCAATGAGTCTATAACTGAAAAGAACTTGAAATGCACATAATTATTGTTTCCAATCAGGCTCATAGTCTTTGTTATATGAAAACTGTGCTTGAGGTATTAAATGCAAGAAACATTGAACGCTAGAGGGCGTTCCACAACAATTCGAATGCACATTTATTTTGCAGGATGATTGTGCAGAGCCAAATAATGTTGCACTGAAGAGGCAATGCTTTTGATCACAACCGCAGATGTGTTAACGTTTTTTTTATTCTAAATTTTGTTATCGAGGAACATGTCTCACAAGTTAGCATGTATACTAAGCCTGTGACGGTTACACGGTTAACCAACCGATCAACCGGTTAAACGTTTACATTTTTACGGTTCGGATAAGCGTAAAACAATTCAATCAAAAAGTGCCGCGAAACATTGACTATAATAATTGCCTAGTTACATCAAGTACACACGCGCACAAGCCGAAATTCTCTACTAACCTCTGAAATACGCTTGACGTAAGCACGGAACTTGCTGCTGTAAGCGTTGATTATTTGCTTTTGGTAAGCAGAGCCATGTATTCGGGCCTGGGTCTCACAACTTAGCGTATAAAGTGAACCATCCCTCATTTAAACAAATGAGCCCAGTTACATGGCTCTGGTTACTGCCGAAATCCATGCTTACTGTCACCATTCTCCGCTTTTTTTGCAAGCGTCGAATTTCTGCGCTAGCTGTGTAAGCGAAGAATGCCTAGTTACGTGAAGTACACACGAGAAAACGCCAAAATTCTCTGCTAACCCCGAAATACGCTTGACGTAAGCACGGAATTCTCTGCTTCCGTAAGCGCCGTTTTTTTGCTTACGGTAAGCAGAGTCGTGCAATTGAGTCCAGGTCTCACAAGTTAGTACGCAAAGCAATCATGCACACCACAGGTCTCACAGTTTAGTAAGTAAAGCGATCACACCACAGGTCTCACAAGTTAGTAAGTAAAGATTGGTCTATGCTGTTGTATTAAAATCATAATTGTTAAAAAAAAACCTTTTAAATACCCTGTATGTAATTTTTGTTGCGATAAAATATTAAATGCGGTATAAGTTAATAAGTTAGTACGTAACACGAACTGCCACACTTATAAAAGAATTATGAAATCCAAACGAATTATGAATTCGAAACGAATTATGAATTCGAAACGAATTATGAATTCAAAACGAATTATGAATTCGAAACGAATTATGAATTCAAAACAAATTATTAATTCAAAACGAATCATTAATCTGTTACTATGCCTGCTTTCCGCTGATAACATCTCAGTGCATGCCACAATTGCGCTTTAGTAGCGCATAATAATTTTGGGTAGACGATTTAAATTTTGGTCTATGCTATTGTACTACATTTTTTTGTTGTGTCTTTTTAATACTGAATGCTTTTGTTGGGCTAAAATAGTAAATAAATATTGGATATGACTTTATTGTTCATTTTGGTTCTTCGTGCACACCCATGAAAAATGTATTTTTTCTTTTCTACACCTTTCCCCATTCAGCTTCAATTCGAGCCTCATTGCAACCCCAACAGGTTTGTTGTTTGCTACATAGTGATTTCCCGAAGTAATGCATTTGCACAAGAACCTTAAAAACGTGGTTTCAGGCATAGCCTTGTTTCCTTCACGATTCAACTTCAAGTAATGCCTTTGCATAAGAAACCTAAAAGATCGTTTTCCGGTGAACGGGACCCAAGCGCAGACAAGTCTGACACGCGGGCCACATTGCCCCATCACACGGCGTTCTATTTCCAACGTTCACGCTGAATAACAAGATCTGAACGGACACGTCGCTCTGCGCTGAGAGCAAGACAATTCTTCTCGATTCTTGGGAATGAACGTAGACTTGTGCTAGTCGGCGCAGGAATGACTCTTTATAATATACTCTACATACAAAATACGCATATTCACGGGTTATTTGGGTTTGCGACTTGATCGAGTTTCAAGAACGCAAACAAGAGTACCGTTAAACTGGTGTAGCGCCCTCAATTGTTTAAAAAGCATCCCATGTGTTTTGTACACGGGCGAAAATGCGCAACAGATGACGTAATTGTGACGTCGTTCCACATTTTAGGCCGGAAAGCACATCTACAGTATCTCAGAAGTCTAAAACTGAAACAAGTTTGACGATCGGGTGTTTACTTTTTGAGATATGATGCTGTCAAGATTGGCTAATTAAATATTCACCTCGCTGTAAAGTGGCTAATTAATTAAGAATTTAAATATTTTTTACATTAGGAGTCAAGCTTATGTTCTAAGCTTCAATTTGATATATGATTCAACTCTTTCCTATTTACGCTCTAGGATATTAGGCTTAAAGAAAAAACGTGTACAAATGCTACGGGATTTAGGCGGAAACAAAGAATAATAATAATAATAATAATAATAATAATAATAATAAAAATAATAAAAATCTCGACGAAAACAATACCTGTTCCGACTGTAGTCGGAACAGCTAATAATAATAATAATAATAATAATAATAAAAATAATAAAAATCTCGACGAAAACAATACCTGTTCCGACTGTAGTCGGAACAGCTAATAATAATAATAATAATAATAATAATAAAAATAATAAAAATCTCGACGAAAACAATACCTGTTCCGACTGTAGTCGGAACAGCTAATAATAATAAAAATAATAAAAATCTCGACGAAAACAAAACCTGTTCCGACAGTAAGTCGGAACAGCTAATAACTAGACATTGAGGTGTTTGTGAACAAACACAAAGCTGTTCCGTTTTGTTGTGCTTTGATTAAACCCAAGTTCAATCTTCAATGCACAAGGGGTCTATAACTGAAAAGAAATTGAAAATCGGGTGTTTAGTTCTTCAGATATGGTCCCACTTCCGGTTGACCCGTAAGTAAAGGTCAACATGGGGTCACGGTAACCCAAGTTCAATCTTCAATGTTCAAAGGATCTAATAACTGAAAAGAAATGGAATTGGGTTGTGTAGTTCTTGAGATATGGTCCCACTTCTGGTTTACCCGGAAGTAAAGGTTAACATGGAGTCACGGTAACCCAAGTTCAATATTCAGTGCTCAATGAGTCTATAACTGAAAAGAACTTGAAATGCACATAATTATTGTTTCCAATCAGGCTCATAGTCTTTGTTATATGAAAACTGTGCTTGAGGTATTAAATGCAAGAAACATTGAACGCTAGAGGGCGTTCCACAACAATTCGAATGCACATTTATTTTGCAGGATGATTGTGCAGAGCCAAATAATGTTGCACTGAAGAGGCAATGCTTATGATCACAACCGCAGATATGTTAACGTTTTTTTTATTCTAAATTTTGTTATCGAGGAACATGTCTCACAAGTTAGCATGTATACTAAGCCTGTGATGGTTACACGGTTAACCAACCGATCAACCGGTTAAACGTTTACATTTGTACGGTTCGGATAAGCGTAAAACAATTCAATCAAAAAGTGCCGCGAAACATTGACTATAATAATTGCCTAGTTACATCAAGTACACACGCGCACAAGTCGAAATTCTCTACTAACCCCTGAAATACGCTTGACGTAAGCACGGAACTTGCTGCCGTAAGCGTTGATTATTTGCTTTTGGTAAGCAGAGCCATGTATTTGGGCCTGGGTCTCACAACTTAGCGTATAAAGTGAACCATCCCTCATTTAAACAAATGAGCCCAATTACATGGCTCTGGTTACTGCCGAAATCCATGCTTACTGTCACCATTCTCCGCTTTTTTTGCAAGCGTCAAATTTCTGCGCTAGCTGTGTAAGCGAAGAATGCCTAGTTACGTGAAGTACACACGAAGTACACACGTGAAGTACACACGTGAAGTACACACAGGGCGAATGGCTAGCCTTGTGTCCTTCACGATTCAGCTTCAAGTAATGCCTTTGCATAAGAAACCTAAAAGATCGTTTTCTGGTGAACGGGACCCAAGCGCAGACAAGTCGGACACGCGCGGTCAACATCGACCCAACACACGGCGTTCGATTTTCAACGTTCACGCTGAATAACAACATGATCTGAGCGGACATGTCGCTCTGCGCTGAGAGCAAGAAAAATTCCTCTTGATTCTTGTGAATGAACGTAAACTTGTGCTAGTCGGCGCAGGAATGACTCTTTATAATACACTCTACATACAAAACACTCAGTAACAGGGTCATTTGGGTTTACGACTTGATCCAGTTTAAAAAAAGCAAGCAAGAGCACCGTTAAACTGGTATAGCGCCCTCAATTGTTTAAAAATAATCCCATGTGTTTTGTACACGGGCGAAAATGCGTAATAGATGACGTAATTGTGACGTCGTTCCACATTTTAGGCCGGAAAGCACATCTTAAGTATCTCAGAAGTCTAAAACTGAAACAAGTTTGACGATCGGGGGTATACTTTTTGAGTTATGGTGCTTTCAAGATTGGCTAATAAAATATTCACCTCGCTGTAAAGTGGCTAATTAATTAAGAATTTTAATATTTTTTACTTTAAGAGTCAAGCTTATGTTCTAAGCTTCAATTTGATATATGATTCAACTCTTTCCTATTTACGCTCTAGGATATTGGGCTTAAAGAAAAAACGTGTACAAATGCTATGGGATTTAGGCGGAAACAAAGAATAATAATAATAACTAGACATTGAGGTGTTTGTGAACAAACACGAAGCTGTTCCGTTTTGTTGTGCTTTGATTAAACCCAAGTTCAATCTTCAATGCACAAGGGGTCTAAAACTGGAAAAAAATGTAAATCGGTTGTGTAGTTCTTGAGATATGGTCCCACTTCCGGTTTACCCAGAAGTAAAGGTCAACATTGGGTCACGGTAACCCAAGTTCAATCTTCAATGTTCAAAGGATCTAATAACTGAAAAGAAATGGAACATGGGTTGTGTAGTTCTTGAGATATGGTCCCACTTCTGGTTGACCCGGAAGTAAAGGTTAACATGGGGTCACGGTAACCCAAGTTCAATCTTCAATGTTCAAAGGATCTAATAACTGAAAAGAAATGGAACATGGGTTGTGTAGTTCTTGAGATAATGGTCCCACTTCTGGTTGACCCAGAAGTAAAGGTTAACATGGGGTCACGGTAACCCAAGTTCAATCTTCAATGCTCAATGAGTCTATAACTGAAACGAACTTGAAATGCACATAATTATCGTTTCCAATCAGGCTCGTAGTCTTTGTTATATTAAAACTGTGCTGGAGGTAATAAATGCAAGAAACATTGAACGCTAGAGGGCGTTACACAACAATTCGATTGCACATGCTTATTTAATTATTTTGCAGTGTGATTGTGCAGAACAAATGTTGCACTGAAGAGGCAATGTTTTTGATCACAAACGCAGTTGTGTTAACGTTTTTTTTACTCGAAATTTTGTTATCGAGGAACATGTCTCACAAGTTAGTATGCATACTAAGCCTGTGACGGTTACATGGTTAACCAACCGATCAACCAGTTAAACGTTTACGTTTTTACGGTTCGGATAAGCGTAAAACAACTCAATCAAAAAGTGCCGCGAAATATTGACTATAATAATTGCCTAGTTACATGAAGTACAAAACACGCCCTGAGCCAAAATTCTCTGCTAACCCCTGAAATACACTTAGCGTAAGCACGGAAGTCTCTGCTGCCGTAAGCGTTGATTCTTTGCTTTTGGTAAGCAGAGCCATGTATTCGGGCCTGGGTCTCACAACTTAGTGGATAAAGTGAACTACCCCTCATTTAAACGAATGAGCCCAAATACATGAATCTGGTTACTGCCGAAATCCATGCTTACGGTCATCATTCTCCGCTTATTTTGCAAGCGTCGAATTTCTGCGCTAGCTGTGTAAGCGAAGAATGCCTAGTTACGTGAAGTACACACAGAAAAAGCCGAAATTCTCTGCTTACTCCTGAAATACGCTTGCTGTAAGCACGGAATTCTCTGCTTCCGTTTCCGTAAGTGTCGATTCTTTGCTTACGGTAAGCAGAGTCATGAAATTGGGTCCAGGTCACACAAGTTAGTACGCAAACCACACAAGACTGTATATCATGGAATAGGTCCAACAATTTAGTACGTAAAGCAATCACACCACAGGTCTCACAATTTAGTAAGTAAAGCGACAAATCAGTGGTCTCACAAGTCAGTAAGTAAAGATTGGTCTATGCTGTTGTATTAAAATTGTAATTGTAAAAAAATATGTTTTTAATATCGTGTATGTAATTGTTGTTACGATAAAAAATTAAATGCGGTATAAGTTAATAAGTTAATACATCACACGAACTACCACTCTTATCAAGGAATTATGAATTCGAAACGAATTATGAATTCGAAACGAATTGTTAATTCAAAACAAATTATAAATCTGTTACTACGCCTGCTTTCCACTGATAACATCTCAGTGCATGCCACAACAGGGCTTTAGTAGCACATAATAATTTTTGGTAGACGATTTAAATTTTGGTCTATGCTATTGTACTAACACTTGTGTCTTTTTAATACTGAATGTTTTTGTTGGGCTAAAATAGTAAATATTGGATATGACTTTATTGTTAATTTTGGCTCTTCATGAACACCCATGAAAATTGTATTTGTTCTTGTCTACAACTTTCCCCATTCAGCTACAATTCGAGCCTCATTGCAACCCCCAACAGGTTTGTTGTTTGCTACATAGAGTGATTTCCCGATGTAATGCATTCGCACAAGAACCTTAAAAACGTAGCCTTGTTTCCTTCACGATTCAGCTTCAAGTAATGCGTTTGCATAAGAAACCTAAAAGATCGTTTTCCGGTGAACGGGACCCAAGCGCGGACAAGTCTGCCACGCGGGCAACATCGTCCCACACACGGCGTTCTATTTTTCGACGTTCACACTGCTGATACCTGAGTAACGATAAGATCTGAGCGGACACACGACGCTCTGCGCTGAGAGCAAGACAAATTCTTCTCGATTCTTGTGAATGAAAGTAGACTTGTGTTAGTCGGCGCAGGAATGACTCTTTATAATACACTCTACATACAAACAACGCAAAAACACGGGTCACAAATGGGTAGGACTTGATCAAGTTTTTTAAAAAGCAAGCAAGAGCACCGTTAAACTCGTATAGCGCCCTCAATTGTTAAACATTTTTAGAGCTTGACTCCTTTTTTATTTATAAACTCACAGCTTATAGGCAAAGTACCCGTGGCGTTAAATTTGCCTGAGAATTTGGGGTTTTTTTTACTGACAATGTTTTGATAAGTTTTAATGCTTTTAAACTGAAGGTCAATAAAATCTTACTTGTTTTAAGAGACGTTTGTGTAATCTAGGACGTTAATTTTGAGCTTAATTGAAAAATTATGTTTCTAGAAGTCGGATTTGATTTCACTATCTCTATGTGTTTTGTACACGGGCGAAAATGCGCAATAAATGACTTCATTGTGACGTCGTTCCACATTTTAGGCCGGAAAGCACATCTACTGTATCCCTGAAGTCTAAAACTGAAAAAAGTTTGACGATCGGACATATATTTTTTGAGATATGGTGGTCTAAAGATTGGCTAATTAAATATTCATGTCATTATAACTTAGTAAATTAATTAATTAAGTTAAGTTAAATACATTTTACTATAACTTCATGACCTAAGCTTTAATATGATGTATGATCCGACTATTTTATACTAAGCCTAGTATGACTTTAGGAGGTAACAAAATGCATGTACAAAACCTATGGCATTTTGGTGGAAATAAAGAATAATAATAATAAGAAAAACAAATAAAAATCCTAACGAAAACAATAGCTGTTCCGACTCCTACGTCGGAACAGCTAATAATAATAATAAAAATAATAAAAATCTCGACGAAAACAATACCTGTTCCGACTGTAGTCGGAACAGCTAATAATAAAAATCTCGACGAAAACAATACCTGTTCCGACTGTAGTCGGAACAGCTAACTAGACATTGAGGTGTTTGTGAACAAACACAAAGCTGTTCCGTTTTGTTGTGCTTTGATTAAACCCAAGTTCAATCTTCAATGCACAAGGGGTCTATAACTGAAAAGAAATTGAAAATTGGGTGTTTAGTTCTTCAGATATGGTCCCACTTCCGGTTGACCCGTAAGTAAAGGTCAACATGGGGTCACGGTAACCCAAATTCAATCTTCAATGTTCATTGACTATAATAATTGCCTAGTTACATCAAGTACACATGCGCACAAGCCGAAATTCTCTACTAACCCCTGAAATACGCTTGACGTAAGCACGGAACTTGCTGCCGTAAGCGTTGATTATTTGCTTTTGGTAAGCAGAGCCATGTATTCGGGCCTGGGTCTCACAACTTAGCATATAAAGTGAACCATCCCTCATTTAAACAAATGAGCCCAATTACATGGCTCTGGTTACTGCCTAAATCCATGCTTACTGTCACCATTCTCCGCTTTTTTTTCAAGCGTCGAATTTCTGCGCTAGCTGTGTAAGCGAAGAATGCCTAGTTACGTGAAGTACACACGAGAAAATGCCGAAATTCTCTGCTAACCCCGAAATACGCTTGACGTCAGCACGGAATTCTCTGCTTCCGTAAGCGCCGTTTTTTTGCTTACGGTAAGCAGAGTCGTGAAATTGAGTCCAGGTCTCACAAGTTAGTACGCAAAGCAATCATGCACACCACAGGTCTCACAGTTTAGTAAGTAAAGCGATCACACCACAGGTCTCACAAGTTAGTAAGTAAAGATTGGTCTATGCTGTTGTATTAAAATCATAATTGTTAAAAAAAAACTTTTTTAATACCCTGTATGTAATTTTTGTTGCGATAAAATATTAAATGCGGTATAAGTTAATAAGTTAGTACGTAACACGAACTGCCACACTTATCAAAGAATTATGAATTCGAAACGAATTATGAATTCGAAACGAATTATGAATTCGAAACGAATTATGAATTCAAAACGAATTATGAATTTGAAACAAATTATTAATTCAAAACAAATTATTAATTCAAAACGAATCATTAATCTGTTACTATGCCTGCTTTCCGCTGATAACATCTCAGTGCATGCCACAATTGCGCTTTAGTAGCGCATAATAATTTTGGGTAGACGATTTAAATTTTGGTCTATGCTATTGTACTAACGTTTGTTGTGTCTTTTTAATACTGAATGCTTTTGTTGGGCTAAAATAGTAAATAAATATTGGATATGACTTTATTGTTAATTTTTGCTCTTCATGCACACCCATGAAAAAAAATTTTTTTCTACACCTTTCCCCATTCAGCTTCAATTCGAGCCTCATTGCAACCCCAACAGGTTTGTTGTTTGCTACATAGTGATTTCCCGAAGTAATGCATTTGCACAAGAACCTTAAAAACGTGGTTTCAGGCATAGCCTTGTTTCCTTCACGATTCAACTTCAAGTAATGCCTTTGCATAAGAAACCTAAAAGATCGTTTTCCGGTGAAGGGGACCCAAGCGCAGACAAGTCTGACACGCGGGCCACATTGCCCCATCACACGGCGTTCTATTTCCAACGTTCACGCTGAATAACAAGATCTGAACGGACACGTCGCTCTGCGCTGAGAGCAAGACAATTCTTCTCGATTCTTGGGAATGAACGTAGACATGTGCTAGTCGGCGCAGGAATGACTCTTTATAATATACTCTACATACAAAATACGCATATTCACGGGTTATTTGGGTTTGCGACTTGATCGAGTTTCAAGAAAGCAAACAAGAGTACCGTTAAACTGGTATAGCGCCCTCAATTGTTTAAAAAGCATCCCATGTGTTTTGTACACTTAAGAAAATGCGCAATAGATGACGTAATTGTGACGTCGTTCCACATTTTAGGCCGGAAAGCATATCTACAGTATCTCAGAAGTCTAAAACTGAAACAAGTTTGACGATCGGGTGTTTACTTTTCGAGATATGATGCTGTCAAGATTGGCTAATTAAATATTCAACTCGCAGTAAAGTGGCTAATTAATTAAGAATTTAAATATTTTTTACATTAGGAGTCAAGCTTATGTTCTAAGCTTCAATTTGATATATGATTCAACTCTTTCCTATTTACGCTCTAGGATATTAGGCTTAAAGAAAAAACGTGTACAAATGCTATGGGATTTAGGCGGAAACAAAGAATAATAATAATAACTAGACATTGAGGTGTTTGTGAACAAACACAAAGCTGTTCCGTTTTGTTGTGCTTTGATTAAACCCAAGTTCAATCTTCAATGCACAAGGGGTCTAAAACTGAAAAAAAAAATCGGTTGTGTAGTTCTTGAGATATGGTCCCACTTCCGGTTGACCCAGAAGTAAAGGTCAACATTGGGTCACGGTAACCCAAGTTCAATCTTCAATGTTCAAAGGATCTAATAACTGAAAAGAAATGGAACATCGGTTGTGTAGTTCTTGAGATATGGTCCCACTTCTGGTTTACCCGGAAGTAAAGGTTAACATGGGGTCACGGTAACCCAAGTTCAATATTCAATGCTCAATGAGTCTATAACTGAAAAGAACTTGAAATACACATAATTATCGTTGCCAATCAGGCTCATAGTCTTTGGTATAATTATGAAAACTGTGCTTGAGGTATTAAATGCAAGAACAATGAACGCTAGAGAGCGTTCCACAACAATTCGATTGCACATTTATTTTGCAGGATAATTGTGCAGAGCCAAATAATGTTGCACTGAAGATGCAATGTTTTTGATCACAACCGCAGATGTGCTAACGTTTTTTTTACTCGAAATTTTGTTATCGAGGAACATGTCTCACAAGTTAGCATGTATACTAAGCCTGTGACAGTTACACAGTTAACCAACCGATCAACCGATTAAACGTTTACGCTTTACGGTTCGGATAAGCGTAAAACAATTCAATCAAAAAGTGCCGCGAAACATTGATTATAATAGTTGCCTAGTTACGTCAAGTACACACGCGCACAAGCCGAAATTCTCTGCTAACCCCTGAAATACGCTTGACGTAAGCACGGAATTATCTGCTTCCGTAAGCGTTGACTCTTTGCTTTTGGTAAGCAGAGCCATGTATTTGGGCCTGGGTCTCACAACTTAGTGTATAAAGTGAACTACCCCTCATTTAAACAAATGAGCCCAATTACATGGCTCTGGTTACTGCCGAAATCCATGCTTACGGTCACCATTCTCCCCTTATTTTTCAAGCGATGAATTTCTGCGCTAGCTGTGTAAGCGAAGAATGCCTAGTTACGTGAAGAACATACGAGAAAAAAAGCCGTAATTCTCTGCTTACCCCTTAAATACGCTTGACGTTAGCACGGAATTCTCTGCTTCGGTAAGCGTCGTTTTTTTTGCTTACGGTAAGCAGAGTCATGAAATTGGGTCCAGGTCTCACAAGTTAGTATGCAAACCACACAAGACTGTATCATGGAATAGATGGTTTCACAATTTAGTACGTAAAGCAATCACACCACAGGTCTCACAATTTAGTAAGTAAAGCAATCACACCACAGGTCTCACAAGTTAGTAAGTAAAGATTGGTCTATGCTGTTGTATTAAAATCATAATTGCAAAAATACCAAAACTTAAAAAAAAAAAAAACCTTTTTAATATCGTGTTTGTAATTTTTGTTGCGATAAAATATTAAATGCGGTATAAGTTAATAAGTTAGTACGTAACACGAACTGCCACTCTGAGAAGAATTATGAATTCGTAACGAATTATGATTTCGAAACGAAATATTAATTCGAAACGGATTATTAATTCAAAACAAATCATTATACTGTTACTACGCCTGCTTTCCGCTGATAACATCTCAGTGCATGCCACAATTGCGCTTTAGTAGCGCATAATAATTTTGGGTAGACGTATTAAATTTTGGTCTATGCTTATGTACTAACATTTGTTGTGTCTTTTTAATACTTAATGTTTTTGTTGGGCTAAAATAGTAAATATTGGATATGACTTTATTGTTCATTTTGGCTCTTCATGCACACCCATGAAAAATGTATTTTTTCTTTTCTACACCTTTCCCCATTCAGCTTCAATTCGAGCCTCATTGCAATCCCCAACAGGTTTGTTGTTTGCTACATAGTGATTTCCCGAAGTAATGCATTCGCACAAGAACCTTAAAAACGTGGTTTCAGGCGTAGCCTTGTTTCCTTCACGATTCAGCTTCAAGTAATGCCTTTGCATAAGAAACCTAAAAGATCGTTTTCCGGTGAACGGGACCCAAGCGCAGACAAGTCTGCCACGCGGGCAACATCGTCCCACAACACGGCGTTCTATGTTGCTACGTTCACGCTGAATAACGAGCGATCTGAGCTGACACGACGCTCTGCAGTGAGAGCAAGAAAAATTCTCGATTCTTGGGAATGAACGTAGACTTGTGCTAGTCGGCGCAGGAATGACTCTTTATAATATACTCTACATACAAAATACGCATATTCACGGGTTATTTGGGTTTGCGACTTGATCGAGTTTCAAGAAAGCAAACAAGAGTACCGTTAAACTGGTATAGCGCCCTCAATTGTTTAAAAAGCATCCCATGTGTTTTGTACACGGGCGAAAATGCGCAATAGATGACGTAATTGTGACGTCGTTCCACATTTTAGGCCGGAAATCACATCTACAGTATCTCAGAAGTCTAAAACTGAAACAAGTTTGACGATCGGTGGTATACTTTTTTAGTTATGGTGCTTTCAAGATTGGCTAATTAAATATTCACCTCGCTGTAAAGTGGCTAATTAATTAGGAATTTTAATATTTTTCACATTAAGAGTCAAGCTTATGTTCTAAGCTTCAATTTGATATATGATTCAACTCTTTCCTATTTACGCTCTAGGATAGTAGGCTTAAAGAAAAAACGTGTACAAATGCTATGGGATTTAGGTGGAAACAAAGAATAATAATAATAAAAATAATAAAAATCTCGACAAAAACAATACCTGTTCCGACTGTATGTCGGAACAGCTAACTAGACATTGAGGTGTTTGTGAACAAACACGAAGCTGTTCCGTTTTGTTGTGCTTTAATTAAACGATCCAGACATTTAAACTGAGGCTAAGTTTAAGATTGACCGATATGATTCTACTTCCGGTTAACCCGGAAGTAAAGGTCAACATGGAGTTATGGTAACCCAAAATTTATCTTCAATCCTCAAAGGGTTTATAACTGAAAAAAAAATGAAATTCGGCTGTGCAGTTCTTGAGATATGGTCCCGAGCCATGTATTTGGGCCTGGGTCTCACAACTTAGCGTATACAGTGAACTATCCCTGATTTAAACGAATGGGCCCAATTTCATGGCTCTGGTTACTGCCACAACCAATGCTTACAGTCACCCATATTCTACCTATTTTGCAAGCGTCAAATTTTTGCACTATTTGTGTAAGCGAAGTATGCTTTGTTACGTGAAGTACACACGCGCACAAGCCAAAATCCTCTGCTATCCCTGAAAAACGCTCGACATAAGCACCTAATTTTATGCTTCCATAAGCGTTGATTCTTTGCTTTTGGTAAGCAGAGCCATGTATTTGGGCTTGGGTCTCACAACTTAGTGTATAAAGTGAACTACCCCTCATTTAAACGGATGAGCCCGATTACATGGCTCTGGTTACTGCCGAATCCATGCTTACGGTCACCTTTCTCCGCCTATTTTGCAAGAGTCGAATTTCTGCGCTAGCTGTGTAAGCGAAAATTGCCTAGTTACAGAAAGTACACACGAGAAAAAGCCAAAATTCTCTGCTAACCCCTGAAATACGCTTGACGTAAACACGGAATTCTCTGCTTCCGTTAGTGTCGATTCTTTGCTTACGGTAAGCAGCATGAAATTGGGTCCAGGTCTCACAATTAAGTTAGTGCGCAAACCACACAAGACTGTATATCATGGAATAGTTCTTACAATTTAGTTCGTAAAGCAATCACACCACAGGTCCCACAATTTAGTAAGTAAAGCGATAGGTCTCACAAGTCAGTAAGCAAAGATTGGTCTATGCTGTTGTATTAAAAAAGGAATTGTAAAAGGAAAAATCTGTTTAATATCGTGTATGTAATTTTTGTTGCTATAAAATATTAAATGCGGTATAAGTTAACAAGTTAGTACTCACGAACTGCCACTCTTATCAAGGAAATATGAATTTGAAACGAATTATGAAATCGGAACAAATTATTAATTCAAAGCGAATTATAAATCTGTTACTACGCCTGCTTTCCACTGATAACATCTCAGTGCATGCCACAACAGGGCTTTAGTAGCACATAGTAATTTTAGGTAGACGATTTAAATTTTGGTCTATGCTATTGTACTAACATTTGTTGTCTTTTTAATACTGAATGTTTTTGTTGGGCTAAATTAGTAAATATTGGATATGACTTGCACACCCATGAAAAATGTATTGTTTTCTTGTCTACACCTTTCCCCATTCAGCTACACTTTGAGCCTCATTGCAACCCCCAACAGGTTTGTTGTTTGCTACTTAGTGATTTCCCGAAGTAATGCATTCGCACAAGAACCTTAAAAACGTAGCCTTGTTTCCTTAACGATTCAGCTTCAAGTAATGCGTTTGCATTAGAAACCTAAAAGATCGTTTTCCGGTGAACGGGACCCAAGCGCAGACAAGTCTGACACGCGGGCAACATCGTCCAACACACGGCGTTCTATTGTCTTCGTTCACGCTGAATAACGACAAGATCTGAGCGGACACGACGCTTTGCGCTGAGAGCAAGACAAATTCTTCTCAATTCATGCGAATGAACGTAGACTTGTGCTAGTCGGCGCAGGAATGACTCTTTATAATATACTCTACATACAAAACACTCAATCACAGGGGTCATTTGGGTTTACGACTTGATCGAGTTTCAAAAAGCAAGCAAGAGCACCGTTAAACTGGTATAGCGCCCTCAATTGTTTACAAAGCATCCCATGTGTTTTGTACACGGGCGAAAATGTGCAATAGATGACGTAATTGTGACGTCGTTCCACATTTTAGGCCGGAAATCACATCTACAGTATCTCAGAAGTCTAAAACTGAAACAAGTTTGACGATCGGTGGTATACTTTTTTAGTTATGGTGCTTTCAAGATTGGCTAATTAAATATACACCTCGCTGTAAAGTGGCTAATTAATTAGGAATTTTAATATTTTTACATTAAGAGTCAAGCTTATGTTCTAAGCTTCAATTTGATGTATGATTCAACTCTTTCCTATTTACGCTCTAGGATAGTAGGCTTAAAGAAAAAACGTGTACAAATGCTATGGGATTTAGGTTGAAACAAAGAATAATAATAATAAAAATAATAAAAATCTCGACAAAAACAATACCTGTTCCGACTGTATGTCGGAACAGCTAATAATAATAATAATAATAATAATAATAATAAAAATAATAAAAATCTCGACGAAAACAATACCTGTTTCGACTGTATGTCGGAACAGCTAACTAGACATTGAGGTGTTTGTGAACAAACACAAAGCTGTTCCGTTTTGTTGTGCTTTGATTAAACCCAAGTTCAATCTTCAATGCACAAGGGGTCTATAACTGAAAAGAAATTGAAAATCGGGTGTTTAGTTCTTCAGATATGGTCCCACTTCCGGTTGGCCCGTAAGTAAAGGTCAACATGGGGTCACGGTAACCCAAGTTCAATCTTCAATGTTCAAAGGATCTAATAACTGAAAAGAAATGGAATTGGATTGTGTAGTTCTTGAGATATGGTCCCACTTCTGGTTGACCCGGAAGTAAAGGTTAACATGGGGTCACGGTAACCCAAGTTCAATCTTCAATGCTCAATGAGTCTATAACTGAAAAGAACTTGAAATGCACTTAAATATCGTTTCCAATCAGGCTCATAGTCTTTGTTATATGAAAACTGTGCTTGAGGTATTAAATGCAAGAAACATTGAACGCTAGAGGGCGTTCCACAACAATTCGATTGAACATTTTTTTTGCAGGATGATTGTGCAGAGCCAAATAATGTTGCACTGAAGAGGATATGTTTTTTATCACAACCGCAGATGTGTTAACGTTTTTTTTAAATCAAAAGTTTGTTATCGAGGAACATGTCTCACAAGTTAGCATGTATACTAAGCCTAAGACAGTTACACCGTTAACCAACCAATCAACCGGTTAAACGTTTACATTTTTACGGTTCGGATAAGTGTAAAACAATTCAATCAAAAAGTGCCGCGAAACATTGACTATAATAATTGCCTAGTTACGTCAAGTACACACGCGCACAAGCCTATATTCTCTGCTAACCCCTGAAATACGCTTGACGTAAGCACGGAACTTGCTGCCGTAAGCGTTGATTTTTTGCTTTTGGTAAGCAGAGCCATGTATTCGGGCCTGGGTCTCACAATTTAGCGTATAAAGTGAACCATCCCTCATTTAAATGAATGAGCCCAATTTCATGGCTCTGCTGCTGAAATCCATGCGTACAGTCACCCATTCTCTGCCTATTTTGCAAGTGTCAAATTTTTGCGCTATTTGTGTAAGCGAAGAATGCCTAGTTACGTGAAGTACACACGCGCACAAGTCGAAATTCTCTGCTAACCCCTGAAATATGCTTGACGTAAGCATGGAATTCTCTGCTTCCGTAAGCGTTGACTCTTTGCTTTTGGTAAGCAGAGCCATGTATTTGGGCCTGGGTCTCACAACTTAGTGTATAATGTGAACTACCCCTCATTTAAACAAATGAGCCCAATTACATGGCTCTGGTTACTGCCGAAATCCATGCTTATGGTCACCATTCTCCGCTTATTTTGCAAGCGTCAAATTTATGCGCTAGCTGTGTAAGCGAAGAATGCCTAGTTACGTGAAGTACACATGAGAAAAAGCCGAAATTCTCTGCTAACCCCTGAAATACGCTTGACGTAAGCACGGAATTCTCTGCTTCCGTAAGCGTTGTTTTTTTGCTTACGGTAAGCAGAGTCATGAAATTGGGTCCAGGTCTCACAAGTTAGTACGCAAACCACACAAGACTGTATATCATGGAAAAGGTTTCACAATTTAGTACGTAAAGCAATCACACCACAGGTCTCACAATTTAGTAAGTAAAGCGATCATACCACAGGTCTCACAAGTTATTAAGTAAAGATTGGTCTATGCTGTTGTATTAAAATCATAATTGCAAAAAAACACAAACTTTTTAATATTGTGTATGTAATTTTTGTTGCGATAAAATATTAAATGCGGTATAAGTTAACAAGTTAGTACTCACGAACTACCAGTCTTATCAAGGAAATATGAATTTGAAACGAATTATGAATTCGGAACGAGTTATTATTTCAAAGCGAATTATAAATCTGTTACTACGCCTGCTTTCCACTGATAACATCTCAGTGCATGCCACAACAGGGTTTTAGTAGCACATAATAATTTTAGGTAGACGATTTAAATGTTGGTCTATGCTATTGTACTAACATTTGTTGTGTCTTTTTAATACTGATAGTTTTTGTTGGGCTAAAATAGTAAATATTGGATATTACTTTGTTGCTAATTTTGGCTCTTCTTGCACACCCATGAGAAATGTATTTTTTTCTTGTCTACACCTTTCCCCATTCAGCTACAATTTGAGCCTCATTGCAACCCCCAACAGGTTTGTTGTTTGCTACATAGTGATTTCCCGAAGTAATGCATTCGCACAAGAACCTTAAAAACGTAGCCTTGTTTCCTTCACGATTCAGCTTCAAGTAATGCGTTTGCATTAGAAACCTAAAAGATCGTTTTCCGGTGAACGGGACCCAAGCGCAGACAAGTCTGACACGCGGGCAACATCGTCCAACACACGGCGTTCTAATGTCTTCGTTCACGCTGAATAACGACAAGATCTGAGCGGACACGTCGCTCCACGCTGAGAGCAAGACAAATTCTTCTCGATTCATGCGAATGAACGTAGACTTGTGCTAGTCGGTGCTGGAATGACTCTTTATAATATACTGTACATACAAAACACTCAATCACAGGGGTCATTTGGGTTTACGACTTGATCGAGTTTCAAAAAAGCAAGCAAGAGCACCGTTAAACTGGTATAGCGCCCTCAATTGTTTACAAAGCATCCCATGTGTTTTGTAAACGTAAGAAAATGCGCAATAGATGACGTAATTGTGACGTCGTTCCACATTTTAGGCCGGAAAGCACATCTACAGTATCTCAGAAGTCTAAAACTGAAACAAGTTTGACGATCGGGGGTATACTTTTTGAGTTATGGTGCTTTCAAGATTGGCTAATTAAATATTCACCTCGCTGTAAAGTGGCTAATTAATTAAGAATTTTAATATTTTTTACATTAAGAGTCAAGCTTGTGTTCTAAGCTTCAATTTGATATATGATTCAACTCTTTCCTATTTACCTTCTAGGATATTAGGCTTAAAGAAAAAACGTGTACAAATGCTATGGGATTTAGGTGGAAACAAAGAATAATAATAATAATAATAATAATAACTAGACATTGAGGTGTTTGTGAACAAACACAAAGCTGTTCCGTTTTGTTGTGCTTTGATTCAACCCAAGTTCAATCTTCAATGCACAAGGGGTCTATAACTGAAAAGAAATTGAAAATCGGGTGTTTAGTTCTTCAGATATGGTCCCACTTCCGGTTGACCCGTAAGTAAAGGTCAACATGGGGTCACGGTAACCCAAGTTCAATCTTCAATGTTCAAAGGATCTAATAACTGAAAAGAAATGGAATTGGATTGTGTAGTTCATGAGATATGGTCCCACTTCTGGTTATCCCGGAAGTAAGGTTTACATGGGGTCACGGTAACCCAAGTTCAATCTTCAATGCTCAATGAGTCTATAACTGAAAAGAACTTGAAATGCACTTAAATATCGTTTCCAATCAGGCTCATAGTCTTTGTTATATGAAAACTGTGCTTGAGGTATTAAATGCAAGAAACATTGAACGCTAGAGGGCGTTCCACAACAACTCCATTGAACATTTTTTTTGCAGGATGATTGTGCAGAGCCAAATAATGTTGCACTGAAGAGGCAATGTTTTTTATCACAACCGCAGATGTGTTAACGGTTTTTTTAAATCGAAATTTTGTTATCGAGGAACATGTCTCACAAGTTAGCATGTATACTAAGCCTGTGACAGTTACACGGTTAACAAACCGATCAACCGGTTAAACGTTTAAATTTTTACGGTTCGGATAAGCGTAAAACAATTCAATCAAAAAGTGCCGCGAAACATTGACTATAATAATTGCCTAGTTACGTCAAGTACACACGCGCACAAGCCAAAATTCTCTGCTAACCCCTGAAATATGCTTGACGTAAGCACGGAACTTGCTGCCGTAAGCGTTGATTTTTTGCTTTTGGTAAGCAGAGCCATGTATTCGGGCCTGGGTCTCACAACTTAGCGTATAAAGTGAACTATCCCTAATTTAAATGAATGAGCCCAATTTCATGGCTCTGGTAAATGCCGAAATCCATGCTTACAGTCACCCCTCACCTATTTTGCAAGCGTCGAATTTCTGCGCTATTTGTGTAAGCGAAGAATGCCTAGTTACGTGAAGTACACACGCGCACAAGTCAAAATTCTCTGCTAACCCCTGAAATACGCTTGACGTAAGCACGGAATTCTCTGCTTCCGTAAGCGTTGACTCTTTGCTTTTGGTAGGCAGAGCCATGTATTTGGGCCTACGTCTCACAACTTAGTGTAAAAAGTGAACTACCCCTCATTTAAACAAATGAGCCCAATTACATGGCTCTGGTAACTGCCGAAATCCATGCTTACTGTCACCATTCTCCGCTTATTTAGCAAGCGTCGAATTTCTGCACTAGCTGTGTAAGCGAAGAATGCCTAGTTACGTGAAGTACACACGAGAAAAAGCCGAAATTCTCTGCTAATCCCTGAAATACGCTTGACGTAAGCGAGGAATTCTCTGCTTCCGTAAGGGTTGATTCTTTGCTTACGTTAAGCAGGGTCATGAAATTGGGTACAGGTCTCACAAGTTAGTACGCAAAGCAATCACACCACAGGTCTCACAATTTAGTAAGTAAAGCCATCACACCACAGGTCTCACAAGTTAGTAAGTAAAGATTGGTCTATGCTGTTGTATTAAAATCATAATTGTTTTAAAACAAAAACTTGTTAATACCCTGTATGTAATTTTTGTTGTGATAAAATATTAAATGCGGTATAAGTTAATAAGTTAGTACGTAACACGAACTGCCACTCTTATCAAAGAATTATGAATTCGAAACGAATTATGAATTCGAAACGAATTATGAATTCGAAACGAATTATGAATTCGAAACGAATTATGAATTCAAAACAAATTATTAATTCAAAACGAATCATTAATCTGTTACTACGCCTGCTTTCCGCTGATAACATCTCAGTGCATGCCACAATTGCGCTTTAGTAGCACATACTAATTTTGGGTAGATGATTTAAATTTTGGTCTATGCTATTGTACTAACATTTGTTGTGTCTTTTTAATACTGAATGTTTTTGTTGGGCTAAAATAGTAAATAAATATTGGATATGACTTTATTGTTCATTTTGGCTCTTCATGCACACCCATGAACAATTTATTTTTTCTTTTCTACACCTTTCCCCATTCAGCTAAAATTCGAGCCTCATTGCAACCCCCAACAGGTTTGTTGTTTTCTACATAGTGATTTCCCGAAGTAATGCATTCGCACAAGAACCTTAAAAACGTGGTTTCAGGCGTAGCCTTGTTTCCTTCACGATTCAGCTTCAAGTAATGCCTTTGCATAAGAAACCTAAAAGATCGTTTTCCGGTGAACGGGACCCAAGCGCAGACAAGTCTGACACGCGGGGGCAACATCGCCCCATAACACGGCGTTCTATTTTCAACGTTCACGCTGAATAACAAGATCTGAGCGGACACGTCGCTCTGCGCTGAGAGCAAGACAATTCTTCTCGATTCTTGGGAATGAACGTAGACTTGTGCTAGTCGGCGCAGGAATGACTCTTTATAATATACTCTACATACAAAACACACAATTACACGGGTTATTTGGGTTTGCGACTTGATCGAGTTTCAAGAACGCAAACAAGAGTATCGTTAAACTGGTATAGCGCCCTCAATTGTTTAAAAAGCAGCCAATGTGTTTTGTACACGTGCGAAAATGCGCAATAGATGACGTAATTGTGACGTCGTTCCACATTTTAGGCCGGAAAGCACATCTACAGTATCTCAGAAGTCTAAAACTGAAACAAGTTTGACGATCGGTGGTATACTTTTTTAGTTATGGTGCTTTCAAGATTGGCTAATTAAATATTCACCTCGCTGTAAAGTGGCTAATTAATTAGGAATTTTAATATTTTTCACATTAAGAGTCAAGCTTATGTTCTAAGCTTCAATTTGATATATGATTCAACTCTTTCCTATTTACGCTCTAGGATAGTAGACTTAAAGAAAAAACGTGTACAAATGCTATGGGATTTAGGTGGAAACAAAGAATAATAATAATAAAAATAATAAAAATCTCGACAAAAACAATACCTGTTCCGACTGTATGTCGGAACAGCTAATAATAATAATAAAAATAATAAAAATCTCGACGAAAACAATACCCGTTCCGACTGTATGTCGGAACAGCTAAAAATAATAAAAATCTCGACAAAAACAATACCTGTTCCGACTGTATGTCGGAACAGCTAATAATAATAATAATAATAATAATAAAAATAATAAAAATCTCGACGAAAACAATACCTGTTCCGACTGTAGTCGGAACAGCTAAAAATAATAAAAATCTCGACGAAAACAATAGCTGTTCCGACTGAAAGTTCGGAACAGCTAATAACTAGACATTGAGGTGTTTGTGAACAAACACAAAGCTGTTCCGTTTTGTTGTGCTTTGATTAAACCCAAGTTCAATCTTCAATGCACAAGGGGTCTATAACAGAAAAGAAATTGAAAATCGGGTGTTTAGTTCTTCAGATATGGTCCCACTTCCGGTTGACCCGTAAGTAAAGGTCAACATGGGGTCACGGTAACCCAAGTTCAATCTTCAATGTTCAAAGGATCTAATAGCTGAAAAGATTTGGAATTGGATTGTGTAGTTCTTCAGATATGGTCCCACTTCTGGTGGACCCGGAAGGTTAATATGGGGTCACGGTACCCTAAGTTCAATCTTCAATGTTCAATGAGTCTATAACTGAAAAGAACTTGAAATGCACATAATTATTGTTGCCAATCAGGCTCATAGTCTTTGTTATATTATGAAAACTGTGCTTGAGGTATTAAATGCAAGAAACATTGAACGCTACAGGGCGTTCCACAACAATTCGATAGCACATTTATTTTGCAGGATGATTGTTCAGAGCCAAATAATGTTGACTGAAGAGGCAATGTTTTTGATCACAACCGCAGATGTGTTAACGTTTTTTTTACTCGAAATTTTGTTATCGAGGAACATGTCTCACAAGTTAGCATGTATACTAAGCCTGTGACAGTTAACCAACCGATCAACCGGTTAAACGTTTACATTTTTACGGTTCAGATAAGCGTAAAACAATTCAATCAAAAAGTGCCGCGAAACATTGACTATAATAATTGCCTAGTTACGTCAAGTACACACGTGCACAAGCCGAAATTCTCTTCTAACCCCTGAAATACGCTTGACGTAAGCACGGAACTTGCTGCCGTAAGCGTTGATTTTTTGCTTTTGGTAAGCAGAGCGATGTATTTGGGCCTGGGTCTCACAACTTAGTGTATAAAGTGAACCATCCGTCATTTAAATGAATGAGCCCAATTTCATGGCTCTGCTGCCGAAATCCATGCTTATACAGTCACCCATTCTCCGCCTATTTTGCAAGCGTCAAATTTTTGCGCTATTTGTGTAAGCGAAGAATGCCTAGTTACGTGAAGTACACACGCGCACAAGCCTAAATTCTCTGCTAACCCCTGAAATACGCTTGACGTAAGCACGAAATTCTCTGCTTCCGTAAGCGTTGACTCCTTGCTTTTGGTAAGCAGAGCCATGTATTTGGGCCTGGGTCTCACAACTTAGTGTATTAAGTGAACTACCCCTCTTTTAAACAAATGAGCCCAATTACATGGCTCTGGTTACTGCCGAAATCCATGCTTACGGTTACCATTCTCCGCTTATTTTGCATGCGTCGAATTTCTGCGCTAGCTGCGTAAGCGAAGAATGCCTAGTTACGTGAAGTACACACAAGAAAAAGCCGAAATTCTCTGCTAACCCCTGGAATACGCTTGACGTAAGCATGGAATTCTCTGCTTCCGTAAGCGTCGTATTTTGCTTACGGTAAGCAGAGTAATGAAATTGGGTCCAGGTCTCAAAAGTTAGTACGCAAACCACACAAGACTGTTTATCATGGAAAAGGTTTCACAATTTAGTACGTAAAGCAATCACACCACAGGTCTCACAATTTAGTAAGTAAAGCGATCATACCACAGGTCTCACAAGTTATTAAGTAAAGATTGGTCTTTGCTGTTGTATTCAAATCATAATTGCAAAAAAACAACTTTTTAATATCGTGTATGTAATTTTTGTTGCGATAAAATATTAAATGCGGTATCAGTTAATAAGTTAGTACGTAACACGAACTGCCCCTCTTATCAAAGAATTATGAATTCGAAACGAATTATGAATTCGAAACGAATTATGAATTCGAAACGAATTATTAATTTGAAACAAATTATTAATTCAAAACGAATTATTAATTCAAAACGAATCATTAATCTGTTACTACGCCTGCTTTCCGCTGATAACATTTCAGTGCATGCCACAATTGTGCTTTAATAGCATTTAATAATTTTGGGTAGACGATTTAAATTTTCCATGCTATTGTACTAACATTTGTTGTGTCTTTTTAATACTGAATGTTTTTGTTGGGCTAAAAAAGTAAATATCGGATATGACTTTATTGTTCATTTTGGCTCTTCATATACACCCATGAAAAATGTATTTTTTTCTTTTCTATACCTTTCCCCATTCAGCTACAATTCGAGCCTCATTGCAACCCCCAACAGGTTTGTTGTTTGCTACATAGTGATTTCCCGAAGTAATGCATTCGCACAAGAACCTTAAAAACGCGGTTTCAGGCGAATGGGTAGCCTTGTTTCCTTCACGATTGAGCTTCAAGTAATGGCTTTGCATAAGAAACCTAAAATACCGTTTTCCGGTGAACGGGACCCAAGCGCAGACAAGTCTGACACGCAGGCAACATCGTTCCAAAACACGGCAATCTATTTTCAACGTTCACGCTGAATAACAAGATCTGAGCGGACACGACGCTGTGCGCTGAGAGCAAAAACAAATCTTCTCGATTCTTGCGAATGAACGTAGACTTGTGTCAATCGGCGCAGGAATGGCTCTTTATAATATACTCTACATACAAAAAACGCAGTAACAGGGTCATTTGGGTTTACGACTTGATCCAGTTTCATAAAAGCAAGCAAGAGCACCGTTAAACTGGTATAGCGCCCTCAATCGTTTAAAAGCGTCTCCATGTGTTTTGTACACAGGCGAAAATGCGCAATAAATGACGTAATTGTGACGTCGTTCCACATTTTAGGCCGGAAAGCACATTTACAGTATCTCAGAAGTCTAAAACTGAAACAAGTTTGACGATCGGGGGTATACTTTTTGAGATATGGTGCTGCAAAGATTGGCTAATTAAATATTCACCTCGCTGTAAAGTGGCTAATTAATTAAAAATTGTAATATTTTTTACATTAAGAGTCAAGCTTATGTTCTAAGCTTCAATTTGATATATGATTCAACTCTTTCCTATTTACGCTCTAGGATATTAGGCTTAAAGAAAAAACGTGTACAAATGCTATGGGATTTAGGTGGAAACAAAGAATAATAATAATAACTAGACATTGAGGTGTTTGTGAACAAACACAAAGCTGTTCCGTTTTGTTTTGCTTTGATTAAACCCAAGTTCAATCTTCAATGCACAAGGGGTCTAAAACTAAAAAAAAATTGAAAATTGGCTGTGTAGTTCTTGAGATATGGTCCCACTTCCGTTTGACCCGGAAAAAGGTCAGCATGGGGTCACTGTTACCAAAGGAAAATCTCCAATGCCCAAGGAGTCTAGAACTGAAAAAAATTGAAAATCGGTTGTGTAGTTCTTGAGATCTGGTCCCACTTCCGGTTGACCCCGAAGTAAAGGTCAACATGGGGTCACGATTTCCCAAGGCAAATCTCCAATGCCCATGGAGTCTATAATTGAAAAAAGTTTGAAAACCGGTTGTGTAGTTCTTTAGATATGGTGCAACTTCCAGTTGACCCCAAAGTAAAGGTCAACACGGGGTCACGATATCCCAAGGCTAATATCCAATGCCCAAAGAGTCTAGAACTGAAAAAAGTTTGAAAATCGGTTGTGTAGTTCTTGAGATATGGTCCCACTTCCGGTTGACCCCGAAGTAAAGGTCAACATGGGGTCACGATTTCCCAAGGCAAATCTTCAATGCCCAGGGAGTCTATAATTAAAAAATGTTTGCAAATCGGTTGTGTAGTTCTTGAGATATGGTCTTACTTCCGGTTGACCCCAAAGTAAAGGTCAAAATGGGTCACAGATTCCCAAAGCTAATCTCCAATGCCCATGGAGTCTATAACTGAAAAAAGTTTGAAAATCGGTTGTGTACTTCTTGAGATATGGTCCCACTTCCGGTTGACCCCAAAGTAAAGGTCAACATGGGGTCACGATTTCCCAAGGCTAATCTCCAATGCAAAAGGAGTCTATAACTGAAAAAAGTTTGAAAATCGGTTGTGTAGTTCTTTAGATATGGTCAGACTTCCGGTTGACCCCGAAGTAAAGGTCAACATGGGGTCACGGTTACTCGAGGCTAATCTCCAATGCCCAAGGAGTCTATAACTGAAAAAAGTTTGAAAATCGGCAGTGTACTTCTTGAGATATGGTGCTGCAAAGATTAACTAATTAAATATTCAAATGAAGATCAGGTGGTTAATCAATTAAGAATTTTATAAAAAAATTACATTTAGAGTTAGGCTTATGTCCTAAGCTTCAATTCGATTTATGATAACTCTTTCATCTGTGTACGCTTTAGAATATTAGGCATAAAGAAAAAACGTGTACAAACGCTAAGGGATTTTAGGCGGAAACAGAATAATTCTGCATTCTCACGAAAACCCTAAACCTACGTAGGAATCTAAATGTATTGGTTGTGTACAAATCCAATGGAGTATGTACAAAGTAATGGGTCCAATACTCGGTTAGAAATCAAATAAAAAGCTGCGCACTTCGCGACAATGTCGTAGACTCTCCTCAAGTAAGTCCTCAACTCATATAGGTCCACACTGTAGTGAATGAACCATAGAGAAGGTAAAAAAAAACTGAAAGTGACTGCATCCAGTTTGTGAAGAACTACGTTTAACCACTACGCCAAGATTTTCATCTATTCGTTAATTATAGATGTACCTTGATTGCTTTTAATGGACTGAAACATCTCTTATTAAAATCAGTAAATTTTTCAACAAAGAATATGAAATTTAGGAAACAAACAGATAACTTATTTTGAAGTTATTGTGTTTTTGACTAGTAAAACGTTTTCAATTTTAGCGCCATATGTTTTGTACACAGAAAACAAAACGCACAAACGTATGATGTCATGATGACGTGACTGAAAATTTTAGGCCGGAAACCACATCTACAGTATCTCAGAAGTCTAAAACTGAAACAAGTTTGACGATCGGGGGTATACTTTTTGAGATATGGTGGTCACAAGGTTTGCTAATTAAATATTCACCTCGCTGTAAAGTGGCTAATTAATTAAGAATTTTAACATTTATTACTTTAAGATTTAAGTTAATGTTCTAAGCTTCAATTTGATATAGGATTTAACTCTTTAATATTTACATATTAGGATATTAGGCTTAAAATTAAAACGTGTACAAATGCTATGGGGTTTAGGCAGAAACAAAGAATAATAATAACTAGACATTGAGGTGTTTGTGAACAAACACAAAGCTGTTCCGTTTTGTTGTGCTTTGATTCAACCCAAGTTCAATCTTCAATGCACAAGGGGTCTAAAACTGAAAAAAATTGAAAATTGGCTGTGTAGTTCTTGAGATATGGTCCCACTTCCGTTTGACCCGGAAAAAAGGTCAGCATGGGGTCACTGTTACCAAAGGAAAATCTCCAATGCCCAAGGAGTCTAGAACTGAAAAAAATTTGAAAATCAGTTGTGTAGTTCTTGAGATAAGGTCCCACTTCCGGTTGAACCCGAAGTAAAGGTCAACATGGGGTCACGATTTTCTAAGGTTATTCTCCAATGCCCAAGGAGTCTATAACTGAAAAAAGTTTGAAAATCGGTTGTGTAGTTCTAAGGATATGGTCCCACTTCCAGTTGACCCCAAAGTAAAGGTCACCATGGGGTCACGGTTACCCAAGGTTAATCTCCAATGCCCAAGGAGTCTATAACTGAAAAAAGTTTGAAAATCGGATGTGTACTTCTTGAGATATGGTGCAGCAAAGATTAACTAATTAAATATTCAAATGAAGATCAGGTGGTTAATCAATTAAGAATTTTATAAAAAATGTACATTTAGAGTTAGGCTTATATCCTAAGCTTCAATTCGATTTATGGTAAATCTTTCATCTGTGTACGCTTTAGAATATTAGGCATAAAGAAAAAACGTGTACAAACGCTAAGGGATTTTAGGCGGAAACAGAATAGTTCTGCATTCTCACGAAAACCCTAAACCTACGTAGGAATCTAAATGTATTGGTTATGTACAAATCCAATGGAGTATGTACAAAGTAATGGGTCCAATACTCGGTTAGAAATCAAATAAAAAGCTGCGCACTTAGCGACAATGTCGTAGACTCTTCTCAAGTAAGTCCTCAACTCATTTAGGTCCACACCGTAGTGCATGAACCATAGAGAAGGTTAAAAAAAACTGAAAGTGACTGCATCCAGTTTGTGAAGTACTACGTTTAACCACTACGCCAAGATTTTCATCTATTCGTTAATTATAGATGTACCTTGATTGCTTTTAATGGACTGAAACATCTCTTATTAAAATCAGTTAATTTTTCAACAAAGAATATGAAATTTAGGAAACAAACAGATAACTTATTTTGAAGTTATTGTGTTTTTGACTAGTAAAACGTTTTCAATTTTAGCGCCATATGTTTTGTACACAGAAAACAAAACGCGCAAACGTATGATGTCATGATGACGTGACTGAAAATTTTAGGCCGGAAACCACATCTACAGTATCTCAGAAGTCTAAAACTGAAACAAGTTTGACGATCGGGGGTATACTTTTTGAGATATGGTGGTCACAAGGTTTGCTAATTAAATATTCACCTCGCTGTAAAGTGGCTAATTAGTTAAGAATTTTAACATTTATTACTTTAAGATTTAAGTTAATGTTCTAAGCTTCAATTTGATATAAGATTTAACTCTTTAATATTTACATATTAGGATATTAGGCTTAAAATTAAAACGTGTACAAATGCTATGGGGTTTAGGCAGAAACAAAGAATAATAATAATAATAAAAATAATAAAAATCTTGACGAAAACAATACCTGTTCCGACTGTAGGTCGGAACAGCTAATAACTAGACACTAAGTGTTTGTGAACAAACACAAAGCTGTTCCGTTTTGTTGTGCTTTGATTAATTGATCCAGACATTTAAAGTGAGCCTAAGTTCAAGATTGAACGATATGGTTCCATTTCCGGTTGACCCGGAATTAAAGGTCAACATGGGGTTACGGTAACCCAAGGCTTATCTTCAATGCTCAAAGGGTTTATAACTGAAAACAAAGAAAATCGGCTCTGTAGTTCTTGAGATATGGTCCCACTTCCGGTTGACCTAGAAGTAAGATCAACATTGGGTCACGGTAGAACAAGGCTAATCTTCAATGCTCAAAGACTCTATCACTGAAAAAAAATTGAAAATGGGTTGTGTAATTCTTTAGTAATGATCCCACTTCCGGTTGACCCGGAAGGAAAGGTAAACATGGGGTCATGGTAACCCTAGTTTAATATTCAATGCTTAAAGGGTATATAACTGAAGCAAATTGAAAATTGGCTAAGTAATTATTGAGATATAGGCCCACTTCCAGTTGACCCGGAAGTAAAGGTCAACATGGGGTCAGGGTTACCCAAGTTCAATCTTTAATGCTCAAAGGATCTATAACTGAAAAGAAATTGAAAATCGGTTGTGTAGTTCTTGAGATATGGTCCCACTTCCGGTTGACCCCTAGTAAAGGTCAACATGGGGTCATGGTTACCCAAGGCTGATCTTTGGTGCCCAACGAGTCTTTAACTGAAAAAAGTTTGAAAATCGGTTGTGTAGTTCTTGAGATATGGTCTCACTTCCGGTTGACCCGGAAGTAAAGGTCAACATGGGGTCATGGTTACCCAAGGCTGATCTTTGGTGCCCAAGGAGTCTATAACTGAAAAAAGTTTGAAAATCGGTTGTGTAGTTCTTGAGATATGGTCCCACTTCTGGTTGACCCCTAAGTAAAGGTCAACATTGGGTCACGGTTTCCCAAAGCTAATCTCCAATGCCCAAGGAGTCTATAACTGAAAAAAGTTTGAAAATCGGTTGTGTAGTTCTTGAGATATGGTCCCACTTCCGGTTGACCCCTAAATAAAGGTCAACATTGGGTCACGTTTTCCCAAAGCTAATCTCCAATGCCCAAGGAGTCTATAACTGATAAAAGTTTGAAAATCGGCTGTGTAGTTCTTGAGATATGGTGCTGCAAAGATTAACTAGTTAAATATTCAAATGTAGCGCCCGGGACAAAATCGTCGAGCGCCCTGGGCAACAGAATCACGACGTACATGTACACATGCACAAGCCACCGTTTCAATACGCTATAGATCGATATTTTTGTAAAAATAGTGTGCAGCGACTGGTACCCAGAAGTCGGCTATTTCGTTACGGCATTTCGCGTGCATTTTTCTCTGTGTCGCAGGGCATCCTGACTACATTTTTAGTCGATGAACGGAACCTTGTCTCCAAGCCATTGGTGTCCGATTTGTCACTGAATCGTTAATTATCGTGGAAATTGTTCTACTTTGATTAGTTTTAATGACATGGAACATCTCTTATTAAAAGCAATTAACTTTTCAAAACAGTTTATGTAATTTAGGAAACTAATTCGTAATTTTAATTGAAAATATCGTGTTTTTGACTGTCAAAACATTTGCCCTTTCAGCGCCAAGTGTTTTGTACACAGAACAAAAACGCGCCAACAAATGACGTCATTGATGACGTTTTATGAATTTTTTGCCACGCTACAGAGCTACATAATAAGACGAGTCTATATTTGAAAACAGTTTGAGGATCAGACATATACTTCTTGAGATATGGTGGGAACAAGATTGCCTAATTAAATATTCATGTCATTATAACTCAGCTAATTAATGAAGAACTTGAACAATTTTACTCTTAGCATAATTTCATGTTCTAAGCTTCAATTTGATGTAAGATCTGAATCTCCCATATCTATTATTTTAGAGCTTAGGTTCGTACAAAATCGTGTACAAAAGCTATGGCAATTTTGACAGAAACAAAGAATAATAATAATAATAATAATAATAATAACTAGACATTAGGTGTTTGTGAACAAACACAAAGCTGTTCCGTTAAGTTGTGCTTTGATTAAACTCAAGTTCAATCTTCAATGCACAAGGGGTCTAAAACTGGAAAAAAATGTAAATCGGTTGTGTAGTTCTTGAGATATGGTCCCATTTCCGGTTTACCCAGAAGTAAAGGTCAACATTGGGTCACGGTAACCCAAGTTCAATCTTCAATGTTCAAAGGATCTAATAACTGAAAAGAAATGGAACATGGGTTGTGTAGTTCTTGAGATATGGTCCCACTTCTGGTTGACCCGGAAGTAAAGGTTAACATGGGGTCACGGTAACCCAAGTTCAATCTTCAATGTTCAAAGGATCTAATAACTGAAAAGAAATGGAACATGGGTTGTGTAGTTCTTGAGATAATGGTCCCACTTCTGGTTGACCCAGAAGTGAAGGTTAACATGGGGTTACGGTAACCCAAGGCTTATAATCAATGCTCAAAGGGTTTATAACTGAAAACAAAGAAAATTGGCTAAGTAATTATTGAGATATAGGCCCACTTCCAGTTGACCCGGAAGTAAAGGTCAACATGGGGTCAGAGTTACCCAAGTTAAATCTTTAATGCTCAAAGGATCTATAACTGAAAAGAAATTGAAAATTGGTTGTGTAGTTCTTGAGATATGGTCCCACTTCCGGTTGACCCCTAGTAAAGGTCAACATGGGGTCATGGTTACCCAAGGCTGATCTTTGGTGCCCAAGGAGTCTATAACTGAAAAAAGTTTGAAAATCGGTTGTGTAGTTCTTGAGATATGGTCTCACTTCCGGTTGACCCGGAAGTAAAGGTCAACATGGGGTCATGGTTACCCAAGGCTGATCTTTGGTGCCCAAGGAGTCTATAACTGAAAAAAGTTTGAAAATCGGTTGTGTAGTTCTTGAGATATGGTCCCACTTCTGGTTGACCCCTAAGTAAAGGTCAACATTGGTTCACGTTTTCCCAAAGCTAATCTCCAATGCCCAAGGAGTCTATAACTGATAAAAGTTTGAAAATCGGCTGTGTACTTCTTGAGATATGGTGCTGCAAAGATTAACTAGTTAAATATTCAAATGTAGCGCCCGGGACAAAATCGTCGAGCGCCCTGGGCAACAGAATCACGACGTACATGTACACATGCACAAGCCACCGTTTCAATACGCTATAGATCGATATTTTTGTATAAATAGTGTGCAGCGACTGGTACCCAGAAGTCGGCTATTTCGTTACGGCATTTCGCGTGCATTTTTCTCTGTGTCGCAGGGCATCCTGACTACATTTTTAGTCGATGAACGGAACCTTGTCTCCAAGCCATTGGTGTCCGATTTGTCACTGAATCGTTAATTATCGTGGAAATTGTTCTACTTTGATTAGTTTTAATGACCAGGAACATCTCTTATTAAAAGCAATTAACTTTTCAAAACAGTTTATGTAATTTAGGAAACTAATTCGTAATTTTAATTGAAAATATCGTGTTTTTGACTGTCAAAACATTTGCCCTTTCAGCGCCAAGTGTTTTGTACACAGAACAAAAACGCGCCAACAAATGACGTCATTGATGACGTTTTATGAATGTTTTTGCCACGCTGCTGAGCTACATAATAAGACGAGTCTATATTTGGAAACAGTTTGAGGATCAGACATATACTTCTTGAGATATGGTGGGAACAAGATTGCCTAATTAAATATTCATGTCATTATAACTCAGCTAATTAATGAAGAACTTGAACAATTTTACTCTTAGCATAATTTCATGTTCTAAGCTTCAATTTGATGTAAGATCTGAATCTCCCATATTTATTATTTTAGAGATTAGGTTCGTACAAAATCGTGTACAAAAGCTATGGCAATTTTGACAGAAACAAAGAATAACTAGACACTAAGTGTTTGTGAACAAACACAAAGCTGTTCCGTTTTGTTGTGCTTTGATTAATTGATCCAGACATTTAAAGTGAGCCTAAGTTCAAGATTGAACGATATGGTTCCATTTCCGGTTGACCCGGAATTAAAGGTCAACATGGGGTTACGGTAACCCAAGTTCAATCGTTAATGCTCAAAGGATCTATAACTGAAAAGAAAGAAAATTGGCTAAGTTATTACTGAGATATAGGCCCACTTCCAGTTGACCCGGAAGTAAAGGTCAACATGGGGTCAGGGTTACCCAAGTTCAATCTTTAATGCTCAAAGGATCTATAACTGAAAAGAAATTGAAAATTGGTTGTATAGTTCTTGAGATATGGTCCCACATCCGGTTGACCCGTAGTAAAGGTCAACATGGGGTCATGGTTACCCAAGGCTGATCTTTGGTGCCCAAGGAGTCTATAACTGAAAAAAAGTTTGAAAATCGGTTGTGTAGTTCTTGAGATATGGTCTCACTTCCGGTTGACCCGGAAGTAAAGGTCAACATGGGGTCATGGTTACCCAAGGCTGATCTTTGGTGCCCAAGGAGTCTATAACTGAAAAAAGTTTGAAAATCGGTTGTGTAGTTCTTAAGATATGGTCCCACTTCCGGTTGACCCCTAAGTAAAGGTCAACATTGGGTCACGATTTCCCAAAGCTAATCTCCAATGCCCAAGGAGTCTATAACTGAAAAATGTTTGAAAATCGGTTGTGTAGTTCTTGAGATATGGTCCCACTTCCGGTTGACCCCTAAATAAAGGTCAACATTGGGTCACGTTTTCCCAAAGCTAATCTCCAATGCCCAAGGAGTCTATAACTGATAAAAGTTTGGAAATCGGCTGTGTACTTCTTGAGATATGGTGCTGCAAAGATTAACTAGTTAAATATTCAAATGTAGCGCCCGGGACAAAATCGTCGAGCGCCCTGGGCAACAGAATCACGACGTACATGTACACATGCACAAGCCACCGTTTCAATACGCTATAGATCGATATTTTTGTATAAATAGTGTGCAGCGACTGGTACCCAGAAGTCGGCTATTTCGTTACGGCATTTCGCGTGCATTTTTCTCTGTGTCGCAGGGCATCCTGACTACATTTTTAGTCGATGAACGGAACCTTGTCTCCAAGCCATTGGTGTCCGATTTGTCACTGAATCGTTAATTATCGTGGAAATTGTTCTACTTTGATAAGTTTTAATGACCAGGAACATCTCTTATTAAAAGCAATTAACTTTTCAAAACAGTTTATGTAATTTAGGAAACTAATTCGTAATTTTAATTGAAAATATCGTGTTTTTGACTGTCAAAACATTTGCCCTTTCAGCGCCAAGTGTTTTGTACACAGAGCAAAAACGCGCCAACAAATGACGTCATTGATGACGTTTTATGAATTTTTTGCCACGCTACAGAGCTACATAATAAGACGAGTCTATATTTGAAAACAGTTTGAGGATCAGACATATACTTCTTGAGATATGGTGGGAACAAGATTGCCTAATTAAATATTCATGTCATTATAACTCAGCTAATTAATGAAGAACTTGAACAATATTACTCTTAGCATAATTTCATGTACTAAGCTTCAGTTTGATATAAGAATTAAGTCTCCCATTTTTATTATTTTAGAGTTTAGGTTCGTACAAAATCGTGTTCAAATGCTATGGCGATTTTGACAGAAACAAAGAATAATAATAATAAAAATAACTAGACACTAAGTGTTTGTGAACAAACACAAAGCTGTTCCGTTTTGTTGTACTTTGATTAATTGATCCAGACATATAAAGTGAGCCTAAGTTCAAGATTGAACGATAAGGTTCCATTTTCGGTTGACCCGGAATTAAAGGTCAACATGGGGTTACGGTAAACCAAGGCTTATCTTCAATGCTCAAAGGGTTAATAACTGGAAAAAAGAAAATCGGCTGTGTTGTTCTTGAGATATGGTCCCACTTCCGGTTGACCTAGAAGTAAGGTCAACATTGGGTCACGGTAGAACAAGGCTAATCTTCAATTCTCAAAGACTCTATCACTGAAAACAAAATGAAAATGGGTTGTCTAATTCTTGAGTAATGATCCCACTTCCGGTTGACTCGGAAGTAAAGGTTAACATGGGGTCATGGTAACCCTTGTTTAATATTCAATGCTTAAAGGGTATATAACTGAAACAAATTGAAAATTGGCTAAGTAATTATTGAGATATAGTCCCACTTCCGGTTGACCCGGAAGTAGACGTCAACATGGGGTCAGGGTAACCCAAGTTCAATCTCCAATGCCAAGGAGTCTATAACTGAAAAAGATAATAATTGGTTGTGTATTTCTTGAGATATGGTCTCACTTCCGGTTGACCCGGAAGTAAAGGTCAACATGGGGTCATGCTTACCCAAGGCTGATCTTTGGTGCCCAAGGAGTCTCTAACTGAAAAAAGTTTGAAAATCGGTTGTGTAGTTCTTGATATATGGTCCCACTTCTGGTTGACCCCTAAGTGAAGGTCAACATTGGGTCACGGTTTCCCAAGGCTAATCTCCAATGCCCAAGGAGTCTAAAACTGAAAAATGTTTGAAAATCGGTTGTGTAGTTCTTGAGATATGGTCCCACTTCCGGTTGACGCCTAAATAAAGGTCAACATTGGGTCACGTTTTCCCAAAGCTAATCTCCAATGCCCAAGGAGTCTATAACTGATAAAAGTTTAAAATCGGCTGTGTACTTCTTGAGATATGGTGCTGCAAAGATTAACAAGTTAAATATTCAAATGTAGCGCCCGGGACAAAATCGTCGAGCGCCCTGGGCAACAGAATCACGACGTACATGTACACATGCACAAGCCACCGTTTCAATACGCTATAGATCGATATTTTTGTATAAATAGTGTGCAGTGACTGGTACCCAGAAGTCGGCTATTTCGTAACGGCATTTCGCGTGCATTGTTCTCTGTGTCGCAGGGCATCCTGACTACATTTTTAGTCGATGAACGGAACCTTGTCTCCAAGCCATTGGTGTCCGATTTGTCACTGAATCGTTAATTATCGTGGAAATTGTTCTGCTTTGATTAGTTTTAATGGCCAGGAACATCTCTTATTAAAAGCAATTTACTTTTCAAAACAGTTTATGTAATTTAGGAAAATAATTCGTAATTTTAATTGAAAATATCGTGTTTTTGACTGTCAAAACATTTGCCCTTTCAGCGCCAAGTGTTTTGTACACAGAGCAAAAACGCGCCAACAAATGACGTCATTGGTGACGTTTTATGAATTGTTTTGCCACGCTACAGAGCTACATAATAAGACGAGTCTATATTTGAAAACAGTTTGAGGATCAGACATATACTTCTTGAGATATGGTGGGAACAAGATTGCCTAATTAAATATTCATGTCATTATAACTCAGCTAATTAATGAAGAACTTGAACAATTTTACTCTTAGCATAATTTCATGTTCTAAGCTTCAATTTGATGTATGATCTGAATCTCCCATATTTATTATTTTAGAGCTTAGGTTCGTACAAAATCGTGTACAAAAGCTATGGCAATTTTGACAGAAACAAAGAATAATAATAATAACTAGACACTAAGTGTTTGTGAACAAACACAAAGCTGTTCCGTTTTGTTGTGCTTTGATTAATTGATCCAGACATTTAAAGTGAGCCTAAGTTCAAGATTGAACGATATGGTTCCATTTCCGGTTGACCCGGAATTAAAGGTCAACATGGGGTTACGGTAACCAAAGGCTTATATTCAATGCTCAAAGGGTTTATAACTGAAAACAAAGAAAATTGGCTAAGTAATTATTGAGATATAGGCCCACTTCCAGTTGACCCGGAAGTAAAGGTCAACATGGGGTCAGGGTTACCCAGGTTCAATCTTTAATGCTCAAAGGATCTATAACTGAAAAGAAATTGAAAATTGGTTGTGTAGTTCTTGAAATATGGTCCCACTTCCGGTTGACCCCTAGTAAAGGTCAACATGGGGTTATGGTTACCCAAGGCTGATCTTTGGTGCCCAAGGAGTCTATAACTGAAAAAAAGTTTGAAAATCGGTTGTGTAGTTCTTGAGATATGGTCTCACTTCCGGTTGACCCGGAAGTAAAGGTCAACATGGGGTTATGGTTACCCAAGGCTGATCTTTGGTTCCCAAGGAGTCTATAACTGAAAAAAAGTTTGAAAATCGGTTGTGTAGTTCTTGAGATATGGTCTCACTTCCGGTTGACCCGGAAGTAAAGGTCAACATGGGGTCATGGTTACCCAAGGCTGATCTTTGGTGCCCAAGGAGTCTATAACTGAAAAAAATTTGAAAATCGGTTGTGTAGTTCTTGAGATATGGTCCCACTCCTGGTTGACCCCTATGTAAAGGTCAACATTGGGTCACGGTTTCCCAAAGCTAATCTCCAATGCCCAAGGAGTCTATAACTGAAAAATTTTTGAAAATCGGTTGTGTAGTTCTTGAGATATGGTCCCACTTCCGGTTGACCCCTAAATAAAGGTCAACATTGGGTCACGTTTTCCCAAAGCTAATCTCCAATGCCCAAGGAGTCTATAACTGATAAAAGTTTGAAAATCGGCTGTGTACTTCTTGAGATATGGTGCTGCAAAGATTAACTAGTTAAATATTCAAATGTAGCGCCCGGGACAAAATCGTCGAGCGCCCTGGGCAACAGAATCACGACGTACATGTACACATGCACAAGCCACCGTTTCAATACGCTTTAGATCGATATTTTTGTATAAATAGTGTGCAGCGACTGGTACCCAGAAGTCGGCTATTTCGTTACGGCATTTCGCGTGCATTTTTCTCTGTGTCGCAGGGCATCCTGACTACATTTTTAGTCGATGAACGGAACCTTGTCTCCAAGCCATTGGTGTCCGATTTGTCACTGAATCGTTAATTATCGTGGAATTTGTTCTACTTTGATAAGTTTTAATGACCAGGAACATCTCTTATTAAAAGCAATTAACTTTTCAAAACAGTTTATATAATTTAGGAAACTAATTCGTAATTTTAATTGAAAATATCGTGTTTTTGACTGTCAAAACATTTGTCCTTTCAGCGCCAAGTGTTTTGTACACAGAACAAAAACGCGCCAACAAATGACGTCATTGATGACGTTTTATGAATTTTTTGCCACGCTACAGAGCTACATAATAAGACGAGTCTATATTTGAAAACAGTTTGAGGATCAGACATATACTTCTTGAGATATGGTGGGAACAAGATTGCCTAATTAAATATTCATGTCATTATAACTCAGCTAATTAATGAAGAACTTGAACAATTTTACTCTTAGCATAATTTCATGTTCTAAGCTTCAATTTGATGTAAGATCTGAATCTCCCATATCTATTATTTTAGAGCTTAGGTTCGTACAAAATCGTGTACAAAAGCTATGGCAATTTTGACAGAAACAAAGAATAATAATAATAATAATAATAATAATAACTAGACACTAAGTGTTTGTGAACAAACACAAAGCTGTTCCTTTTTGTTGTGCTTTGATTAATTGATCCAGACATTTAAAGTGAGCCTAAGTTCAAGATTGAACGATATGGTTCCATTTCCGGTTGACCCGGAATTAAAGGTCAACATGGGGTCAGGGTTACCCAAGTTCAATCTTTAATGCTCAAAGGATCTATAACTGAAAAGAAATTGAAAATCGGTTTTGTAGTTCTTGAGATATGGTCCCACTTCCGGTTGACCCCTAGTAAAGGTCAAAATGGGGTCATGGTTGCCCAAGGCTGATCTTTGGTGCCCAAGGAGTCTATAACTGAAAAAGTTTGAAAATCGGTTGTGTAGTTCTTGAGATATGGTCTCACTTCCGGTTGACCCGGAAGTAAAGGTCAACATGGGGTCATGGTTACCCAAGGCTGATCTTTGGTGCCCAAGGAGTCTATAACTGAAAAAAGTTTGAAAATCGGTTGTGTAGTTCTTGAGATATGGTCCCACTTCTGGTTGACCCCTAAGTAAAGGTCAACATTGGGTCACGGTTTCCCAAAGCTAATCTCTAATGCCCAAGGAGTCTATAACTGAAAAATGTTTGAAAATCGGTTGTGTAGTTCTTGAGATATGGTCCCACTTCCGGTTGACCCCTAAATAAAGGTCAACATTGGGTCACGTTTTCCCAAAGCTAATCTCCAATGCCCAAGGAGTCTATAATTGATAAAAGTTTGAAAATCGGCTGTGTACTTCTTGAGATATGGTGCTGCAAAGATTAACGTTAAATATTCAAATGTAGCGCCCGGGACAAAATCGTCGAGCGCCCTGGGCAACAGAATCACGACGTACATGTACACATGCACAAGCCACCGTTTCAATACGCTATAGATCGATATTTTTGTATAAATAGTGTGCAGCGACTGGTACCCAGAAGTCGGCTATTTCGTTACGGCATTTCGCGTGCATTTTTCCCTGTGTCGCAGGGCATCCTGACTACATTTTTAGTCGATGAACGGAACCTTGTCTCCAAGCCATTGGTGTCCGATTTGTCACTGAATCGTTAATTATCGTGGAAATTCTTCAACTTTGATTAGTTTTAATGACCAGGAACATCTCTTATTAAAAGCAATTAACTTTTCAAAACAGTTTATGTAATTTAGGAAACTAATTCGTAATTTTAATTAAAAATATCGTGTTTTTGACTGTCAAAACATTTGCCCTTTCAGCGCCAAGTGTTTTGTACACAGAGCAAAAACGCGCCAACAAATGACGTCATTGATGACGTTTTATGAATTTTTTGCCACGCTACAGAGCTACATAATAAGACGAGTCTATATTTGAAAACAGTTTGAGGATCAGACATATACTTCTTGAGATATGGTGGGAACAAGATTGCCTAATTAAATATTCATGTCATTATAACTCAGCTAATTAATGAAGAACTTGAACAATTTTACTCTTAGCATAATTTCATGTTCTAAGCTTCAATTTAATGTAAGATCTGAATCTCCCATATCTATTATTTTAGAGCTTAGGTTCGTACAAAATCGTGTACAAAAGCTATGGCAATTTTGACAGAAACAAAGAATAATAATAATAATAATAATAATAATAATAATAAAAACTAGACACTAAGTGTTTGTGAACAAACACAAAGCTGTTCCGTTTTGTTGTGCTTTGATTAATTGATCCCGACATTTAAACTGAGCCTAAGTTCAAGATTGAACGATATAGTTCCATTTCCGGTTGACCCGGAATTAAAGGTCAACATGGGGTTACAGTAACCCAAGGCTTATCTTCAATGCTCAAAGGGTTTATAACTGAAAACAAAGAAAATCGGCTCTGTAGTTCTTGAGATATGGTCCCACTTCCGGTTGACCTAGAAGTAAGATCAACATTGGGTCACGGTAGAACAAGGCTAATCTTCAATGCTCAAAGACTCTATCACTGAAAAAAATTTGAAAATGGGTTGTGTTATTCTGGAGTAATGATCCCACTTCCGGTTGACCCGGAAGGAAAGGTTAACATGGGGTCATGGTAACCCTAGTTTAATATTCAATGCTTAAAGGGTATATAACTGAAAGAAATTGAAAATTGGCTAAGTAATTATTGAGATATAGGCCCACTTCCAGTTGACCCGGAAGTAAAGGTCAACATGGGGTCAGGGTTACCCAAGTTCAATCTTTAATGCTCAAATGATCTATAACTGAAAAGAAATTGAAAATCGGTTGTGTAGTTCTTGAGATATGGTCCCACTTCCGGTTGACCCCTAGTAAAGGTCAACATTGGGTCACGATTTCCCAAAACTAATCTCCAATGCCAAGGAGTCTATAACTGAAAAACGTTTTTAAATCGGTTGTGTAGTTCTTGAGATATGGTCTCACTTCCGGTTGACCCGGAAGTAAAGGTCAACATGGGGTCATGGTTACCCAAGGCTGATCTTTGGTGCCCAAGGAGTCTATAACTGAAAAAAGTTTGAAAATCGGTTGTGTAGTTCTTGAGATATGGCCCACTTCTGGTTGACCCCTAAATAAAGGTCAACATTGGGTCACGGTTTCCCAAAGCTAATCTCCAATGCCCAAGGAGTCTATAACTGATAAAAGTATGAAAATCGGCTGTGTACTTCTTGAGATATGGTGCTGCAAAGATTAACTAGTTAAATATTCAAATGTAGCGCCCGGGACAAAATCGTCGAGCGCCCTGGGCAACAGAATCACGACGTACATGTACACATGCACAAGCCGCCCGTTTCAATACGCTATAGATCGATATTTTTTGTATAAATAGTGTGCAGCGACTGGTACCCAGAAGTCGGCTATTTCGTTACGGCATTTCGCGTGCATTTTTCTCTGTGTCGCAGGGCATCCTGACTACATTTTTAGTCGATGAACGGAACCTTGTCTCCAAGCCATTGGTGTCCGATTTGTCACTGAATCGTTAATTATCGTGGACATTGTTCTACTTTGATTAGTTTTAATGACCAGGAACATCTCTTATTAAAAGCAATTAACTTTTCAAAACAGTTTATGTAATTTAGGAAACTAATTCGTAATTTTAATTGAAAATATCGTGTTTTTGACTGTCAAAACATTTGCCCTTTCAGCGCCAAGTGTTTTGTACACAGAACAAAAACGCGCCAACAAATGACGTCATTGATGACGTTTTATGAATTTTTTGCCACGCTACAGAGCTACATAATAAGACGAGTCTATATTTGGAAACAGTTTGAGGATCAGACATATACTTCTTGAGATATGGTGGGAACAAGATTGCCTAATTAAATATTCATGTTATTATAACTCAGCTAATTAATGAAGAACTTGAACAATTTTACTCTTAGCATAATTTCATGTTCTAAGCTTCAATTTGATGTAAGATCTGAATCTCCCATATCTATTATTTTAGAGCTTAGGTTCGTACAAAATCGTGTACAAAAGCTATGGCAATTTTGACAGAAACAAAGAATAATAATAATAAAAATAACTAGACACTAAGTGTTTGTGAACAAACACAAAGCTGTTCCGTTTTGTTGTGCTTTGATTAATTGATCCAGACATTTAAAGTGAGCCTAAGTTCAAGATTGAACGATATGGTTCCATTTCCGGTTGACCCGGAATTAAAGGTCAACATGGGGTTACGGTAACCCAAGGCTTATCTTCATTGCTCAAAGGGTTTATAACTGAAAACAAAGAAAATCGGCTCTGTAGTTCTTGAGATATGGTCCCACTTCCGGTTGACCTAGAAGTAAGATCAACATTGGGTCACGATAGAACAAGGCTAATCTTCAATGCTCAAAGACTCTATCACTGAAAAAAAATTGAAAATGGGTTGTGTAATTCTTGAGTAATGATCCCACTTCCGGTTGACCCGGAAGGAAAGGTTAACATGGGGTCATGGTAACACTAGTTTAATATTCAATGCTTAAAGGGTATATAACTGAAAGAAATTGAAAATTGGCTACAAGTAATTATTGAGATATAGGCCCACTTCCAGTTGACCCGGAAGTAAAGGTCAACATGGGGTAAGGGTTACCCAAGTTCAATCTTTAATGCTCAAAGGATCTATAACTGAAAAGAAATTGAAAATCGGTTGTGTAGTTCTTGAGATATGGTCCCACTTCCGGTTGACCCCTAGTAAAGGTCAACATTGGGTCACGATTTCCCAAAACTAATCTCCAATGCCAAGGAGTCTATAACTGACAAAAGTTTTAAATCGGTTGTGTAGTTCTTGATATATGGTCTCACTTCCGGTTGACCCGGAAGTAAAGGTCAACATGGGGTCATGGTTACCCAAGGCTGATCTTTGGTGCCCAAGGAGTCTATAACTGAAAAAAGTTTGAAAATCGGTTGTGTAGTTCTTGAGATATGGTCCCACTTCTGGTTGACCCCTAAGTAAAGGTCAACATTGGGTCACGATTTCCCAAAGCTAATCTCCAATGCCCAAGGAGTCTATAACTGAAAAATGTTTGAAAATCGGTTGTGTAGTTCTTGAGATATGGTCCCACTTCCGGTTGACCCCTAAATAAAGGTCAACATTGGGTCACGTTTTCCCAAAAGCTATTCTCCAATGCCCAAGGAGTCTATAACTGATAAAAGTTTGAAAATCGGCTGTGTACTTCTTGAAATATGGTGCTGCAAAGATTAACTAGTTAAATATTCAAATGTAGCGCCCGGGACAAAATCGTCGAGCGCCCTGGGCAACGGAATCACGACGTACATGTACACATGCACAAGCCACCGTTTCAATACGCTATAGATCGATATTTTTGTATATATAGTGTGCAGCGACTGGTACCCAGAAGTCGGCTATTTCGTTACGGCATTTCGCGTGCATTTTTCTCTGTGTCGCAGGGCATCCTGACTACATTTTTAGTCGATGAACGGAACCTTGTCTCCAAGCCATTGGTGTCCGAATTGTCACTGAATCGTTAATTATCGTGGAAATTGTTCTACTTTGATTAGTTTTAATGACCAGGAACATCTCTTATTAAAAGCAATTAACTTTTCAAAACAGTTTATGTAATTTAGGAAACTATTTCGTAATTTTAATTGAAAATATCGTGTTTTTGACTGTGAGCCTAAGTTCAAGATTGAACGATATGGTTCCATTTCCGGTTGACCCGGAATTAAAGGTCAACATGGGGTTACGGTAACCCAAGGCTTATCTTCATTGCTCAAAGGGTTTATAACTGAAAACAAAGAAAATCGGCTCTGTAGTTCTTGAGATATGGTCCCACTTCCGGTTGACCTAGAAGTAAGATCAACATTGGGTCACGATAGAACAAGGCTAATCTTCAATGCTCAAAGACTCTATCACTGAAAAAAAATTGAAAATGGGTTGTGTAATTCTTGAGTAATGATCCCACTTCCGGTTGACCCGGAAGGAAAGGTTAACATGGGGTCATGGTAACACTAGTTTAATATTCAATGCTTAAAGGGTATATAACTGAAAGAAATTGAAAATTGGCTACAAGTAATTATTGAGATATAGGCCCACTTCCAGTTGACCCGGAAGTAAAGGTCAACATGGGGTAAGGGTTACCCAAGTTCAATCTTTAATGCTCAAAGGATCTATAACTGAAAAGAAATTGAAAATCGGTTGTGTAGTTCTTGAGATATGGTCCCACTTCCGGTTGACCCCTAGTAAAGGTCAACATTGGGTCACGATTTCCCAAAACTAATCTCCAATGCCAAGGAGTCTATAACTGAAAAAAGTTTTAAATCGGTTGTGTAGTTCTTGAGATATGGTCTCACTTCCGGTTGACCCGGAAGTAAAGGTCAACATGGGGTCATGGTTACCCAAGGCTGATCTTTGGTGCCCAAGGAGTCTATAACTGAAAAAAGTTTGAAAATCGGTTGTGTAGTTCTTGAGATATGGTCCCACTTCTGGTTGACCCCTAAGTAAAGGTCAACATTGGGTCACGATTTCCCAAAGCTAATCTCCAATGCCCAAGGAGACTATAACTGAAAAATGTTTGAAAATCGGTTGTGTAGTTCTTGAGATATGGTCCCACTTCCGGTTGACCCCTAAATAAAGGTCAACATTGGGTCACGTTTTCCCAAAAGCTATTCTCCAATGCCCAAGGAGTCTATAACTGATAAAAGTTTGAAAATCGGCTGTGTACTTCTTGAGATATGGTGCTGCAAAGATTAACTAGTTAAATATTCAAATGTAGCGCCCGGGACAAAATCGTCGAGCGCCCTGGGCAACGGAATCACGACGTACATGTACACATGCACAAGCCACCGTTTCAATACGCTATAGATCGATATTTTTGTATATATAGTGTGCAGCGACTGGTACCCAGAAGTCGGCTATTTCGTTACGGCATTTCGCGTGCATTTTTCTCTGTGTCGCAGGGCATCCTGACTACATTTTTAGTCGATGAACGGAACCTTGTCTCCAAGCCATTGGTGTCCGAATTGTCACTGAATCGTTAATTATCGTGGAAATTGTTCTACTTTGATTAGTTTTAATGACCAGGAACATCTCTTATTAAAAGCAATTAACTTTTCAAAACAGTTTATGTAATTTAGGAAACTATTTCGTAATTTTAATTGAAAATATCGTGTTTTTGACTGTCAAAACATTTGCCCTTTCAGCGCCAAGTGTTTTGTACACAGAACAAAAACGCGCCAACAAATGACGTCATTGATGACGTATTATGAATTTTTTGCCACGCTACAGAGCTACATAATAAGACGAGTCTATATTTGAAAACAGTTTGAGGATCAGACATATACTTCTTGAGATATGGTGGGAACAAGATTGCCTAATTAAATATTCATGTCATTATAACTCAGCTAATTAATGAAGAACTTGAACAATTTTACTCTTAGCATAATTTCATGTTCTAAGCTTCAATTTGATGTATGATCTGAATCTCCCATATTTATTATTTTAGAGCTTAGGTTCGTACAAAAACGTGTACAAAAGCTATGGCAATTTTGACAGAAACAAAGAATAATAATAATAATAATAATAATAATAATAATAATTAAAAATAATAATCCCAAGAAAAACAAAACCTGTTCCGACTGCTAAGTCGGAACAGCTAATAATCCCAAGAAAAACAAAACCTGTTCCGACTGCTAAGTCGGAACAGCTAATAATAATAATAATAACTAGACACTAAGTGTTTGTGAACAAACACAAAGCTGTTCCGATTTATTGTGCTTTGATTCAATGATCCAGACATTGAAAGTAAGCCTAAGTTCAAGATTGAACGATATGGTTCCACTTCCGGTTGAGCCGGAAGTAAAGGTCAACATTGGTCACGATTTCCCAAAACTAATCTCCAATGCCCAAGGAGCCTATAACTGAAAACAGTTTGAAAATCGGTTGTTTAGTTCTTGAGATATGGTCTCACTTCCGGTTGACCTGGAAGTAAAGGTCAACATTGGGTCATGCTTACCCAAGGCTGATCTTTGGTGCCCAAGGAGTCTATAACTGAAAAAAGTTTGAAAATCGGTTGTGTAGTTCTTGTTATATGGTCCCACTTCTGGTTGACCCCTAAGTGAAGGTCAACATTGGGTCACGGTTTCCCAAAGCTAATCTCCAATGCCCAAGGAGTCTAAAACTGAAAAATGTTTGAAAATCGGTTGTGTAGTTCTTGAGATATGGTCCACTTCCGGTTGACCCCTAAATAAAGGTCAACATTGGGTCACGTTTTCCCAAAGCTAATCTCCAATGCCCAAGGAGTCTATAACTGATAAAAGTTTGAAAATCGGCTGTGTACTTCTTGAGATATGGTGCTGCAAAGATTAACAAGTTAAATATTCAAATGTAGCGCCCGGGACAAAATCGTCGAGCGCCCTGGGCAACAGAATCACGACGTACATGTACACATGCACAAGCCACCGTTTCAATACGCTATAGATCGATATTTTTGTATAAATAGTGTGCAGCGACTGGTACCCAGAAGTCGGCTATTTCGTTACGGCATTTCGCGTGCATTTTTCTCTGTGTCGCAGGGCATCCTGACTACATTTTTAGTCGATGAACGGAACCTTGTCTCCAAGCCATTGGTGTCCGATTTGTCACTGAATCGTTAATTATCGTGGACATTGTTCTACTTTGATTAGTTTTAATGACCAGGAACATCTCTTATTAAAAGCAATTTTTTTTTCAAAACAGTTTATGTAATTTTTAGGAAAATAATTCGTAATTTTAATTGAAAATATCGTGTTTTTGACTGTCAAAACATTTGCCCTTTCAGCGCCAAGTGTTTTGTACACAGAACAAAAACGCGCCAACAAATGACGTCATCGATGACGTTTTATGAATTTTTTGCCACGCTACAGAGCTACATAATAAGACGAGTCTATATTTGAAAACAGTTTGAGGATCAGACATATACTTCTTGAGATATGGTGGGAACAAGATTGCCTAATTAAATATTCATGTCATTATAACTCAGCTAATTAATGAAGAACTTGAACAATTTTACTCTTAGCATAATTTCATGTTCTAAGCTTCAATTTGATGTATGATTTGAATCTCCCATATTTATTATTTTAGAGCTTAGGTTCGTACAAAATCGTGTACAAAAGCTATGGCAATTTTGACAGAAACAAAGAATAATAATAATAATAATAATAACTAGACACTAAGTGTTTGTGAACAAACACAAAGCTGTTCCGATTTATTGTGCTTTGATTAATTGATCCAGACATTTAAAGTGAGCCTTAGATCAAGATTGAACGATATGGTTCCATTTCTGGTTGACCCGGAATTAAAGGTCAACATGGGGTTACAGTAACCCAAGGCTTATATTCAATGCTCAAAGGGTTTATAACTGAAAACAAAGAAAATTGGCTAAGTAATTATTGAGATATAGGCCCACTTCCAGTTGACCCGGAAGTAAAGGTCAACATGGGGTCAGGGTTACCCAAGTTCAATCTTTAATGCTCAAAGGATCTATAACTGAAAAGAAATTGAAAATTGGTTGTGTAGTTCTTGAGATATGGTCCCACTTCCGGTTGACCCCTAGTAAAGGTCAACATGGGGTCATGGTTACCCAAGGCTGATCTTTGGTGCCCAAGGAGTCTATAACTGAAAAAAGTTTGAAAATCGGTTGTGTAGTTCTTGAGATATGGTCTCACTTCCGGTTGACCCGGAAGTAAAGGTCAACATGGGGTCATGGTTACCCAAGGCTGATCTTTGGTGCCCAAGGAGTCTATAACTGAAAAAAATTTGAAAATCGGTTGTGTAGTTCTTGAGATATGGTCCCACTTCTGGTTGACCCCTAAGTAAAGGTCAACATTGGGTCACGGTTTCCCAAAGCTAATCTCCAATGCCCTAGGAGTCTATAACTGAAAAATGTTTGAAAATCGGTTGTGTAGTTCTTGAGATATGGTCCCACTTCCGGTTGACCCCTAAATAAAGGTCAACATTGGGTCACGTTTTCCCAAAGCTAATCTCCAATGCCCAAGGAGTCTATAACTGATAAAAGTTTGAAAATCGGCAGTGTACTTCTTGAGATATGGTGCTGCAAAGATTAACTAGTTAAATATTCAAATGTAGCGCCCGGGACAAAATCGTCGAGCGCCCTGGGCAACAGAATCACGACGTACATGTACACATGCACAAGCCATCGTTTCAATACGCTATAGATCGATATTTTTGTATAAATAGTGTGCAGCGACTGGTACCCAGAAGTCGGCTATTTCGTTACGGCATTTCGCGTGCATTTTTCTCTGTGTCGCAGGGCATCCTGACTACATTTTTAGTCGATGAACGGAACCTTGTCTCCAAGCCATTGGTGTCCGATTTGTCACTGAATCGTTAATTATCGTGGAAATTGTTCTACTTTGATAAGTTTTAATGACCAGGAACATCTCTTATTAAAAGCAATTAACTTTTCAAAACAGTTTATGTAATTTAAAAAACTAATTCGTAATTTTAATTGAAAATATCGTGTTTTTGACTGTCAAAACATTTGTCCTTTCAGCGCCAAGTGTTTTGTACACAGAACAAAAACGCGCCAACAAATGACGTCATTGATGACGTTTTATGAATTTTTTGCCACGCTACAGAGCTACATAATAAGACGAGTCTATATTTGAAAACAGTTTGAGGATCAGACATATACTTCTTGAGATATGGTGGGAACAAGATTGCCTAATTAAATATTCATGTCATTATAACTCAGCTAATTAATGAAGAACTTGAACAATTTTACTCTTAGCATAATTTCATGTTCTAAGCTTCAATTTGATGTAAGATCTGAATCTCCCATATCTATTATTTTAGAGCTTAGGTTCGTACAAAATCGTGTACAAAAGCTATGGCAATTTTGACAGAAACAAAGAATAATAATAATAATAATAATAATAATAAAAATAATAATCCCAACAAAAACAAAACCTGTTCCGACTGCTAAGTCGGAACAGCTAATTAAGTCGGAACAGCTAATAATAATCCCAAGAAAAACAAAACCTGTTCCGACTGCTAGGTCGGAACAGCTAATAATAATAAAAATAATAATCCCAAGAAAAACAAAACCTGTTCCGACTGCTAAGTCGGAACAGCTAATAATATTAATAATAAAAATAATAATCCCAAGAAAAACAAAACCTGTTCCGACTGCTAAGTCGGAACAGCTAATAATCCCAAGAAAAACAAAACCTGTTCCGACTGCTAAGTCGGAACAGCTAATAATAATAATAATAATAATAATAATAAAAATAATAATCCCAACAAAAACAAAACCTGTTCCGACTGCTAAGTCGGAACAGCTAATAATAATAATAATAATAATAAAAATAATAATCCCAAGAAAAACAAAACCTGTTCCGACTGCTAAGTCGGAACAGCTAATAATAATAATAAAAATAATAATCCCAACAAAAACAAAACCTGTTCCGACTGCTAAGTCGGAACAGCTAAAAATAATAATCCCAAGAAAAACAAAACCTGTTCCGACTGCTAAGTCGGAACAGCTAAAAATAATAAAAATCTCGACGAAAACAATACCTGTTCCGACTGTAGTCGGAACAGCTAATAATAAAAATCTCGACGAAAACAATACCTGTTCCGACTGCAGTCGGAACAGCTAATAATAAAAATAATAAAAATCTCGACGAAAACAATACCTGTTCCGACTGTAGTCGGAACAGCTAATCAGGGAAATGAAATTAAAGTAACAGGTAGACTTAGAGCCACGCCTTTTTTGGTGAAAAAGAACTCCTGAATTCATAAGGCAGACATTTGTTAACTCTCACACAGTTCCATTTTACGACTTGCCTCCGGTGCAGATTTCAGGGAAAAATATTTTCGCCATTACAGATCATGTTTTTGTTACAGAAGTAAGAACCGATCTATTAAATCTGGGTTCGGTTGAAATATGTTCCTCTCATCCACATGTTGTCAATTCTCTTACAGTTTTTTCCAACAAAATGGGGAAAACGTCTGATTCAGGAACTAAGGTTGGTGAATAAATGCATCAGAAAACAATTAGCAAAGTTCGAGGAATTGCCTACCGCCCCCAAAAGGGCAATTTTATGTTTAAATTGGATCTAAAATCAGGTCATCATCAAGTCGATATCCACCCCAGCCATAACAAAATGTTGGGGTTTTCTTGGCCAACCAATCGGAGGAAAGACGACATACTGAAGATTCGAGTGCCTCCTATTATGTTTAAGTTCTGCCCGTTCACATATTTTACATAGTGTAAACACGGAGAAGTGAAGGCGAAGCCATCATTGTATATCCGGATGTTGGCTTGGGTTGGAAGCAACTATTTCGATGCAAAATTAGCTTGCGAGAGTATAAAAACTGATCTTGTTGTATTTGGCTTTGTTCATGAAGGCCAAAAATTCAAATAGGAACCATCGCAGAACACTAGAGAGGCTAGGATATGACGTAGACTTAAACTTGGGTTCGTTTAGCATCTGAACGACGAATCAATGACATCAGTATCTTACTTTCTTTATAGGAATCCTAGTGCAAACAGTTCAACTGTAAAGACCAGAACGTTGACCAGTATAGTGGAAAAGATATATATCTACAAGCCTCGCAGTTGAAAATATAACAAGGCTCACAACTAAAGCTCTATAATTATGTTTGTTTAGAATCCAGAATACGTCGGGGTTCCTCTGTTTAAATGTCTAGTCAGGCTTCGGGCGAATTAAAATTCTGGCTGTAAAACATTCGAGTGCACGTGCATTGAATAAAGAGAGTACAGAGCCGAATCATTCGATTCCAAGAATAGTGTATTCTGACGTGAGTAGCTCACATGTGGGTATGTTGCAGAATGTAGATGTGTCAGATGAATGTGCCAATAGCAAATGGGACCACATTGACAAAGTTATGAGTTTATCATGGAGATACCTCAAGGCCGTAGAAATGGCCATGCTGTCATTCTGTGAGAAAGCTTGCAAAACATAGGGTGAAATGGTTTCAATATATCCAAGCAGTAGCTGAGATAATTTCTAACGGTAGCATAAACAAAGTATTGCAAAAGATTGCCATGAAAACGTTCAGCATCTGTGTAATATGGCACAACAATTCCTTAGAAGCAGAGAGGATACAAGAACAAAGAACGAAAGGACAGCCTACATCAGTAGAATTGCTTTCATACACTCCAGCAATGAAAACGAGCTTGAGACTACATTCTTCATAAAATAAAATAATTCCAAAAGTTGTGCCTTTTTACACCTTTGCCTTTTGTATCAGTCCGACTACCATTAAAGCACAACGGCGCCCTTTATCGGTTAAACAAATCAATCAACCAAACTTTCTATCACTATATTATGCAAGTAATTTGTTATGGCCAATACAGTTTTTCCATCTTTGATATGTCGTCGCCCTGTCGGTTGCCACATTTGACGAATCAATCGACTAAACGCGTTTGAGTGAAACTTTGACAACGCATGCGTGATTTTAAACGGCAAATAGACTAAAGGTCAACACCCGAACTTGCTATAGGCTAGTGCGCCCTCTAGTTCCTACATAATGGGGCAGACTCATACGGTAGATTAAAGCTGCCAGCTGATCGGTACCATAATATATAATACAAAATAATAAAAATAAAAATCGATTTATACTGGCAAAGCTGTTCAAAGGCGCATGACAATGTACAATTAAAATATTAAACCATTAAAAAGCCACAATACACCTTATGACAGAGAGAGAAGATAAAATCTATGAAGTAAACAATACAATTATAAATATACGTTACAATGTTTAAAATGCAGAGAACCATGAAAATTAGAAAAAGAGACAACCAAAATTAAAAGCTCAAAAGTGAGGCAATGCAACGCAGATCAAAGGCGTAATGAACAATAAAAAGTAAACCATTAAAATCACATTACACATTAGAACTATAACTACTCAAAGAGGAATACCAAAGCAACGAAGCCGCAATTATATACAATACAAATTTTAAAATACAGAGAGCGACCAAGACATTAAGAAAAAGAGACGACCCAAAAAATTAAGAGCCCAAAAATGAGGCAAGGCAACATAAAAATGAAGTTAAACATTAAAAGCTTTCTTGAAGAGAAAGGTTTTCAATTGGCATTTAAAACATTTAAGGAATCAATATTTCTGATGTGGCCTGGCAATTGGTTCCAGAGTTTAGGACCGGCCATCATAAATGCCCTTTCACCTGATTTATTCATACATTTACTGTTAGGAATTTGCAACGTTAGGTGATTGAATGATCTGAGTGAATGACGTGTACATTCTCTGATCTGAAGAAGGTTACAAATATAAGGAGGGCATAAACTGTACAAGGCTTTAAAAACAAACAAGAGAATCTTAAAATCAATGCGATATTTTACAGGCAACCAGTGAAGGTCACAAAGGACCGGTATGATATGACAGTATTTAGATGAATTACATACCAGCCGGGCAGCAGTGTTTTGTACACGTTGGAGCTTATGTAACTGGATTTGGGGCATACCGTATAACAAACTGTTAAAGTAGTCAATACGACTAGTTACAAGTGAATGAACCAGGACTTGTGTGTCCTTGTGTGACAGAAACTTCCTGATACAGCGAATATTGTACAATTGATAAAAACAACTACTACATGTTTTGGTGACATGATCGGCCATCTTAAACTTATCATCAAACCAGAAACCAAGATTTCTTAATCTAGAAACGGGAGAGATGTGGTTACTACCAACAGAGATATGATTAGTATCAACTTTGGCCAGTTGCTGCTGTGTACCAATTATTATAAATTCAGTCTTACTATCATTAATCATCAATTTGTCAGTGAGCATCCATCGCTCACTGCATTAACACAGTCCTCTAGTTTCTTGACAGCGGCAGCTTGATCTGTACTATTTCCAGGTTGAAATGCTAGATAGAGTTGGGTGTCATCAGCATATGAGTGAACATCAGGTAAATAGGATTCGATAATCTCAGACAGTTTACTTGCATAAATTGTGAAAAGTAAGGGCCCGAGACAAGACCCCTGAGGAACACCATGCTGTACAGGAAAGCTATCCGACTGTATACCATCTATCAACATTTTCTGTGATCTACCAGACAGATATGACGAAAACCAAGATAGTGCTGTGTCAGTTATGCTGATCTTGGTGTGAAGACGTTCTAATAATATATCATGGTCCACTGTATCGAATGCCGCACTCAAGTCGAGCAGAACCAGCAGTGATGATGATTGCCTGATGATTGCCCATATTAGATAAAATGTAATTGTGTACTTTGAGTAAAGCTGATTCCGTACTGTGATGTTTCCTGTAGGCAGATTGGCGAATTGGATATAATGAATGGAGAGACATGTTGCTGTGAACTTGATCAGCAACAGCCTTCTCTACCAGTTTCGATACATAGCTCAAATTACTCAATGGTCGGTAATTGCTCAGTATGCTGGGGTCTAGGCCTGACTTCTTAAGTTACGGGAACACAATAGCTTGCTCTTCTTAAGTTACGGGAACACAATAGCTTGCTTCTAAAGCTCGGGAAATGACCCTGTTTGCAGTGATGTATTTATAATGCAGGTGATGGCGGGTAGAAGAACATCCTGGCAATCTAGAACAAGCTGAGTCGGCATTGGATCGAGATCACACGATTTCATTGATAACCTCTTTATCATCATTCACATCATTACTCGTGAGTAGTTGAAATTCCGACAGTGGTGGGACACTAATCTGAAATCTGATCTGTGGTTGTCAGGTCAACTGGATTGGTCGCATTATGGCAAATGCTGGGTACATTGTCAAGTTTTGAACGAATGGCATCTATCTTTTCAACGAAGTATTTCCCAAATGAGTTGACGAGTTGAAGTATGTCATCATGTGGTGGGAGAGAAACTGCAGGTTTTTTGTTGAATACAGAGTTTGACATTGTGAAGAGCTGACTTTGATTACCTCCGTTTCTACGAATCATGTTTGTGTAGAATTCACGCTGGGCTTTGTTCATGAGTTTAGTTGTGAGATTCTTCTTAACTATGTAGGATCTCAAGTCCGATTCGAGGTTAGTTGCTCTCCATATCTTTTCAGCTTTCCTCCTTTGTCGTTTGGATTCCTTCAGATCTTTGTTGAACGATGGAACTCGAGGTCGGACAACCATGGTTTTTTTGGCGCACAGGTGCATGATGATCCAATATAGTTGAAAGTGTCTGGTTGTAACAGTTTACGATTCCATCCGAACTCGTGTTTGCTGACAGAGACGTGATGCACGAAGATCATCACGAAATATATCAATGTTGATAGATTTCAGTTTCCTGAAGGAAGTATCTTTCATGGTGAGAGGTGGTTTTGTCGACCTTACACATCACGTGACTGCCGAGTGATCTGAAAAATGGACGTGCGTGACGAGTGGATTGCGAACAATCTCATCGGTCTTTCTGCTGACAACAAGGTCAAGTGTATATCCTGACCTGTGTGTGGGTTGGCAGACATGTTGCTCCAGGCCAGTAGATGATAGATAAATGATGGCGCTGTCCCATTCAGTGACGCTCCAACACTGTTGACTTGAGATATACACAAACAACTGTAATTTAATTTTTTACAAGTTTTATGGGTAGGGTCGACATCTGGGTATTATGTTTGTAATTTTGTCAGGTTGACCGGGTTAGTTGACAAACATAAAAGGGACCAAAGGAACCGATTGACAGATGTGTCAATAAATGGATTGTTACGAGAGACCGCGAGGATTTTTTTCAGATCCTCTCTTTGTAGCAATAACATGTTTTCATGCCTTCTTGGCAATCATCAGTTGCGTGTGGGTGATTCTATTAGAATCCGTGGGTCTCATGTCTCGTTAGAGACATTATATGTCTGTAATTCGCTTGGGTTCGGGTAAAAGTAGTTACATGTAATCCGAATGCGGATATTTAATCCTGAGTTGAGTTTTCAGTATATGTGACCTGTTCTCCAGTAAGGAGATTAGGATGTTTAGTGTTTTGTCCGGGTCTACAAAACCCGAATCATCAGGGGGTGGTGCGAGCTGTTTGGGGGTTTGACCCCGGTTTAGTTTTGCTCTGATCAACTTTTCCCTTATGTTTTGATCTTTTCTGTACGCAATGAAAGGGGGATCTGTGGAAAGATCTCCGAAAGTGTTTCATTGTTGCGTATTAGAGACCAGTGTTGTTTTATGGATTTGTTTAGGTCACTCTGGTTGATGTACGGGTTGTATGTCGTACTGAAAACCAGTGGAGTTTTGCTTTCTGTTTCTTTCTGCTGTTTGTGAATCAAGTTCGATCGTTCTTTGTATGAAACTTTTTCTGTGATTTTGCTTATCTCTGAGATGTTATAGCCTCTTGCTATTAGCTTTTCAGAGAAATTGTTGACTTTGAGTAGGAAATCATCTTCATTGTTTGTGTTTCTGGCATAGCGGAGAGTTTCTCCGTAGATGAATGCTTTGAACACATGTGGTGGGTGTGATGATGTTTTGTGAAGGTATTGGTAGGTTTCAGTGGGTTTGGTATATACTTTTGTGTCCAAAATACCAGTTTCACTGAATCTATTACCTTTGAAGATTGTTAAGTCAAGGTAGTTGATTGAAGTATCAGAGGCCTCAAAGGTAAATTTGAGGGTTGGGTGTGTTTGATTCATGTCGTGGATGAGGCTCTTGAAATTGTCCAGATTGCTGTTATAGATGACAAGTATGTCGTCTCTATAGCGCCACCAGGTGAGGATGTTATCAGCTTTTTCCAGGATTTGTTTTTCCAGAACATGCAATGTAATATCACAAATCTCGGGGCTTGCTGTGGAACCCATAGCGCATCCGATTTTTTGGAGGTAGTAGTTGTCACCGAAATGGAAGCAATTTCTTCCTAATTATCAGTTCCAATAATTCTCGGATGCAGTTGGAGGGTGGTTTTGTGATAGAGTATGGGTGGGTGGTTCGGTCGAGGGCATTGCAAACGCTGTTTATTGCTTCCGTTTGACGGACGTTTGTTTACATTGAGACAACATCAATACTTGTTATCAGAACATTTTGTGGAAATGTGGCCTCTTCAAGTTTTCGCAATATGTCTGCGGTATCTCGGACATGTTGGTAGGGCGGTAACTATCAGAAGAAGGAAATAGTCCACAAATTCTGATATTTTGGCTGTGGGGCTTGAACAACCACTTATTATAGGTCTCCCTACGAAGGGCGTGCCCGGGGGTGGTGTTTTATGTATTTTCGGGAGAAAGTACATAGTTGGGCAGTTGCTTGGTTGCGGAAGTGGATCAAGATAGGCCAGGGTTTGTTTATTGATGAGGTTGTTTCTATGGTAACCGGTCACTTCGGCACCTCGCAAACTCGGCACCCACAAACTCGGCACCTTGCAAACTCGGCACCCACAAACTCGGCACCTAGCAAACTCGGCACCCACAAACTCGGCACATGCACAAATACAAACTCGGCACCCAGTCCAAAACAGCCGATTTACAGCTTCTACAAACTCGGCACCCAGTCCAAAACGGTAGATTTGGGGTGTGCGCATGTGTCGGGTGTAGACATGTTTTACATCGCGCACACCCTCTCTTCTCGTTTTGCTCTAAAAAGAGTGTTGAGAATATTGATCCTGATCCTGATCCTGATGTAAAAAAATGTCATCAGTCCCACTTATGGGATACAGTGGAACATTCAACACATGTGGAAATCCACAAGTTAAATTTAAATTATGAAGTTTGGAGTATTTGATGCCTGTGTATTTACTTTTCTCTGGTAGTAAATAATATGCAAACAACAGATTTTTAAATTAAAATAATTAAATGAATTTAACAGGATAGATGCAATGCGAAATGTAAATACATGCTAGATCTTTATTTTCCAATACTAACATGTTTGGTTTAAACACGAGACTAAAACATAAACACACTTGGAAGTTTAATTAAAAATTAAATAAATATGTAGATAAATTAAAGGAAACATCACGGAGATGTGAATTACTTCGTTTAAGACTTGTTTAACAAAACGTAATTCTATAAAATAATAAACTAAACAAATTAACAATACTAACAATAATAATCGAATAAACAAACAAAAATAAGAATAATTGAATAACAAACAAAAAAGTAATAAAAATAGATAATTTACAACGCACAACGCAATTTAAAATAATTGAAATTCCATAGTTTCCACACTCCCTCCTGAGACAAAACATGATCGTTTGTACATGTACATGCACGTGAATCCATGTACGTTACTTATTGACCTTTCTAGCGGTTTACAGAACAGGTGCCGAGATTGCTAGGTGCCGAGTTTATTAGTAAAAAAAAAGGCCGGTGCCGAGTTTGTATGGTGCCGACATTCTTGGTGCCGAGTGGGTGCCGAGTTTGCAAGGTGCCGAGTTTGCAAAGTGCCGAGTTTGTGGGTGCCGAGTTTGCGAGGTGCCGAAGTGTCCGGTATTCGTTTCTATGCATATCAATGAGTAGCTGGTGGACCAAAGTGGTGGTCTGTTGTGTGATATCTTGGTCAAGCTTTGTGTAGTGCTCGGATTCAAGATGTGGGTAGCCTACTTCTAGGTAGTCATTGCGGTTCATTATGCAAATGCCTCTTCCTTTGTCGTAAGGTTTAATTACGATGTCTGGATTCCGTTTCAGTTTGGTTATGGCTGAAATTTCTTGTTTTGTCATATTTCTGAGCTGATCGCGCAATCGAATATGAGCAAATTGGTTCTCTGTGGCTTCCAAATAATTCTCGAGTGTCGCACATTGTTTTGAATTTGGACGCCATTTTGAGGGTGGTTTGAAAGGTTGAGCCTTAGCAGGTTTGTTATACATTAGGAAGGCAATTCTCATTCTTCTTTGGAAGATGTTGAAATCACTCAGAAGTTTTTTACGGGTGGGTTTAGCTGGAGTAGGAACAAAGTTTAGACCTTTTCCTAAGGCGACCTTCTCTATTGTAGAAAGGTTTACCCTGGATAGGTTTGTTATGAACTGTTCACTTTCTTCTGCCAAATGTTTAAGAGTGTTACTCTTGTTGAACCGTTTATTTTTTGAGCATGCGTGAGAAAAGCTATTAGCTTTTTTTTTGGAGTACATGTATTGTACTCGTTTATCAAATTTTCGTTTAGTCATATTTGTAAGGAAGAGATATAGGTTTATTGTAAGCTTATAATAATACATACTTGGAATTACCGTATTATATTACTATTTTATTGATGGTTAACGATACAAGTTATATGTCTCTCTTTTTGGAAGATGGGGTGGTCCTGAGAAGGACCGGTTGGTTTGTTTAAACGAGTTTTATGTGTCCCGTTTTCTCTTGGTTCCTTTTGCCGATGTTCTGGGTCGGGTAAAGTATCCAAAGAGCGATGCCTTGGATGTCAAGCGGTTCCAGCTTTCTGTGAAGGATGGCTGGAACGTCAGGCCTCGGTGTGGGTGTGGTGGCTTCGCTGTGTGCTTGAAATACGTCGGAGGCTTGTTTGTTGTGATTGCCTGACTGTAAACTGATAGTTGTGTTGTGATGTGGCTTTTGGCGGCTGTCAGTTTGTTTACTGGTTCCGCCAGAAGTTTCACAAAATTGAAATCAGTTTCAGAAAGTCTAATTCGAGCTACAGGGGTTTCGGACGCGAACTCGTCCCTGACGTCGAAAGAAGTGATTAGAGAGTCCTCTAGACTATCTATCAGCGGTAGTTGACCACACTGGAATTCGCTGCTGGCTGAAGATGGTGCGGGAGATGATGGTTCTTGGGTTTCGGGCTCGAGGTAGAAGGTAGATTGTTGGTTTTGGAGTGGCGTTTGAACGATTTACTCAGTTTGGTAGACATGATGTCAATGGCGTTGTTGCCGTGGTGACAGTGTATATTTACCAACAGTACGGACGTGGGCAAAATCACTCAGGTGTAGGCATGCGTCTTGGGGTTGCGAGTAGTTGATTGGTTGTAAGGTTCCTTTGTGTTTATAAAAAGGATTTGTGGTCCAGTGGTTCCGGTGGCTCTTGAACAAATGCGCGGGAAAACTGAATGTGATATTCTGGATTCCTTGGCGAATTTGTGTTTGTTTGCTTGTAGAAATGGAAATTTGTCTCTTTCCAAATGTGGAAAAATGAGAAAAGAAATTGTTTATTCCATTTCTAAAGAGGTATAGAATTGTAAATGTGAGTTTGAGCCAGATTATTTGTTTCCTTCCGATTGCGAAATTGGAAAAAGGTGTCACAAGTTGGTGTGTTTGTAAGGGTTTGTTTTGATTTTCTGTTGTGTAGATTCAAACAGGTCCGCTAGTCTGACAGCGTCATGGTTTGTAGGATCAACAATATGTATATTGAAATCACCAGTAATACCAAATGGGTTTGACGACAGTAGAATTGAGTTTAAGTATAATCTGAAAACTCGTTGAAAAATGTACTTGTTGTCACTGGGTGAGCAGCTGAGTAAGGAGGTCTATAAATGATAACACAGTCTAGATGAAGTCACTTTAGTTGAAACATTCCACTCCGAATACTCAAAAGATCGCTTCTCATCCCTCCCGCAATTTTCTTGATAATCAAGTTTTCTCTGTAAAGGAGGGCAGTCCCTCCACCAACACGCAATTGGCGGGGTTGGCTGTCGAGTTTATACCCAGTAGGTGTTGCAATACTGCTATTAACAGTATCTCTTTCCGTGAGCCAGGTTTCAGTTAATGCCACCAAATCAAGTTTAGTATCACAAATGAAATCCACAAAGTTAGCAGACTTATTTCTGAGTGATCGTACATTGAGAGTACACAATTTCATCATGGATCCAGCTGCAGATAGTGGCGATTTATGTGAGGCAATAGGTACATGTTTTAAGTTTCTGTGAGCCACATTGTTCTGATTTGACGGCAATACTTCATCACGATTTGCAGCAGTAACTTGCACAGATTTAATGGATTCAGTGATGGATACAGCTATCAAGTTCCTAGGGTTACTACTTTTCTTATGTTGTTGCAGCAGAGCTTTGTCCAAATGATTCGTAGCTAACTGAATGACTTTAATACGGCGCCGGTGACTTTGTCCAGCTCTGGTTCCACGGTGTGTGATACGGCCCGGTTTGTAGCGCCTACAAAGACCACTGAATGCATTCAACACACAATGCATGGTGAAATAACAGGGTCACTGACTAGAAGATAATAGTACTACTGTTATCACTGGTGAACGGTAACTGAACGTCTCTGTCTAGAATTCTAAAAACTCACAGTCACAGTTCGACGAGAAGCTTGAATATCATTAAAACTCCAGAGAATAGTAAGATGAAACGGGTTCCAGCATCATCTAGATACTGATTACTTTAAAACTACACAGAAATAAACTATAGCGATAAAAACTGTAGAAAATCTCAAAACTATTGCAGAGACAGCCAAAAACGTGGCGCTCACCGTGCTAGTGCCCTCCAATATCAATATACGTTCTGCCAAAACACCGTCACCTTTAGTCAAAGCATGCGGAGCAATTGTTTGGAGCAAGCTCGGGTGTTAACCTTAAGTCAATTTGCCGTTTAAATCACGCATGCGTGGTCTGTGCTTCACTCGAATGCGCTTAGTTAATTGATTCGTCGAATATGGCCACCAACATGGCGAACGTACCGAAGAGAAAAACATGTATCGGCCCATAAAATAAATTAGTTATTTATTGACATATTTCATTGGCAAAACCCACTATTTACACTATACCTGTTGGAATGTGTGATTGCAAACGTTTCTTCGTCACGCAACCCATTTGCACAAACCATTTTCACAAACAAAGTTAGCAGTTACCAAGGAAGTCTTCTCATCAATTTATCTCAGGTCAATCTAAAAATTGTCCATGCATCTCATTGACTATGCAAGCTGAATACCGGTACTGCGATCTCATTGGCTGCTACCCGATCGGTAGATGAGCTCCGATTCTTGTAGTTCCAAAAAACAAATTTCGTTCAAACGAAGATATTTTCCTGATTGTTGAACCTATGCGTGTCCCTTTAAAAGCTACGTATTTAATCAATGATTTATGAATAACAGTATTTCTTCACGTCACAGAAATCCTGTGACGTGTAATGTGTGGGTGGTATGTTTTCTATGAACTCATTGAAGTGTGGCAAACTATTATTAGCAAAGGAAAGTCCCGTATAAACCGACACAGGGAAGTTGTTAATTTGATCAAACGGCCACATTCCCTGAAGACATTAGGTGATACTTATATGTCGGAATAGTTTATTCTACATTGATCCACCTGCAGTGCATGAATCGACTATTTTTGGGTAAGTTCAATCATGGTGGAAACTATACCAGTAGTCGTGCGCAGGGGTCAGAAAGTGCTTCCTTTCATTTGCTGCGTATGCATGACCGTCACGGTTTTGCATAACTAACGAGCTTGGAGGACATGTTTAAAAAAATTCATTTCGAGAAAATTAACCACTGAAACAAAACAAAAATAACACATAACGGAGCAACAAAGCTTCATTGTACCTTAACAAATTATGACATAATTGTGTGTGTTCAAAATAAAGAAATGTGAGACAAAAAACAGTAGCATCTGTGTACAGAAATAAGGGTCTCCGGAAAAGTCATTTGTTTAATAGTTAACGAAATTGTGTAGAAGAATTTCACTAATGGATTGTTAGTTACATTATTGATCTAGCCTTTCGCTGTATTCGTTATTTTTAAGGACACTCGAAACAGTAAAGAACACTTAAAGAATCCGTCTTCGTCAGCGTAACCGTTCATAATAAAAAATGTCCGCCATGGCTCGCTTGTAAAATGAGAACCCACACATGACTGGTCAAACCGTAAACCAAACACACTGTACTATATGGCCTATGTAACCAATCAGCTGCTGCGTAAGGAAACGCTAGGCAAAATGGTCATGGTTCCTTATAGTTATTACGTGAAACTGAATGCGGTGTCTGGTAAACATTTAGGTGCCCAACTAACACTCACTGATCTATATCCCGAGTCATAGTCTAGTCAATCTGTGGTTTGACCTAGACAAAATTGCAACAAAAATGATTTCTTTAGCAAAAGTCTCTTGAAACCCTCCCAAACAACATATCAAAAAGTAGACAAAAGGAAGTAGGGGAAATATGCATGACTTGCATAGATTAAAAATTGACAGTTTTTGCCTCTTTTTTCCACTAATATATGTACGCATACGCCCTGTTAGTAGTAGAAACGATATTATTGTCACGTCATGTTTACATGCATGTGTCTCATGAAAGCCCCCCAAACAAACAAAAAGTAGAAAAAAGGAAGTTGAGTAAATATGCATAATTTGCGTAAATAAAAAAATGGCCGCTTTTCCCTCTATTTTCACTAAATATACGTACGCACATGCCCTGATAGTAGTAGAAATTATATCATCATAATATCATATTTGAATGGATATGACCACTGCACATTTTCAAAATACATTTGACAGCAAAAATTTAAGGATGGCCGTCATTTTTCAAGATGGCTGCCAATTTCCCGCCAAAATCAAATCATTGCTTGTTAAAGATAATAATTTATTTCAAAGGAGTAACGTTTGCACAGAATCATACTTCTGGTATAAATAGAATCTTCCCAAAATAACATTTTGCATGGATATTCACTGAATATGCCTGCAAATAAAGCAGCCAAGTTTCAATTCCAAGAGTGCCGTTACTTTCCAAGATGGCCGTCTGTCTACCATTGACCATTTTAATGACAACTTTTGTGTTAAAGTGTAGTCATTTGCATGGTTGTTGACTGAATATGTTTTGCAAATAAATCAACCAACTAGAAATTCCAAAGTAACTGACGTTTTGCAGCCAAAATCTTGGGCTCTGTAAATGGTAACCTGTGCATTAATGTGTATGCTTGAGGTCTACATTAGAAGCAAATGATATGTGAACACATCATACATGCTTTTGAATGTTATTTTGCAATAATTGGTGGGAGTACAGTCAGGTGAGGTTTGTGATGACACCATGTAGCGTAGAAACTCTTTTGGTTAGTGGTGGTTCTGGTGAGAACTGATGGTTTAGACAACTCGACGTTTGGATCAATATGCTCTTATGGTTTTTAGGAAAATGCTGGACTCTGTTGCTGGATGGTGCTTATTGTACTGCTGAAGAGATTAACCGGTACTTGGGCTTAGCTCAATGGTGTGCGACGGCGAGAAAGACATAATTAGCTGGACTTTAGGTCGTTGATTGGTCGTTAGCCTGGAATTAAAGCTAAACTGAAACCAAGTGGGAGAGGGTAGGAAGTGTGTGCTCACTTAACTGAATCAGACCCAAGTCTCATGAGTAGAGGATCTGGCCATGTAAATAGGAGATCCAGTGGTCAGGAAGAGTGAGAGCCAAATGTCACTACTGTGGAAGCCGATGTCTTGAGGAACGGTGTCAGCTTGTAGATCTCGATGGCCTCTTTGATCAGGCCGGGGTGCCAAGCCTGGATAGGAGCGATGAGTTCTGAAGCACTCGGTCTACTTGTGGGCGTCGATGTTCGAGTGTTTGACGATGGCTGCCGTCTCGAAATCTCATCCCTCCGTGCGCTCGATGTTCCTTATAGACTAATAGAAAGGTTACATCTGGTTACCCCGACGTAAAACTTGCCGCATTCACACGGAATGTGGTAATCTGCTGCACAAGTGGATGGATCTTGCTTGTCCTTGTGAGATGGAGAGAGCTGTTTATTTTCTCGGGAGCAGAATTAGAGACCTTGATCCCTGCTTGCCGAAAAATACACTGGAGACGGTGGGGGGGGGGGAGACCTAAGGTTGGGTAACGAAACCCCATGGTCAGAGTTGGGGGAGGCCTGCTTTTCTTGTGTGGATGGCTCATTGCAGATGGACTGAATACTCCGATACAGTCGTGAACCGTCGGCCCTCCGTCAATGACGAGGCCATTCAATTTCTCCCGCAGGATCCAGTCAACCAGGAACTCGTGAAATCCATGTAGGAGCCATTCAAGCGTCATACTTTGGGACTTCAAAGATGCATCCATTGTACACCTTCATTAAAAGAAAGGAAATCGCCAATCCAGTGAAACCACTAGACATATCGCTCCTCATATCCCACCGGGGCATATCGCTCCTCATATCCCACCGGGTGCATATCGCACCAGGGCAAGAGTCCTCCTCAACCACATCATTCAGCACCTCCAAGGTGGAAATCTTACCGAGAGTCAGTGATACTGTGATGATATCATTTCTACTATACTAACAGGGCGTGTGCGTAAATACTAGTGAAAATAGAGGTAAAAGCGGCCAGTTTTAATTTATGCAAATTATGCACATTTCCCCTACTTCTTTTTTTCTACTTGTTTGAGACGTTGTTTGGGAGGGTTTGAAGAGACACTTGCATGCAAATATGATGTGACATTGATATATTTCCTACTACTATCAGATTGACTAGACTATCAGTATACGTAGAGACAGTGCTTACGTCTGTGCCGTGTCGTCATTGCAAAGTTTTTTCATCGTTGTTTAACCAAAGGTTTTGTTTGTTTCCTTTGAAAAAATTTGTCACAGTCATCTAAAGGGGGAATTTGGTGTTAAAAACTTGTTCACTTTTGCTTCCTCGTGTTTGGATTTCCAAATGTTTGGTGCGATTGTCTAAACACTATTCTACCTCCAAGGTCTAAAATAGGCGCCTGCCGCCCAAACCCTTAAAAAAGGGATTCATTTATTCCATTCCTCTGATGCTAAAATTAGATAATCGCCATGTTTGTTTTATAGATACACTTATTGCCTTTCAAGGAACCACCTTCACTAGCCACATCCCCATTTTTTTTATTTAACACTTCTTGTGAGGGAAACTCTGGTCAGTTAAATAATGTAGTTATTGTTTACCACCATAGGGGCCTAATAACAACACTTTCACATTTTTCCTTGTTCTATGAAAACATTGATTTATTTAAAGTTTCTTCTTTCAGCTGCATGAATTTCTCACACAATTCACCACATTTTCTAGTACACAGTATAACATTGTTATACAAAACAATAAAATACTAATGCTATTTCATGTCATAGAAATATAATTAAAAGTTATTACAGGGATACCCAGGCAATTAGGAGACCCTTATAAATCATCAAAGTTGAAATACTTTCCGTTCCACTTAATACTTATTTCCCCGCTTGTCTCTGGAGTTTCACAATCCATTTAGGTACACTTTGGGTTGTTGATTATTGCTTAAAATAAGTATTAATATTAATGGAAACCATGTAAAGCAATGACCATTGTTTTTTCTTCATCTTAAAGTTATTATAAAGAATTGGTTAAAATTAAAACAAATCATTGTTTTATTTTAGTCTGAAAGCTTTACTGATTATGAAGTTCATACTTGAACTATTTTTCTGGGAAACATTTCTTGGTGAAATGAAGTCAAAGGTCGTAGATTGGTTTTGTCAGCGTAATGCTTATTAATAGGCAAAATAGGTCAGGTACGATGACAACTCAAGAACAAAATATAAACAATATAAATTCAATAAAACAAAGTGGAAGTTGGAATACTGTGTTATTATCAAAGAATGCTAAATCACCTTGGGTACGATCATAGAGCAAGGGTATGAATGATTAGTGAATCTCCTGGATGCACTTGTGCTTCATGCAGCTCTGAGTGATATATGACATTTATTACTAACTGATAACTCATGAGATCTGGACTAAAAAAAAACCTTAAAATAATGTATTTTGTAATGACGAAATTCATCATCAAACCAAGGCAAATAGGAATAAAAAGCAGCCACAGAAAAATGTGTGTGCAACGAACGTATATTGTTAATGCTATAGACTGTGCAAGTCTCGCGCGTATTCGAACATTGGGATCCGTTAACGCGTTAAAGTAATGTACGTGGGACCACAGTGGTTCCAAAAATGTTCGAATACGCGTGAGACTTGCACGGTTTATTATGACGCCACGCAATGTAGAGGGCCCCGCCGCCGGCAGCGGCGAAATTTTGAATTTTTCCCCGAATTTTCGAGGCCGAAAAACGCAACAACGTTTTAACGTGCAGAAGTTGATGTGACATCAAAAGCACGAAAAACCATATGTTTAACGTAATATCGACCTCATTTGTCTCCTTCCTGCTCGAAAAAGTCAGGTCCATCAAAAATATGAAGCCCTTCAACGAAAAGTGTGAAAACTTCAAGTTCAATTCAAGTGAAAATTTAAAGGTCTTTGAGAGGTAAAATCAGGTGGAAATAGGGTATAATACTACGGTAAATTGTCAAAAATCTACCTACCACTCCATGTTTGCCTCACACTGACCTTATGGGCTTCCCATCGGTTTCAAGGGGGTCATGTCGGAACGCTCGCACTTTCACGCGAAATCTCGAACGGGTCCGAGACCATCTTTTCGCTGCAAATAAAATCTGGATTTTCACCTCATTATCGCTGCGCACTGACCGTGTGTAGTTTTGCCTTATGTTTGCTATATAATACAATACACTAGACTACCGGTATGTAAATGTATGAAATCATAACGGTCAGAGTAGTTTCTATAGTTAGTATCAACCAACCCCCTGAAACATCCGTGTGATTAGAAATAGAAAACGGAAACCTGTATTCTTTAGGCCTTCATAACACTCTAATGTCCATACTCAACGACTGAAAGTAAACGCTTTTTAACCAGATAAATTATATTTCTAATTAGCAGAAGACCCAAACAGATTTGTTAAACCTGGTTGAAGACAAAGCTTAGCGTTGATAACTATCTGGTTGCTTAGTTTTGATGGGAACAGTAACTGATTGTTAAGAAATTCATACCAATACTTGAGAAGAAATTTTCCATCAAGTATAGTGAAACAATGAGAAAACAGCATTTTAGACCCATAAGTTATTTCGATTGCCCCATTTGAACGAGGCTGATATGAACGTAAACAAAATCCATTACATACACTGCAAAAACTGGGGTGTTAAGATTGACACCCCTGGGTGCTGTCACACAAGCAATTCTGGACACCAGTGGAATGACCGAGATTCGAACCCGTTATCTGCTGTTGACCACACCTGAGTCCGGTGAACTAGACCACTGGGCCACGACACTCCTGTCGGATCAACTAACTCTGCTTTACATAACATAATTTCCTCTCTGGAGACAAAAACACGGTTTTCAGGTGTGCACCTAGTACATACTGGGGCGATGCTGAGAAGTCTTGTCCCACCTATACCTTATTTTTTAGCATGAATTTTTAACACTGCACCCGATCACCATCAATCTGATCTGGGGATGTAACAGTTGAACACTATTAATACAAAATTATATTTCACTTGTGCCTTTAACACTCCCTAACCCACCCACTCCCCTTAATGCATTCAGAATGTTCAGTTCTTTACAGCACAACAAGGTTTTTAATAAACATCTGACTCTTGGCAGGCAACCCTTCCCACTTCCTTTCTAACTGTCGACATTTTTGTATTTAACAGCAGGAAGGAAGCATAAGCAGACACAGTGAGCGATGGCAGACGGTAAAAAGGTGCGGTTCATTTTTCATTTCACTGTCATATTAATCTAATTCAATTAAATACAACTTTTAACACGAAAACAATTATTTTACACTTGTAAAACACGAATTCATTAAAAATGAAAATATTGTTGATATATGGCTTTCATTTTTATGAAACCTTACATTAACAACCACATAATTTAAGTATCCAGATTTAAATTAGGGAAATTAGGGAGAATTAGGGATATATGCGTATATTCGATGAACTATGTATTATTATGCTTGAATTTGAATGCGTTTCAATGAAATTGAATCGAGTTTTTGCTGGCCGCAAAGAACCTTTACTTGAAGACAGAGGATAACGATGCAATCATCCACCAACTCTCAGAAAAATGCCCCATACATAATATACTTCTGACTAACCAATGTAACCATGACTAGTACTGATACCACAACTGAACTCTACTCAGTATTACGTTGTATTGTCAAATAGAGGTATAAACTCACATTCTGTAACGCTTGCCTGATCTTCTGTCAACCTTACAACTGAAGCGTCCGCTATTTTATGTTGGAGTTTAATATTGAGTTCATGTACGTGATTGATAATTATCCATTATATACTAGATTATTCTGAATTATTTCTTGATAATACATCACATCGCTGTTGATCTGGGTCTACAAAATATACACTGTCTCCTGTCTATGTATAAATAGGCCTAGACAACTAGTCTTGCAAACTTAGGGGCCATTCAGAATAGTCAAAGTTAAACAACTTCGATATCAAAAGTATTGAATGACTTAATAATAAAATCTATACACTGAAGAACAAAGTAATACCTCAAATGATGCAGATATTTTGGGTCAAAGGTCTCCAGCATCAGTAGTTTTCAATGGATGTTTCTGGCTTAAACAAACAACTTTGCTTTTTTTTAGTCCGGTGGCTTAGGGCAAATTTGTTGACAAAATCGTGACACGCTGGATTAAAGCACCACATTTTGCCGTCATCAATCGTCACAATAGATCTGATATGAACATGCACAAAAGCCTTGACAAAACATCAACTTTATTTTGCACAATATTAGAAATGTAGTGATTTTACCCCTCGAAAACAAAACAAAAAACAACAAAACCATTGAATTGATACATCTATCAACTGTCATAGGCCGAGTAAAAAAAAAGACATGTTTAGCGTCCCCGCCCGCCTCCTTTTTGGGCGCCGCCTCCTTTTTTTTTTTTTTTTACCATCCAAAAAAATATATATATATATATATATATTTTTTTAATGCAAGTTCGTCTCGACAAGGCTAAAAGCCACTCTTGGTAAGGGGCTACAAGAAGAAAACATTATAAACGGTGAAAATAACTCAGGGGAGCTAAAGCTAGGAATTGACATTCCTCTTAAAACAGTCCAGATTGTTGGATTGAGGGAAACATGCACCAGGCAAGGAGTTCAAGAGAGTAGCAGTACGTGGAATAAAGCTGTTGGAATGGCTCTTTGTTCTACATCTCAGCAAATTAAGAGTATATGGGTGAGAAGAAGCAGAAATTCTGGTTGCACGCTCAAACACTCTGATAGGAGGAACTAGGTCGAACACACTGGTGGCACATTTACCATGAAAATATTTGTAGAAAAGACAGAGGCTGGCTACAGACCTACGATGGGAAAGAGGTTGTCATGTTGATCCCAGTACTTCACCAAAAAGATTAACAATACGCTTCTGCACTCTATCTTATAAAGATAAATGACAGGCAGAAGCTCCAGCCCAAATGTGACAACAGTACTCCATAGAGGACGTATAGTTGTCTTATACAGGTAGATAGCATCAGGAGATAAGAACTTCCGAGCTAATTTGTTTTGTGCTATTTTAGTGTACTGAAGCATTCATCAGTTCACTAAAATAGCACAAAATCTATGAATAAATATACCTTGGCCAGCCATATTTAGCATGGCGGCCATCTTGGAAAAAATAGCAAAAGATTGGAAAATGGTAAATAGTAGCGCCCTGTCTCCTCCTCTTTTTGAAAAAGTCCGGACATGTTCAATGTCTTGTCCAACATGTTTCTTTTATGTATTGTGTGTTTGGACAGAAGAAAAAACAATGGATATTTGAAATTTAAAAAAGAATGGCGGCCATCTTGAAAATAAAAAATAAAAAATAAAAAGCCCCTCCTCCTTCATTTTTTTTAGAAACCCGGACGCTAAACATGTTTTTTTTTACTCGGCCTTAGAGTTTAACCTGCAGATTCTATTGTTTACATAAATTCACACGCACTCAAAACTCAAAGGTGACCGGGGTCACCGAAATCATAATATTTGTATACGCCACTGCACTGCTGTGGTACAATGAATGAACACTCAGAACAAGCCGTGTATTGCATGCTGTTGTATGCTTGAATATAAGTGCACAATTTAGTTTCCTTACCAATAACATGTCCATAGTAACGTTGTACCAAAAAGAGCATTTTGAAAAACCATTACGAACTGCTTTTGTATTGACTTTTTAATAATACTTAAGTCGATATCTTTTACCTTCGTATTTTTAACTCATAATCAGTAAATGGCTTCATAAAGCACGAAAAAAGTCCACGCATTAAATAAACATATTTCGTCCAAATGAACCCCATGACATACTTATTGTTTCTTTAAAGAGCTACATTTTGATGCAATTATACTGGAAGTACTTTATATTAAAACAAAATGAAGACTTAAATATTTTACTTCTGGTTTTATGACAGACTCGTTCAAACTCCGTCCCTTGTGGGAAGTCCAATACCATGGTGAGTTTATTTCGTTTGGTCGTACAACATTGGTAGTTGTCAAAGACCAGTATCCACACTTGATGTGACCAACGAATACTTGAAATAACAAACCTGTGAAAGTTTGAGTTAAATCGGTCTTCAGAGTCATGAGAAAACAGTGAAAAACCCCACTACATGTTTTCACTGTTTTCAAACATCGGATTTACCAGTGGTATTAAAGACTATAGTTTAACTCATTTCCTTTCAAGCAAAACTATTTCAAGGGAAACTATTTCAAGGGACGTTTTCCACCATGACCATCTTTGTACCATGTAAAGTTATGTGAAATCTGTGACCATTTATAATTTCAACCTTACCAATGTTGTACACACCCCTTAATACGTACGTGTACACCCTCTAAGTGTTTATGTTCAGCATTTCTGGAAATCTCTCATTGTCAAAAGTTTTCTGGAAAATATAACACGTGGCATTTCTGCACGTGGCATTTCTGAAATCAATAACGACAATTTCCTTGTCAAACGACCACACAATTTTACTTAAGTCAGTCATTTCGATGACGGAAAAATTTAGCTGGTGACGGAAAAAATGGCTACTGAACTTTTTCAGCAGTAAAAATATGACGTCATCCTCTATGCGCGATCTGATTAGAGGTTGCCATAAAAAGTTGCCACACAGTCGATACACGTTGCCTCCATTTTGCCTGATGTTGCTTTCGATTTGCACGTCATGTCAGACACAGCAATCTGCGAACTACACTGACGAATTAACTGATGTCATTGCCTTTTATTATGATACCTATAGGCACCTAGCACGTGCGATTCCATCTGCAATTAGTCAAATTGAACCAAAACAATTACAAACCTTTGATTTATAGCAATTTCAATGACTTATTAATTCCAGTTTCATGTTTTTTTAATAATTGATTATAACTTGATTTTACTCCAAAAATTGTGTGCCCGAATTGTGTAGGATTCCTTTTTGTCTTTCCTCCAAATAACTGAACTTAATCTCAAACTTAAAACTTACAAACCCTATCCATAATGCAAGTCATTATACCGCATATACACAACAATCCATGTGAACAACCAACGGACGACATGCTTAGAAAATCAATCACTATTAGTGTAACTGTCCCCAAGATCGGATTGAGTTTACGCAATAAAACAAAGTTAAACAGATGTTCTCACTGATGTGTCTGGATTTATTATTTATTTCAGAATGTCAGGGTTCAGTCGCAGAGGTTATTTGTATGATATTCCTGTCAATCCTTCATATATCTCACTCCGTGAAAACCTTTAAAATAGAACAAGAATATAACAATTAACTCTTAGGTAATAGAGTCTAACAAAAACAACATTTACCAATAAACACTAAACATGCGCAAACTGGAGGCATGTCTGACCCTTGACCTAGATTCATACAACAGCAACCTACATGTAAAAGACCTAATTTCCATTAGTCACAACCTTAAACAATCAAGTCAATAAAGAACTCTCCTTTTGATTAACTTCTACTCAGTAGACAGATTTCCTAAAGAGTAATAAAGTTGTCAACATTTAAAGTCTTGAATGTCTGTAGCCAGGGTGGCCTATCGTTATTTACGATTCGCACATGGAAAGGTGGTTTCATAGCAATTTATTTAACTGCAAGTTTTACCGCAAAAACTCTCTTTAAATAAACCTTTTATCAAATACACAATGACCAGTGAAATATTACTATACCTCCATGCCGCTTTGTTTACAGCAATAACACTTTCGGAAGGAAGAATTAAGTGTTCTGTTGTGCAAAACTTTCTCAGGTACAACGTTATTCGTGAATCTTAAAAGAATAGCGTCAACGTCGCTTGAGGGCGCTGTTACAGAATAACTGATCAATATCTGTTACAATTAGCCTCATCATTCACAGTAATTACCCGCCTATAATCTACAATCCCCGATTCTGAGTTTACTTTATACTGCCATAATCCAATGTCAAATCATCAAATTTGAAAAAACCTAAAAACTCGCATTTTTTAATGAAGCGATTACATAACGTTGAGTTTCTGTCAAACGTATGATCAAAGTATTTAAGTAATGTAGAAAGTTAACCCCGTGTCACTTGTCCCTTTGTGTGTTTAGAGTCGACCCATCGCCATCAGTCAGTAGAGAGTGGCGCAAGGGTCCGTTCGATCTATGAAAATATTCCATTAACATTTTTATTACAGAAGAAATGTGAGTCATTACCAGACTTGAATAAACCAGAAGTAGACAAAGGAATTTTGCAAAAAGATCAAGGTAAATATACAACTGTTTAATTTACTTACTTAAATATTGAAAGAATCTTCCATTGACACAAAACGTAATGTACAAATTATTCAAGCAATGACTCCATAACCCTGCAGTAAGCCACCATGCCATGATTTTCAAGGCAGAATTAGCATTTTTGTTAATTACTCCACTAATGAATAAAGTAGAAAGCCTTTTTTTCTTGACTTCCTCCATAATACGATTGAGAAACATAATGGAGAATTTGAGTGGCCTAGCTTATCTGGTTTGCCTGCTACATTCAATTCAACTGGCGCTGGTCCAAGGTCTATGGGGATTTCCCCATAGGCTTGCGGTGACATTCCTTAGCGTAGGGCCTATGCCTTAGCATACATGTACATGTTGTATGCTGTGCAGGCAGGCTTGTCTGTCAACAGATGAAATAACAACACAGACTTGATGGTGCCAGCTGTTGGGCTTCACCAAAGGTTTCCAAAGAGTTATTTATTTTGTGCGGTAAGGGGGGCGGTGCTTATGTTTTGGACTTTGTGAATGGAGGTTTTTTTTTTTTCTTTTCTTTTTTTCTTTTTTCTTAGTGATATATAGTGGAATCCTTCATGGCCCATGTGGGGGTATGGGGGAATTGTTTTACTATCTCTAGGCCATCTCAAAGGTGTTGCGGATGCTCAGAGTCCATTTATGGAGCATTAAATCCCCTGTTAGTGTGTGTGTTAGTGTGACATGATTTTCATGGCCAGCCCAATGCATAGCGTTTTCGTGCGCGCATATTGACCTGCAGGGATAAGAGACCCTATCGTTCCAGAAGATATCAGGAATGAACCAAAAACATCCCAGTACAAAAATGTACACACCCATTTTTCTGAGATTGATGTCATCGGATGTTTTGGATGTTGACCAATTTTGCTCCGGAAGGTTATCGTATTCAATGGTTGTTTACACCATTTAAACGTGATGTTAGAGACTTGTACTCCCGTCCCGTTTACATAAGGACTGTACGTATTGGAAAATGAGCACATCATAGTTTGAATTTGACGTTAACCTTGCTCTATAGAGAACCATCTTCTCATATGCAGAATGTGAAGCATGGTGTTACCTCTGTGGCTTGCCCTTGTTAATGAGAGACCCTCTGAGACGGCTTTAAGGAAAATGGCCACCCTTTTAGGGGAATATGTGTGGGGAACTCCCGTGCACCCCCCACAACTAACCCACACCAATGTTTTAGGGTCTCTTCTAGTTTTTGGGTGCCCTTTAGGGTCCTCAAACACAAATGGGATGTTAACAGTGAAAAAAAACCCGATGATCTGGAGAAATCTAATACGGCGGCCACAATGGCCGCTACAGTTAGTCAAAATTGGAAAAAGTCATATACCAGCCAAATAATGTAATAAAAGTATAAAGAAAATTGTTAGTGTTATGTTTGCTGCCCATGCAAGATCGTTCCTGGTATCTATTTTTGGCTATCATGCTTCAAATTCAAGATGACGGCCAATATTTTTTGCCAAAAGTGGTCAAATACAGGAACATTGTATGTATCCAGCGAAAATTGTAAGAAATTCATAAAGTATACTAACATATTTATGTTTTTAACCCTTGAACATTCATTATGTCACTTTGACAAATTATATGGTCACCAAGATGGTATTTAAGCCTAAATACAACTGTTAGGTCCCTTACCCAAACAAAACTTTATGATGCTGTGGCCAAGACAACAGAGGGCGCTTTTTAGCAGCGGTAACTAATTAAAATAAATGTGCATTGTTTTTCATCCGGCCGAAAGATTGTCATAATTTTTATTCCGCCAAAGGTGTGTTTTCAGTTATACTTATTTTCAGTTGTTTACTTAATGTTCATAGATTAAATATTACTACCTGTGTGAACTTTATTGTTTAAGATGTTTAAGGATTTTAAGGATTGGGAACGTTAGTTCGATCTGTTGTTATAAGGTGTGTGCATGAGGCCTATACCTACTTGTTGGACAACAATATATTATCACATCATTTGACCTTGGTTTGGTAATGAAAGCCATGTCAATCATATGGAACAGACCAGCAGAATTCAATAATCACATCATCCTCATTGGTACTTTCCATCATGAACTACTTGGATATGCTTGGGCATAAGATGGCAGGTTCTGGCTATTCTGAACTCATCATTGAGTCAAACCTCACTACTTCTGGATGTCTGAAAGGAGTTCTCAATGGAAAAGCCTACAGCAAGTCTCTATGGTGCATCAATATAGTAAGTGAAGCATTGGAACGGCTACTTCTTACAGCTTACATTGCTCAGAGGGACGAATCTACTCACAGCTCAACAAACGCAGACGTTGTACATGCTCTCATAAGACTATGCAATCTTGGACATCTTGCAGAAGTACTACAGGATGACACCATCAACGAGTACCTAGTCGATTAAATGTCCTTCCAGAGGAGAATAAGGAATGAAGAACTAGGCAAGACAGGTATATTTTGGATGTCTTTCCTGGATCATGCTCATCGGGTGTTCGTGCTACTATATGCAGTCAAGACCAATAACTTCAAATTGTACCACAAGTGCATGGGCGATGTGGCTGATTTGTTCTTTGTTTTTGGAGGTATGAATTACCCGAAATACCTCACCTGGTTTGATGTTTTCCTCAACAACATCGAAGTCAGCCATCCTGGTGCCACTCAGCTTCTGGAAAAGGAGCTATATCTGTTGCCCGCTCTCATATACCCTGTAATCGTTGTGCTGTCGATAAGACCATGGAAGAAACTTTCATGAAGTTTGCCAAGTCTCAATGTGGTGCTGGAGGAGCAGGGCTCACTGGAATCCTAGAGAACTATGGCCGTATCAGCGGTGGATTCGCACAACCTCAGAGCGTGCTAAGTATTACCAAGCCATTCTTGAGATGACTGGAATGAGCAACTACCATCAGACGTGAAACGAAGTGAAGCTGCAGTACAACGAACTATGGTTGCTATGCAGGGATTTCTCAACCCATTTGAAGTGGCTGATAGAGACCGCTTGTACATACTCTCATCTGGTAATCCAGTACCCCCTGATATAAAGCATGACGTGCTGAAGAGACCGGTCGGTTGGACAGAGAACAATGTGTAAGCGAGAGGCTGCAAAAAGATTACAATACATAGGGAAGAGACTTCTTTGATAGACTGAAGAAATTAAAGCTAAAAAGCATGGACAAGGTCAACAAGAAAATGAAGCTGACAACTGCTCAAGGCAATGTCATCAACTACCAGGAGCAGGGAGATGTGGCATTCCAAATACTGCTGGTCAAATCACAACTTCTGTCTCAGCCTGTTGACATTAAAGAGCTGATGACGTATTCGATCACTCCAGTACCTCACTGCTTGGGTACGCCAGATGGCTACATGGCAAAGACCAACAAGGCGGCATAAGCTCACCACGTTACCAACGATGTGCCTGAAGCTGAATTGTCTTCTGCAAGTCCTGGAGAAACCCTTTTCATTGAAGATGATGGCAATGCCCACTTTCATACTTTGAAAGATCTCCCCAACGTTCAAGGACATTTGTCTGAAGTTGCTGGATCAGCTATCTCGCAAGCCAGATGTAGTCTTTTCCACAAATATGTATGTAAAGGACTCCATCGAAAGTCAAGAGAGGCTATTCGAGGAAGCAGTGCTAAAATCATCCTTGCAGGCATCAATACAGAAAAGCCTGCAGACTTAAAAATGTTCCTGCAAAATGATGAAAACAAAAGCAATTATGCAAGTTCGTGCTCCGCATCTGGGGTTGTCCTGAGGCAGCACGGCGACTAGATGGGAGAAAGGTCATTTTAGTAGTTGAGGGTGTTTCCTTCCAACTATCATTATCAGATGGACAATCTGTGCAACAAGAGGAAATCCAAGATCTGAGGTCAAACTAAGAAGAGACAGACAGCCGTGTTGTCCTTTACCTGCTTTATGCAAAACAACACGGATAAAAGCAGGCTGTTGTACACAGTCCAGGCAGTGATATCTTCTTCATCCTGTCGCATTATGCACAGAAACTGAGGCCCCTGATCATCTTATTTGATACCGGTAGTGAAGCGAATCGGAGACTGTTAAACATCAGTGATATCACTGAAGACTTGGGCCCAGATACTGCCAATCGCTACTACTTGGCATCTACTGCTTCACCGGCGAGGACTGCAACTGTTCCTTCAAGGGGAAGGGTAAAAAACATTTGAAGAAGCTTGAGACGAGGCCACGGTATCAAGAGTGTTTTGCCAAAGTGGATGATAGTTGGGAGGTACATGCTATGCTGGTGGCTGAGCTTGAGGAGTTTGTATGCTTTCTCTATTTATTCCCCAGGGTCAAACAAGTTAACCCAGTGAGAGCTCTCATGCTTAGGGAGATGGTTGGTGAGGGCAGGACCATCAAGAGATCATCTAAAGTCGATTTGTCCAAGGTTCTACCATGCAAGAAGTCACTGGTACCTCACATCAAGCGTGCCAATTACAGGGCAGCGCAGTGGAAGAGGTCAGATGTGCCCATCCAGGAAATTCCACCTCCTACAGAACATGGTTGGACTCAATGCGGAGACTTCATTGAGCCGGTGTGGTCAGAAGGACCCGTTTTGCCATCCCGTCTTGAGGACATCTTGACTGAAGTTACTCAAGACGAAACTTCAGATGACAAAGACTCTGACATCGATGGAGAAGATGAATCGGATTGTTCTGGTCTTGACAACTATGACAGCGACTAATGAAATATGTATGTCATAATCAAAGTGGCAGAAAGTTGCTATACAAACTGTTAATTGGTTACATTTAAGCTTTTATTTGAGATACCACGAGACTCATTACAGAATGGGCATATTTTTTTCTGTTTTGATTTTTTTGTTCAAATTTGACAAATTTTATTTGGCATTTTGGAAACCATTTTAGTGGTCATTTTGTGGCGTCTGGAATTTGGTGCACGGTAGCAAAACAAAGTGATAGAGGGTTAAAAAACATTAATTGTTTTACTTCACTTTATCACAATGTTTGGCCAATATACAATTTTTTTCTTCAAATTTGACCACTCTTGCCGGCTACATTGGCCGCCGTCTTGAATTTGAAGCATGATAGCAAAAATTTGACAACAGAAATCGAAGTGTTTGGGTAAAAAACGTACAATTAACATTTGTATTATTTTATTTGGCTGATATATGACTTTTTTCAATGTTGACTGTGGCAGACATATTGGCCGCCATCTTGGATATCTCCTTTTCATCGTTTTTTTACTGTTAACATTCCATTTGGGTTTAAGGACCCCAAAAGGCACACAACAACATTGGTGTGGGTTAGTTCTGGGGGGGGGGGGTGCACGGGGGTCCCCCATACATACTCAACTATTTGTATTGTGTCAATTCATGAATTTGATGTTTCAACCTTAGGGGTCATCAGGCTAGGGTCATCAGGTCATTGCATTGATAACATCAGTCCTGTTGGTTGGCAAGCAGATTGCAACAGCTGATTCTACCTTTCTATGGATTTGAATCACTTTTAAGATAACTCAATAGCCAAATAATATGGATGCACTATATGTTGTATAAATAGATTATCAACAAGTGATTCCATTCCACCAAAATCTAGATAAAAATGCTTCAATTCTTCATATTTTATTTTTAAGATGATGAGAACGACATAACATCAAGTGAACATTCAGAGGAGAAACAAATACTACAGTGTGATAATCCGGAGAATTTCAATAAAAAAATGGTAAATTTAAATTATATCTTTGTTTCAATTATTTTGTTCTTCTAAACGTTGCTCTTGCAATCTCTCTTAAATAAAACAAGTAGGCCATACCAGTTTACTGTAAATCTGTGCATGTGATGGGTGGTTGGTGTAAAAAAGAAAACAAAACATATTCCGACATGAAAACAAATTATTGTAAAACAAATAAATAAAATAACATTCTTGTGTTCGTTCACTTCATGAATCCGTAATTTTAATTGTAATTCTGTGTCATCTTGTGCTGTTACTATATTGTTTTTAACCAACTATCCAGGTCTTATTAAGTCGCCATGGCAGGCGTCTCGTGGTAAACTAGACCACAAGTTTTTCAAAATTATGGGCGCACTAAAAAGACAATGACCTTTTAAATCATTTTTAAAGTAACAAAATGACAACATATTTTCGAGTACCTTTTTGAAGATTGATATATTTTACTTCCCAATTACCTGACAGACTCGTCCAATGATTAAAACTCAGCCCCGAACCTCGGTAAGTTCATTTACATGTCTGTGTGTCTGTTTGTTTCTTTATTTATTTCGTTATACAACCAACCAACAGCAGAAAACTGCCAATAACAGCGAAAGTTTTTTATATCAAAAATGTACTCAATTGTTTTTAATTTAACAGTTGCAAAACCGAAAACAAAAAATACGAAAAGTTTAAATTCAATTAGGAAGGAAATTTAATTATAGCCTAAATAAACACCTCATTAAATTAAACATAAAAACACAACTTAATGGGGCGTTCATCTCCAAAGTATTATGTCTACGCACAAAACTAAATTGGGTCGTTGAAAATTGATACCTTGGATTCTATGTTATTTCTATAAATATTACTATATTTCATTATCATCCATTTTCTTGAAAATAGGTGACTAATCTGTTGAAATAACTAGTTTTCAAATAGTCTCCAAAATAACACCAGTGAATATTTATCATCTTTATTTAGTTAAACAGTGTAATAGAATTATCTTGACCCAATCCAAACTTAATTAGCATTTGGACTTTGTTGTTAGACCAGTTACTTTGTAATTAATATTTATTATTGTTATGTTTTCTAAAGCTCACCATTTCATACAAGTTTTTATCTTACCCCATTTGTATTCTTACTGATGTTCTCCAAGTACACCAGCCCAAAAGTTAATTTGTGAAATATGAAGTAAGGTACTTAAATAGTGGTTAAAATCATGGTGAAGAAGTGAACACGTTGCTGAACCTTTATTAGTTTGTTCAATTGCTTTTTAGTTTGAAACATGGTAAACCTAGAATGATTTTTTTTCAAGAGGGGGCGGGGGAAACGGTAATCCGTATATTATGTACCCACAGATCCACCTAAGCTTGTTGTTTTAAAGTAGTGGTTTGTTCAAATATACAGTACTCCAATCTTGTCTAGATGCGCCGTTATTATTTTACCTAATGTTGAGCAAGTCTTGTCGTAATTTCAACGTGTGACACCTTATTATTGACACGCCCACAACCCAAGTAGACGTACTCATGTAACACTGATACGCAAAAATAGATACTCGATGTGTTCGCAGTCAATGTCCAAAATGAAACTGACGATGATTTAAATGTTATTTTGTCAACAGACACGAAGGCACATGCCTAGAGACACGCCTTGCGCAATCGTTGTGAGTATTGATCAGTTTGCATTATAATTATTTTTAAAGAGTGTTTGATGTTTACCATAGTGAAGCTTTCTTTTCTTTGTTTGTCATTCAACTCATTGTCTAACCATAACAAGGCAGAAGGAATAAATGGCGTGATATACACGTAAGAAAGTACAACTTTGATCGTCACTGAATATTCAGGTGCAAGACAAGGCTAGATCGTTAGGACGCAGGTCCATTTGATTGCAGGAGAAAGCGAGCTGGTTGCAGTTTTGAAAAAGTAGACTTTTTATTTGCACTGAACCAAAAAGGTTCATATTCGATCTAGTCACGACTGTTGACAAGCGGGTTTTCCTTTAAGAAAACAAAAGTTTAAAGAGAGGGATTGACAGATGAGCCTATTAACTTCAGGGTTAGAATTGATATATAGTCCGGGTCTCAGGGGACCTCGATTTCTTCTTTTTAGGTCGCCGATATCGCAACACTAATTACTGGATAAGAGATATCTGTATCGGTTATTACATTAGTTCAGTCAATATAAACCTATGTACATCCTAATGTGTGGCATGTGATCTATATATGTAGTCTGGGATACAGAGAATCTGCAGTCATAAATGCATCTTTGTTACCAGGCTATAAATTTGCATATTAATATCAACTTATAGAGCAACGTTGAACCAACATTACTTTAACCAAGAGTTAAAAGTAGTTCAAGGTAAATATAGATTAGTTTTTGTCGACGAATTGCTGATTTATAGTCGAAATTATCAATAAAAAGTCAAATGCAAAGTTTCAGCTGAATACATTGTCCACAACATTACTTCAAAATTGGTACTTGCTGACATATTTGGAGTGCATGTAACTACCAAAAGTACACAGTACCTTTAAACAATTTAATAAGGGTCATCAGGCGTACATGTAAATGTACCCCAGGAAATCCTCATCGGGTTTTCAAGTCTACAACAAAACAAAGTCTGTTAATGATTACAACTGAGTTTATTCGCAAATTGATCAATGTTTTTTAAAAGGAATAATCAAAGAAAACACTATAATAGGCCAATCGTACCCTAGCGATATGTTTATATAAAGTTATTTTTTCGACCATGAAAACCTGCAGCAGACATTGATTTAACGTTATTTTATCAACCGAAACGGAACAACCATGGGAACATAAAACAAACGTGATCAAACATTATTTTTCAACCAAAAACGAACCAACCACGATGACAATCTAAAACAAACGTTGATTTCAAGTTTTTAGTTAACCATACTCTAGCATAAACCTTTCTAACATTAGATTAACGTTTAATTAACGTAAGTAAAATGAACAATAACCAATGCTAACCAAAAATCATCCATGCAAACCAAATATCAACATTGATTCAACGTTCGCATGATATCTGAGAAGGGTGTTAGAATAACACACTCTTTTCTGCCAACACGATTACTTTGTTGTTTTTAACACCTATGATGTTAGTTTGATTGTCTCTTGGATATCTAAATGTGCCAACACCCGTGGTATCTTTTTTAACACCAAAGTTTGTGCAGTGCAGGTTATTATCATTCCTTATTTTTGAGGCAATGATTGTGTCCCTCTGTCGGCTACAAATTTTCTTACTGAGCTGTTGAGGCTTTCACGTACCCCGTTATTTTAGCTTCATTTGAAGTACGGATTACATCTTTGATTATTCAGAATAGTAATGATATTGGTTGGGCCTAGCACTAAAAGTACTTCCACAGATTTAAGATCACCTTGAACGAAATCACTTGATTTATTTGATTATTCCTTGTTTATTTTGTGTTATAATTATTATTTGGTGATATGTGAGATGTCCTCCCTATAATATTTGTTGAAAATTGAGCGGATTGTCTGATCCAAATGTCTGTTGTTTTCTTACATTTTGAAGCAATTTGTATTGACTTTTACTTATGCATGTGATCACTACCTTGTGGTCACCTTTCTATAGCAAAAGAACAATTATGTTAACGTCGTTTAGGTTGATCTTTAAAATGTTAATCAGGAAAAGCACTGAATTGTGCTGTAATTTAAGTGTATGTATAACAACTTAAATAAATTATGTATTTATCTTAAAGGTACATTACAGGATTGGTTTTTGCTATCAAAACATTTGCTGGCAGTGTAATTACTTTATATAATCCACCATATACATAAACTGACAAACATGTAGAAGTTTGAGATCGATCGGCCATCTGGGTCGCGAGAAAATAGTGAAAAACCGATTACATTTTGCATGAAATCATTTGAAACATCGCCCTCATGCGTTTTAGCACGGACAGCCGTTGATATGCTCGTTCCTAATCGGGCTTTGGAGGTGGCTGTTTGCGGTTGTTATTGAAAGGCCACCGAAGGGTCATCCGCATAAATAAGGAGGCTGGCTCTCTTTCATACGCGTACGGCACGTGTGTGGGCATGTGTGTGGGCATGTGTGTTGCAAACAACATGGAGGTATATTTTCTACCTCTGAGCTCCGTGCAATCAGGATGATCATAATTATGATTTTGTCATTGTAAACTTGTTGAATACATTCGCTGGTTCGCGCGCGCCTTCGTTACGTGTACAAATTACCTGGAAAACACAAGTTTGGTGGATAAATGCAATCATATCTCTGGAACTCTTTATCGTACAAACTAGTCCAAAACGGTAAAATAATCCTGAATATCTACTCATTCATCAAGTAATATTTATTTTACATTCAGAAAACATTTTGCCACGTCATTTTTAGGGTTTTACGTCCAGTCTTGGTCAATTTTGTATGGAGAAATTCCTTAAGTCTACCTGATTTCTGCAACCCGACGGCCGATTGCTTAGTCCAAAACGGATTTGGGAAGTGTACATCCTGACCAACACTATGCTCTAACAATTTTGTGATAGGACAAGTTTTTCCAACGTCATTTTTTAGTTGAAATTCAGACCAATGAAAAGTTATTTCACAGCTTCAAAACAGCCATTGCTAAAACGTCCGTGTCAAAACTTCCGTAGTGTCAACTCTAAAACTCCAACGCATTTTTCTAAAATGATAAATTCATGCACTAATCGGAAGGTTTAACTGGACAAACTTATTTGAACAGAATCATTAATGTATACTCTTTCTTATTGTAAACATTTTGTTCTAAGATAGTGTACGGTTTTTGTGTGTGGCAATGACATGGATGTTACCACCAATGGTACAGGATGGAATTGTCTGAGTACCATTATTTAGCCACAGCGTTGCTCTTTTATTGTGTTTAAATGTTCTGGAAAGTTAATTAAAATTGCATGAATGATTTATTTTTAATAAACAAAACTGTAACACGTCGCATTTTCCTTTCTGCATCGAATTGTTTGCATTAATAACGTGATCGTATTACTCTGTATAGTATGAGTTATTTACGTGGTGGGAAAATAAGTTTATATTTTTGCACACACAATCCGGCCGGACACGTACTACGTGCAGCGGTTCAACCGTGGGAAAATACGCCAGTCTCATAATAATAATAATAATAACTAGACATTAGTTGTTTGTGAACAAACACAAAGCTGTTTCGTTTTGTTGTGCTTTGATTAAACCCAAGTTCAATCTTCAATGCACAAGGGGTCTAAAATAACTAAGAAAAGAAATTGAATATCGGTTGTGTAGTCCTTGAGATATGGTTCCAGTTCCGGTTGACCCGGACTTAGAGGTAAACATGGGGTCACGGTATCCAAAGTTCAGTCTTCAATATTCGAAGGGTCTATAACTGAAAAGAAATTGAACATGGGTTGTAAAGTTCTTGAGATGTTGCACTGAAGAGGCAATGTTTTGTTCACAAGCGCAGTTGTGTTAACGGCTTTTTTTACACTAAATTTTGTTATCGAGAAACAGTTCTCACAAGTTAGCATTGATACAAATCCTGTGACGGCTACACTCTTAACCCACCAATCAACCGGTTAAACGTTTAAATTTTTACGGTTCGGATCAGCATAAAACAATTCAATCGAAAATTGCCGCTAAACATTGACTATAATAATTGCAATCACGATTTACACAGCACACGATCAGATGCATATCGTTTCCAATGAGCTCATAGTCTTTGTTATTTAAAAGCTGTACTTGAGGTAATAAATGCAAGAAACATTGAACGCTAGAGGGCGTTCCACAACTATTCTATTGCGCATGCTCCTTTATTTTGTTAACGTTTTTTTTTTACTCAAAATTTTGTTCATGACGGGGACGGTTGCATTCAGAATCAAAACGCTTATTCAGAATCAATTTGCTTACTCGGAATAATTTTGATCTTTCAAAATCAATTCGCTTATTTGGTATCAATTCACTTATTCAAAATAAATTCGCTTATTTGGTATCAAGTCGCTAATTCGGAATTAATTCGCTTATTCAGAATCAAAATGCTTATTCAGAATCAATTCGCTTAATCGGAATACTTTTGATCATCTCAAAATCAATTTGCTATTTCAGAACCATTGCTCATTCATTACCATTTTGCCTTTTCGTAACGATTTCGCCAAGTCGTAAGCATTATGCTTGTTGATAAAAATTGTGAAGTTTCTTTAAATACACTTAACACTACATCATTGATTGATTCATCACAACACGGATGAATGATAGTACCATTTCGATGTTCATTCATAAAATGTGTATGCTGTGTAAACTTCCAAATCCCAGGCAGGTGTCCATGCACGGTCATTTTTATGAAAATTTTATGCACAGGCTTAATTTAAAGCTAAATGCTGTTGTATTAAATTCGTAATTGTAAAACTTTGTGTGCCCTTTAATACCGATCGAGTATGTTATTTTCGTATGGCATGAATAGTAAATAATTTATGGGATATGAGTTATTGTTAATTTAGGCTTTTGACCCAAAATCCAACACTGACCCTATAGTCATGGAAAAGGTAATTTGAGTTGTGTATACTTTATTTCCCCATTCAGATCTAATTCTTGCCCTATTGCATCCCCACCGAGTGTTTTGTCTGCTAGACGGTGATTTCCCAAAGTAATGCGTTCGCACAAGAACCTTAAAAACGTGGTTTCAGGCGAATGGGTAGCCTTGTTTCCTTCACGATTCAGCTTCAAGTAATGCGTTTGCACAAGACACCTAAAGCATCGTTTACCGGTGAACGGGACCCAAGCGCAGACAAGTCTGGCAGGCGGGCAACATCGTACCAAGACACGGCGTTCTATTTTCTACGTTCACGCTGATACCTGACGATAAGATCTGAGCGGACACGACGCTGCGCTGAGAGTAAGAACAATTCTTCTCGATTCTTATGAATGAACGTAGACTTGTGTCAGTCGGCGCAGGAATGACTCTTTGTAATATACTCTACACAAAAAAAAACACAACAACACGGGTCATATGTGTTTAAGACTTGATCGAGTTTCAAAAAAAAGCAAGCAAGAGCACCGTTTAACTCGCATAGCGCCCTAGAGCTTGACTTCTTTTTTATTTGTAAACTCATTAAATTGTAGGCAGAGTACCCTTGGCGATAAGTTTGCCTGAGAATTTTTTTTTTTTTTACTGACAATGTTTTAAAAAGGTTCGATGCTTTTAAACTGACAGTCAATAAAATCTTTCGAAATTAAAGAAATGTTTGTGTAATCTAGGGCCTTAAATTTGAGCTCAATTGACAAAATATGTTTCTAGAAGTCGGATTTGATTTCACTATCTCTATGTGTTTTGTACACGGGCGAAAATGCGCTGTAAATGACGTCATTGTGACGTCGTTCGTTATTTTAGGCCGGAAAGCACATCTACAGCATCTCATAAGTTTAAAACTAAAAAAAGTTTGACGATCGAGACTTTTGAGATATGGTCTCAACAAGGTTGGCTAATTAAATATTCACCTCGCTGTAAAAGGGCTAATTAAATAAGAATTTTAACAATTACTACAATAAATGTTAAATTTATGTACTAAGCTTCATTTTAATATAGGATCTAACTCTTTCACATTAAAACATTAGGATATTGGGTATATACATAAAACGTGTATAAATGCTAAGGATTTAGGTGGAAACAGAGAAAAATAATAATAAAAAAAAAAAAAATCTCGACGAAAACAAAACCTGTTCCGGCAGTAAGTCGGAACAGCTAATAATTAAAATCTCGACGAAAACAAAACCTGTTCCGACAGTAAGTTGGAACAACTAATTATCCTCGTAAATTAAGGAAGTTCATCCTTTGTGATTTTACCGTCAATGAACTGGGGCAGTTCTGCGTTTTTAGATTTGCGCTTTTTGTTAGATAATTCATAACAACATGAATAAATTCAAATATCACCGTCAAGTTTATTTCCATCTACACTTGTGTCGTACACTCACGATAAAACAAGAGAGGGTCATTTACATAACAAATTAACAACCAGGCAGGCCTAGTTCAATATATGAGCAAAGAGTAAACCTGACCATTTTCGTATCAACCGGCCATAAACTGAATTAAAGGAATTCAACACTGATTGTGAATGCTGCTTTAGTCTGTGACTGACCGAAAACTTTATTTTGTTACCCTCTTCATAAAGGGAGTTCTACCTCTATGCCCTCTCACTCATGAGCCCCTCAATGTATATAAATGAAATGAAAATTAGTCGAGTGTCCTTAGAACTATATAGCATAACACATATTTTGCTCTGTGAAAAGTACATGGATAATGTGCTGCTTCTTGTTGTTGTACTCAACGTATGTGCATGTAGGCCTTCGTGTGCGTCTAGCAGAAACGTGGCCAACTCTACATGCGACATTTCAATTCAGTTGAAGTACGACGCCATCTCTGCATAATGGATACTAGTATTTCCATCGACGTGGATAACAGAGATAGCGTCTTTCTGTGTTCTCTGTTGTACTTTTGATCTTTTTTGGCACGTTTAGACTGTTAAGGACGCCTTTTTTTTTAAAAGATCTTCCATTTTTGCTGATGGTCGATCTGATCGGTTGTCCAGACCCGTGCCCGGTCAAGTCTGGTGTGTGCAGTACTACTAGATGCGTGGGCTGCATGTATGTGCCTTCATATTCACTACCTTATGGAGACCGAGAACCAAATAGAAAAGGGAAAGCAAAGGCTCTCCATAGGTAAATTCTAAAGACTGGGTTGCTCCACAAGGAATTTTGTGTACAAAGTCTATGGGAGGTTCTTAACTACAGGGACAAAGGAAAGAACAAAAGATGTATTCACAGGGATGCAAAAACAGGAATGTTTGTGTGTGTGTGTGTGCCCTTACACATGCCAACTTACGGGGTACTTTTAACAATGGAACAATGGACCCCACAAGGCAATTTCAATAGGAACAATAGGGCCCCACAAGGGAATTCTTTAGAAAAGGGAACAAAAGAACAACAATAGCAGTACCCCACAAACCGGATCCGTAAGATTGTGTGTGTGTGTGTGTGTGAACATGTCTACGCATTAAAACCGAGGACTTTAGCAATAAAGGTTGGGTGTGTGTGTGAGAGCGTTTCTATCCATTCAAACCGAGGACTTTAACAAAAGGGATCCGGGTGTTTGACAGAGCGAGGACGTCCTCGCTTCGTTTTCTCGTACAAACCCGCTGGGGACGTCGCTAAAAAAACTATGTCCAAACAATGGGAGAACAAAGAGAAGTCCTCGGTAAGCGGGATTTACAAACATGTGTGTGTGTGTGTGCGTTAAAGTTAGTCTAGTTCCCTGACCAAATGATCCATGACGTCTCTTTTAGTGGAAATATAAGCCGGAGATTTTTGGGTCTGGGAGCCAGACTACGTTTAAGTACACAGCCTCGTATTCTTGGTTCATCTTCACGGCGGGTTAATTTGGTGGCTTAAATGAGTTCAACCATACCAGATTGGCGCGGCGAGATCGATCATATTTCAGAACGACGGTTGCTGCGAACCTAAAAACCGACCGTTCGCGAAATATTTGCGTAAGCCGAATTGACGGAAAAAATAGCTATTATTGGTCGTGTGAGGGCAGTATCTACGAAATCGATTCAAATAATAAATAAAACGCTCACTGAGCAATAAACGCCAAACGGAAAATTAGTTTTATTTATTTCTCATCAAATATGACATTTCAGACAGAAATATTTCAAGGGATGTTTTCTACTATCATCATCATTAGACCGTGTAAGTTTTATGTAAATCTGTGATCTTAGACGATTTTGTTTCTTACCAATCCTGTTATGTTCCTTTAATTAATTCATTGTCAAGCTTAAAGATTCGCGGCCACAGGCTTCGAAAAGATTCGCGGCCACAGGCTTCGAAAAGATTCGCGCCCACAGGCTTCGAAAAAGATTGAGGTATTAAAGTTCAAGTTGAAATTTAACAACTAAGCATTCCCTCAAAAAATAAATCAATATCGAAGGCAAATTATTTCTAAGGCCTAGATGAAGACAAGAAGTAACTATAAACAGTACACTTGCTGGTACAACCATGTGTAAAATCTCAATTGCAAGGAGTCATGGCTCTGAAAAGAGCCAGTGTGATCTCGACGTTTCGAATAGTATACTCTGCTCGTCTTCAGGAGAAGCTTGCAAAGCTTCAAACACAACTAAGACTTGGATGGACACGACGCTCCCAGGGTACATCCCCGCGAGGATCGCTGCAAGGCAAGTCGTCGACAGACAACGAGGGGGAAATTGCAATGTCACTCTCGCTGTTACTAGTGAAGTAGGCTTGGTGCACCACCGAATCGCAAATCGAAACTGTGACGCGAGAGTGAATCGAGGAGTTTCTTACAGACACAATTCAAGAGTGTGCTGCAGTTTTCGCAGACGATAAAGCCATTTACCTCATATACGACAATGCGAGGCCTCACATGTGAGCCCAATTCCCTGAAGGTGCCAGCCCATTGATCCCTCCCTACTCCCCATTCCTGAACAGCACGGAGATGGCACACACTGCATTCAAGTCTGCAGTTAAACGCATCCTTGGGTTACCTGAGTGGAAACAACGTGTCGGAGACAGACAGGCTGCCCAGCAAGCAGGAATGAACAAGCAGCAGTGGAGGTGCAATCTCCTTCAACAAGCAGCCATTCAGAGCGTTGATGTCATCACCCAAGTAAAGTGCATGCAGTGGTACCACCATACCCAAACATGCCAAGATGTCTGGCACGCCAACAGATTGATGGTTGATGAAGAAACAACATAAACAATAAAAAACCAAGAAAAACATAAACAAACACCCCATTCAAACACAATACAAAACTAGGTCTTGGTCAGTCAACCAATAAAGATCCCCCCATAAAAAGAATAAAGAAGAAAACAAAGAAGAATAAAAAAACACCTCATGGGCCCCATGTAAAGTCGACTGGAATAATAATAATAAATAAATAATAAAAATTGATTTATATGCGCCAATTCCAGGCAAAGCTGTTTAAAGGCGCATGACAATGTACAATTAAAATATTAAACCATTAAAAAGCCACATTACACCTAATGACAGAGAAAAAGAGGGTAAAATCTATGAAGTAAACAATAAAAATGTAAATATACATTACTATGTTAAAAATGGAGAGAACCATAAAAATTAGAAAAAGAGACAACCAAAATTAAAAGCTCAAAAGTGAGGCGATGCAACGCAGATCAAAGGCGTAATGAACAATACAAAGTAAACCATTAAAATCACATTACACATAAGAAATGGAAGCATAAACATAGAAAATAAGATTTGCCTGAATTAAAGTAAAGATACAAAACAGTTGCCTAGTACAGTTTATCTGTTTATTCGTATTTCTTTAGTCGTACTTATTTGAATTCTCATTTAGCGAAATTGATTGCTTCTTTACGAAATTGAAAAAAAATAAATCAGTGAGTAAAATCTCCAGTCGAACCAGCTTTGCTAAATTGAATGATCATTGTGTGTCACGAAAAAGAATGACGATATGCTAAATTGAACACAGTGCTTAAGAAAAATGCCTCAAAACGAAACCGAATGGCCGAATTCTGAATTTGAAACGCAGTAACAACTGGAAAAGCAAAATAGCTTTAATTCGAAGGCTCGAAAATTAAATCGGCTGCTCATTTGCCGAAATTGACCGAGAAAACCTATACATCCAGTTTATTCAATAAAAGCACATCAAGTTTCACCACTAAAGATACTTCAATATTTTCATTTGAAACATGTTATAATAAAAAATTCACTGAAACGGTTGAAACTTTTTTTATCAGAGGAAATATCAACCTTGTACAGAAGTGAACACTGCAAAAGCTGACAAAGGAAATGGGAAAACAAGAACTGGTATGTACTGTTTTATTTTATAGGGGGAATTTGTTTCCATAAATGTCATCGTAGTGTACAAATTAATAATTAGGCAATCATAAGGCACTCTACGCGAGTCCGTATACCTTACTGAATTTGACTAATTAAGATTGCTCATATTGCCCATTAAATATGAAAGCAATATTGTATAAACATATTATCAACACTGGCGATCCCATCCACCAATTCACCAACATCCAAATGGTTCACTTTTTATAACATAAATTTAAGATGGCAAAGCAATAAAATGGCAATTCGGTAGCTCAGCCGTTTACTGTACACTGGAAAAACGTAAATGCCTCCTTTGTAGTGTGATTTTTATGTTTTATTTCAAGCTAATTTAAAATAGTATATGTTGTTGTTGTCTAGTTACACTGAACTAATAGAAAAGAAAAAAGAGAGAAAAAGAACAAGTTTAACAAATTGTGTTTACAGTCAACAAACTACTGTCCTGCAGCACTTCGCGGGGTTTTCAATATTTCTAGTCATTACATGAGATGTGCACAGAACACACACAAAAGTACTCGGCACATCCCATGAAAAAAGACAATAATGTTATTGTTGATGCATCCAGGTGCAGAAGGTGACCAACAGGACACAGCACCACCAACACTACTGTCAGAATCTGTATCTGAAGTGTCAGATCGAGAATCGGTAACTATTCAATGTCTTTCATTACCTCAACCAAATAAGTTGTTGCCCTCTTATCGTTGTTGGGGTGATTTGGATGGTTTTTTTAATAACTTTTTGTTTGTCTCTCTGACTGGGTGCTTTTAATCAGAATATCTGAAAAAGGTTAAACATGAATTTCAATGAAACCTTAATTGTAATTTAAATTGGTTGTTATGATGAAACATTAAAAACAATGTTTGATTGGTGTGACCTGTCTTCAAATAACAAGTGGAATTTGCACTGACCACATTTTTCTGGTTATCATTTTTTCCATGTTTTCTGCTTAAGAACTGACAGTTAACCCTCGACCTTACCAAAATGGATTGAAAACATCATCATAAAAGACAGTTTAAAACTCAGCAACCAAGTTAGGGCTTCATAGCCCAGTTGGTTGAGCACTGGCACATTAATCCCTATATTATAGGTTCAAATCCTGTTTAAGTAAATTTTTCTTTGATCTCCCTAAAATCGAATTAACAAATAATGTTTTGAGAACCACGCAGTTGTGAATTTCATCTTTGCATCTTTTTCGAGGCTTCAAAATGCATACTTGAGTTGACAATGGTGTGTTCTTATGTGACTTTGCCTTCTGTCCAAAGCAAAAGCTAAAACAAATAGAGGATATTGTAATTTGACGTTCTGATGGCTTCGGTCTATCCAAGCTACTTTTCAGACACGTTGTCTTTAATCAAGACCAATGACTTGACCACTAATGTAATAAAAGCGCCACTTGTTATCATTTCTGGCATTCACGCTTTTTGATTACTTCTGTTTTTTCCTCAGATCGATGTAGTACATGAAATGATCTTTCGAGATTTGTCGGTAAAAATTGGAAGAGAATGGGAAAAACTTGCTACGTTTTTAGGCGTTTCGGATAAGAGACTTGACCACATCAAATTGGATCATCCCAACAATGTTGAGGAACAGATTTACTATATGCTAATGAAGTGGAAGTCATTGACTAAAAACTTTGGGAGCAGCTCTTTGCTGGACCTGGCTGATAATCTTGAACGTGTTGGACAACAACGCCTGGCAGAGGAACTCCGCAAGGATATTGAGTAATGTTGTTCCGTCATTACTTCTATCATTGCACTCGACTCCTGAAGCTCGCACTAACTGGTCCCTCACACTATCTGATCCCTCTTACTCATAACCTAAAACTAACTGAACGTCACACTCATGAACCTCAAACTAAAAACCTCTCACTCATGAACCTCACACCTCACACTCATGATCCTCAAAATAACTAAACCTCTCACTCCTGATCGTTACGAATCTCGTATTTAAGAAAATAACAGCGAATTTTAAACAAGTTTGTGACACGTGGTGTCTCTCTATCCCTGTTCTATACGTGTTCGACGGAACACTTGGCAGGAGAACTCCACGGGCAACTTATAAGAAGTAATGTTGCTCCGTTTTGACAAACACTGTACCTCACAAATCTAATAAATATTGTATCTAATTATAATAAGAACAAAATATTCATGTTTGTAGCGGATATCGTCTTTCTGGCTTTGTCTGATAATGTTAGCCAAAATTCTGGCTACATATTATACCACATGGGTTGTGGCTAACGGTTATTTCGGTCCGAAGTCAACTCGGTCTGAAGTCAACTCGTTCCGAAGTCAACTCGATCCGAAGTCAACTCGGTCCGAAGTCAACTCGGTCCGAAGTCAACTCGGTCCGAAGTCAGCTCGGTCCATAGTCAAGTCAGTCTGAACGGGAGTAGGCCCCCCTATTGGCGATGTAATATATAATAAAAACAAAATAGCAGAAGCATGCTCCTTATCATATTAAATATGATTCTACCTCCATGATAAAACAAGCTCAACAAATTACAAAATTTCTAAAGCCTTTGTAAAGCCTAAATAGATCTCGTATTCTTTATTTTATTTCTAAAAATTATCATTAAACGTTTACTTGAAAGTTTTGTTTATATTAATTTCAACTAAACATTTTTCTCAATATGTCCAGCATTAATTTTGTTAATTATTTAATTAGTTTTAATTTGATATTATATATTTTATGTATTTTTTCTTTTTTCGGAATAGCAAAAACCGAAAAGGAAAAAATATGTCTGACACAAACTGCATAGGAAAGATAATTTTCTACCACATAGTGTTTCACTTTAAATCATGATTTAAAAACGGTCTTTTAGAAACGGTCTTTCATAATTAATTTCTGAGATAACATAGTGTTTAAGCGCATAATGTTGATACATTGGCGCAATACAGCCAATTACTTCCCCGCCAACCACACTTTATTTACATTGTGGGACCGAGTTGACTCTGGACCGAGTTGACTTCGGACCGAGTTGACTCAGACCGAGTTGGCTTCAGACAAAGTTGACCCAATCCTCTCCAAGTATAGGTTGGCAACCACCTTCCCCATTAAATCTCATGACAAGTCAATCGTTTTTGTTTGCATCGATCGATCGGTCTTTTGTATTGAACGATCGAATCAAAAGACCGATTCAAAAAAGACCGATGTGTTGATCTAAAAATTTGCCTCTTTAGTGTTCCATATATGTCTGTTCCCACTAGCTAAATTACCAAGTGTCCTCAGTTTCATTCTTATTTTACTCTTCGCTGTTATGTTTTGTGCACTGTTGCCCGATCCATTTTTTCGGGACCACTTTCTTTGGAACATCAGCCGAGGAATACTTAGCAAATCATCAAATGATGCAGCCAACTTAAAGAACATGCCCACTGTCTTCTTGTCCTATTGTTATTGACCAACCAATAGCACCAAATATTTACGTGTTGGACATAAACGCCTGACAGGGATCTCTACCGGCAACCAATTAATGTTGTTTCGTCCTGTCGTCCATGATTGCATTCCAGGGGCCGTTTTTACTAACGCTTTTTGATTATCGCAAACGCTGAAACTGGTCGCTAAATCCAAAATTCAAAACGATTATAAGCGATGACAATCTTGCGATGACTCGTTATTGGCCGCAAAATGTAAGTTCATCGTAAATTTATGGTAGTTTGCGCCATTTTGTGCTTAGATTTTATTAGCGGTGTACATCCAGACGTAGTATAGTTTGTCCGTGAATTAAAGAGTAAAATGGCGTTACATTATTTTACTCTTCGCGGTCTTTTGCTGGGAGACTCGGGATATACCCACAACGCAGTTGGCCGATGACACCTTTCAGCAATGTGATTGTTGCCGAAGGAGCTTAAAATCGGTAAAAAAGGAGATATTTATTTATTGGGTTAATGTAGGACTCATAGCATCCTCAATTTGTCCTTTCCGATTTAATATCATGTACACATTTTCGGTGACAACACTTTGACAACAATTTGGGGCATTTAGAAATGAATTATTTTTGCCAATTAGGCCTAATAAAATTTATGCATTCGATAAATATAGTAATTAAATAACAGTTTTCCCATTTTGACGTTCGTATTCGTGCTGAAGTTTATGTAAAGGGTTTCAGACATTAATTTATATATCTCAGAAACAAAAAACGTCATTCTCATGTCCATGAATTTAACCAGTTTGTCGAATTTTCATCAACCTCAACGTTACAATTGTTTTTACAAGATTTTATGAAAGTAAATGTACTATAGGCCTACAATTGAAACATGTTGTGTTTGATTTCATGTGAACCCTTTTTTAAGTGAATGCCTCGAATTTAAGCATTAATATGGTCCTCTTGTTGTTACATTTGAAGCGCCAGCATGACAGCGATTTAAATTTAAACTGCAATGTTTGCCGTTCGTCGTTAAGCGAACCGCGGCAACAACATTTTGACATGCACGACGAATTATGTCAAAGGTCACTTTGTCAAAGTCTACTTTTAGCCTCGTACAAAACGTTTATTTTCATTGTTATGAACTGCAATGACTGCAATGACTTTAGTGAAACGCAAGTGCGATGGATTTGCGGTTTGCGATCTGATCGCAAGTGTGATAGAGATGATCGCAAATGGGGTCTTTAGTGAAATCGGCCCCTGAACCAATGACTACTGAATCTCACACCAACTGACCTAACGCTACCTAAATCTTACAAATTTCGTATCCAAAAGTAATTTATAGTGAGAGCGAAAATCAATGCACCCAGCGGCATTTATCCAACGCACCCAGCGGCATTTATCCAATGCACCCAGTGGCATTTATCCAATGCAGCCAGTGGCACTTTTCAAATGCACCCAGTGGCATTTATCCAATGCACCTAGCGGCATTTATCCAATGCACCCAGCGGCATTTATCCAACGCACCCAGTGGCATTTATCCAATGCACCCAGCGGCATTTATCCAATGCACCCAGTGGCATTTATCCAATGCAGCCAGTGGCACTTTTCAATTGCAACCAGTGGCATTTATCCAATGCACCCTGTGACATTTATCCAACGCACCCAGTGGCATTTATCCAATGCACCCACTGGCCTTTATTCAATGCACCCAGTGGCCTTTATCCAATGCAGCCAGTGGCACTTTTCAAATGCACCCAGTGGCCTTTATCCAATGCAGCCAGTGGCACTTGTCAATTGCACCAAGTGGCATTTATCCAATGCACCCAGTGGCATTTATGCAATGCACCCAGTGGCATTTATCCAATGCACCCAGTGGTATTTATCCAATGCACCCAGTGGCATTAATCCAAAGCACCCAGTGGCATTTATCCAATGCAGCCAGTGGCACTTTTCAATTGCACCCAGTGGCATTTATCCAATGCACCCAGTGGTCTTTATCCAATGCACCCAGTGGCATTTATCCAATGCACCCAGTGGCCTTTATCCAATGCAGCCAGTGGCACTTTTCAATTGCACCCGGTGGCATTTATCCAATGCACCCAGTGGCATTTATCCAATGCACCCAGTGGCCTTTATTCAATGCACCCAATGGCATTTATCCAATGCAGCCAGTGGCACTTTTCAAATGCACCCAGTGGCATTTATCCAATGCACCCAGTGGCATTTATCCAATGCAGCCAGTGGCACTTTTCAATTGCACCCAGTGGCATTTATCCAATGCACCCTGTGACATTTATCCAACGCACCCAGTGGCATTTATCCAATGCACCCAGTGGCCTTTATTCAATGCACCCAATGGCATTTATCCAATGCAGCCAGTGGCACTTTTCAAATGCACCCAGTGGCATTTATCCAATGCACCCAGTGGCATTTATCCAATGCAGCCAGTGGCAATTTTCAATTGCACCCAGCAGCATTTATCCAATTCGGCATTTATCAGTTTATGGTCAGTATCGGAATAAAGTTGAGGATTTTAGTCACACTTGAATTCAAAGTAAGGGTCTGTCAAGGGTGAAGGCTCTTCTCTCTCAAAGTCGGACTAACGTTTAAAGGTCTGGAGCGTTGAACAAAGGCAAAAACAGCTTTGTGTTTGTCCTTAGGACAAATCCAGTTGTGTTTGTCCTTAGTATAAACACCTAATGTCTAGATATTACTTTTTTATTCAGTATTTAGATTACATTGTGGGGCCTATCACTACTTCCACAATTTAAGACTTACAGTATCTTTTATCAAGTAATAAACCACACGGGAAAATGACTGGGTAATTTTAGTTTTAATTATTTGGGTTTGAACAAAGAAAACTTTACTGGAGCGGGACTTGAACCAACGACCTCCGGGTTAATGCTCTACCAACTGAGTTATCCAGCCCTATGTTGGCCGACTCCCTATTAATATTTGTTCGGGAGCCAGTCAGAAGCCACTCAACCGTAAGCTGCCGTTTAGCCAGGGATCACGCCAAGTTTACGATACAACCTGGGAAGCGGCAGCCAAGGGATTTAAGGGGTTGCGACTTTTTAATAATATATTTTATCAGTGGACGCACTGAGTAAAAATTATGCTTTAAATGAACCATTGTGTCAAATGTTTGTTAATTCTTTTGAAACGTTATAACAAAACTTTTGCTTAAAATTATAACATTTTTTACAGAGCAAAGGTGAAACCTGTATAAATGCGAACAAACCAGAAGCAGATAAAGGAAACGGACAGGAAAAAACTGGTATTACCTACCGTACTGTGTCTTACTTTAATTAACATTCAAAATATTTTTCAGTAATTTAATATCATACAAGTTTGGAATCTTTACAAAACAAGTAACAAATAGGGTTATGTGAATTGAAAGCAAACTTCATATTCTTCTTCTTCTCCTGGTACAGGAACCTGAACTGGAAGTGCTCCACATCAGAAGGGGAGAAATGTCTGTGTCAGATAAAGAGGACGGTATGTCAGCATATATCTGATATGGATGTCATGATGATTTTCTTTTGCGTAAAAAACAGGGGCAAAAAAGCAGCTGTGGCTGGTGTTACTCGAATAACTCCTTCCAACTAAGTTTTTCTTATTTAGACTTTTGAGCTTTTGCCTCAGACAGACATGTTTATATGCAGGAATAATTTGTAGGTATACGATGAAAAATGGAGGGATGATGTTTTACCATGCTTGGACATTCCATTATATGTGTGCACAGTACATGCACTCATTGTGCTACACTTCGTTTGTCCCATAAAAAGAGGGCCAAAGATATTTTGGAATTCTAGCTCGAAATGAACGAACAAACGAAGGGACGAAAAAAAGCAAAGAAACATTCAAATAAACAGTTAAACATGCAAACAAACAAACAAATTAACTTACTAACAAACACCCCCAAGAAAAAAAACCCACCCAAAAACCAAACAAACGAACAAACAACTAAACATGTGCTTACCTTGCTTTAGTCTTTTCATCTTAACTCACCTCACCTCGGCTCACCTTGTTTCAATAACTTTTTCACACCTCACCCAACTATGGCTTCATCTTGCCTCACCCCCACCTTGGTTCACCTTGCTTTAGTCTTTTCATCTTGCATAACCCCCACCTTGGCTCACCTTGCTTCAGTCACTTCATCTTGCATAACCCCCACCTTGGTTCACCTTGCTTCAGTCACTTCATCTTGCCTTACCCCCACCTTGGTTCACCTTGCTTCAGTCACTTCATCTTGCATAACCCCCACCTTGGTTCACCTTGCTTCAGTCACTTCATCTTGCCTCACCCCCACCTTGGTTCACCTTGCTTTAGTCTTTTCATCTTGCATAACCCCCACCTTGGCTCACCTTGCTTCAGTCACTTCATCTTGCCTTACCCCCACCTTGGTTCACCTTGCTTCAGTCACTTCATCTTGCATAACCCCCACCTTGGCTCACCTTACTTCAATCACTTCATCTTGCCTTACCCCCACCTTGGTTCACCTTGCTTCAGTCACTTCATCTTGCATAACCCCCACCTTGGCTCACCTTACTTCAATCACTTCATCTTGCCTCACCCCCACCTTGGTTCACCTTGCTTTAGTCACTTCATCTTGCTTAACCCCCACCTTGGCTCACCTTGCTTCAGTCACTTCATCTTGCATAACCCCCACCTTGGCTCACCTTGCTTCAGTCACTTCATCTTGCCTTACCCCCACCTTGGTTCACCTTGCTTCAGTCACTTCATCTTGCCTTACCCCCACCTTGGTTCACCTTGCTTCAGTCACTTCATCTTGCTTAACCCCCACCTTGGCTCACCTTGCTTCAGTCTCTTTGTCTTGCCACACCCCACCATGGCTCACCTTGCTTCAGTCACTTCATCTTGCATTCAATTCAATTCAATTCAATTCTATTCAATGACTTATTCGTCATACAATAAAAATGCATGAAATTCTCTCTCCTGGTGTACATAAGTTATAAAAACAATTTCATTTAAACATTTATATACAAATATAAAGATAACACTAAATGCACATGAACATTATGATAAAACATTTAGTAGCCATTCAAAACATTGATTCAAAAAACTCATACTGATACCTTATTTAAAATTTAACTTAACATGTAGATTTATTTATAAATAACAAATAAAATGAAAAATAAACAACAAATGACAAAATATCTTCCATTATTTTATTTAAAAAAAAATTGAAAATATTATCTGACATGTTGTTTATTAAAGAGGTGAATTGCACTTGGAAGAAATGAAAACCTGTGGCGGGTAGTCTTCTTGTGAGAAGGAATTATTCTACCTGACTTACTAAAATTTACATAATTGTTCAGCGGATGGGTCACGTCTGTATAGATAAGTTTAAGTTTAGCCATCAGTGCTTTTTCATAAATGTTGTTGAGCTCTCCCACACTAATACCAATTACTTTACTCGCTACTCTGGTTATTCGCTGAAGTTTGTCCATATTCCTGTTTGTCAAAGAATTAAACCATAAAATACAGCAAAACGTAATGACCGATTGGATCACACTCTGATAAAACAAAAACATGATGTTTTTGTCTACTTTGAAAGACCTGAGCTTGCGAAGAAAATAAAGCCGTTGATTTGCCTTTCCGCACATCTTTTGAATGTTGTTTCATTTTAAATTTTTGTCAATATTTGTCCCGAGGTACTTGTATTCATCAACAATTTCTACATCCACATTCTTAATCCTCAAATGAGTGATTACACTCTTAATTCTACGGAATTAAAAAATAATCTCCTTAGTTTTCTGGGCATTGATCACCAAATTGTTCTCATCGCACCAGTTCAGAAAGCTAGTAACCTCATCTCTATCAACAGTCTCATCATCATGGAAAATAAACCCCGACACTGACGTGTCATCTGCATACTTAACAATGCAGCAGGAATTACTGCTACACCTAAGGTCACAAGTGTATAAAGAAAACAGTAGAGGTGACAAAACACACCCCTGTGGGGCACCTGTACTGGATTTAACCTTTACCCTTTGCAACCCTTTGCAAAAAGTCACTGATCCCCAAAGACAAAATAGGATTAATTGCCATATTCTGTAATTTACCAATGAGTGCATGGGCTTGTGTTTTATTAAATGCGAATGAGAAATCGACAAACAACGTTTTTTGACATAACATCTGGGCTTGTCTAAGTGTTCATAAATCTTATGTAACATTGTACCAATAGCATCTTCGACTCCTCTTTGTGCACAATAAGCAAACTGAATAGGATCAGTAAAGAGTTTCGTTTGTTCAACCAAGAGATCTTTAACCAAATGCTCAAAGCATTTCATTGGTGTGGATGTGAGTGCCACAGGTCGATAGTCATTTAAAATGCGTGATTTTGACACTTTAGGCACTGGGGTGATAGTTGATGTTTTTCCACATGGTTGGAACAGTACAGCATTTTAGTGACCATTCAAACAAATTGCAAAAAAAACCGGGGAAAGCTGCTTTGAACAGAATTTTAACAGTTTCCCAGAAATCATGTCTGGCCCCGATGCCTTATTAGTTTTTACTGTTCTAAACAATGTCTCCACAGTTGAAACAGCAGATTTGATGATCTGAGTTTGATTAACATTATTGATGAGGAATTCTCTCTTAGTGTTCAGTTCTTGACTAAAATCATGTCTGTTGCACACTAATATGTCCTTCATGGACCATAATGTCCGACTTAATTTTTGAACCATTGTGTCCGCCCCATTATGTCCGTAAAACCATTGTGTCCGCCCCATTGTGTCCGTAAAACCATTGCGTCCGCCCCATTTTGTCCGTAAAACCATTGTTGGCGGACACAATGATTTTACGGACATAATGGGGCAGACACAATGATTTTACGGACATAATGGGGCGGACACAATGGTTTTACGGACATAATGGGGCGGACACTATGGTTCAAAAATTAACATTATAAACATTATGGTCAATGTAGGACATAATGGTGCGTAACATACGTCGAATCGAGCGTAGAATTGGTTTAATTTATTTGCAAAGTCCGTAGGATAGACTCCAGCAGGAAAATGCACTATTTGTTTCTTTTGCACCCTGTGACTGCCCGCATTCCTTGCCAAGCTTTCTTTGGATCCCCACTCTTGAAACTGCTTTCTAATTCCACTTGCTGCATTGAATATGTTTGTTCATTTCTCTTTGTAATCGACGTTTTTCGCCCAGCTCATTGTTAACAAAAGCTTGCTGTTTCTGCCTTAAAAGATCCCGGATGTCCTTAGTAATCCATGGTTTACTATTTGGATAGATTTTTACTTTCCTTTCCGGTATAACCAATCCTTTACAAAAGTTAATATAATCGTTAATGGCCTCAGTAGCATCACTTAATGTGTTCGAAGATGATGTAAAAACATCCCAGTCTGTGGATTCAAAGCATTCCTGAAGGGTTTCATTTCCCTCTTTTGTCCAGTTTTGAACTCGCTTGATGACAGGCTTTTTTGTTTCAGTTTCTGCTTGTATTCAGGAAAAAGGTGAACCATGTCATGATCAGACAGACCTAAACCCGCCTTTCTTTGTGCTTCATAGGCATTGATAATATTACCATAACACTTGTCTAGAGTCCTGTTTCCTCTGGTCGGCAACTTGACGAATTGATGATTATGTGGAAGTACTGGTTCAAGTTCACATGAGTTGAAGTCGCCCAAGATGAGTTTGAAAGCATCTGGTGATTGAATTTTGAGTTCCTGAATGACTTCGTGAATTGTTTGAGATGCTACGTTCAAATCAGCACGAGGGTGTATATAACCCACGGTGACGTAAATTTGATTAAACTCACGTGGCAAATAGAAGGGACGTAAACCAATAGTCAGCAATTCTATATCCTGTGTACATAAACTGTATTTCACATGCACATTGTTGCACCATGAGTTATTGCATAACCCCACCTTGGCTCACCTTGCTTCAGTCACTTCATCTTGTCTAAACCCACCATGGCTCACCTTGCTTTAGTCTCTTCATCTTGTCTCACCTTGCCTCACTCTCTTTATCTTGACTCAATCCATCTAAGCTCATCTTGCTCTGTTCGTCTTGACTCACCTTACCCCTGCTTCGTTTTACGTGTACCTTGCTTCATCTATTATCAATTTGTCAGATAATGTTTTATCTTTTGTAATTTTGCCATGACTTGTTTGCTTTGCTTCGCCTTGTCTTACCTCATTTCATCTGTCATTACCTTACAGGCGTGCCTGCCTCTTCCTTTACCTGCCGGGGTAAATGAAATTCAATTCTTTATCTGTCTATCTGTCATTTGTTTTTGAAAGAAGGATAAAGGAGATGTATTATGATAGTAATTAAACACCACTTCTCGATGCACTTCTTGATGCAATTAAAACTTGTGGTTTGCTTTTAGAAAAAACGTCCGTTGAATCACGAGAGACTGCTGAGAATACCTTAATATCTGTAAGTATTGGAATAACTTCATTATTGTCAATATGTGTGTACTGTTACAAACCAAAAATCTCAAACTATCCGTAAACAAATAAAAAAAAATGCCTGAATATTCTCAGATGCAACAAAGAAATCAAACAAGGTGAGACTGAAATAAAAACAAAGAATCAAAGTGATTTATTGATGAAACTATCAACTACTTCAAATGCTGGTTGGATTTAACAAATGTACAATGATTATCTTTAAGAAACAAATATACATTTATCTTGTACTAGCTAAGAATATTTTATGAGCAAAGGCGTCAGCAGGGAGAAGGTATGGGCGATGACCTAAATCGGAAACTGCAGTGTGATCAGTGTGATCTGAGGTCAGCGCGACAACACGCAGCGACTTCGTCTCCTCCACTTTTGCTGCTTTTTTACTCGTCTTGCCTGTTTTTAGCCTTTTCCTCTCTTGTTAATGCCAAGTATTTATGTTCCTGTTTGGAATTGTCTTCCAATGTGAACTACCACAAGTAGGGTTTCTTTGTTTGACAAGTTTTTAGCCTTTTTACTTTCTGCCAGCATGTGTTAAAATGATTTGTACGCCATGTACAACTTTGTACTGGCTTTTAGCATACTGAACAGTTTGGCCGGTAACCACCACTCAGCGCCCATTCGGACACAGTCAGGCATGCCATATAAATATGGCGTCTGTAACGAACCTGTGAAATAGTTTAGACAGACTTTACACCATCAACGCTACTCAAGATCTGAACTCCTCGAGCTCAAACCAGTCACAGGTAACCAAGACTGTAAATTATTTAACGATGTGTGGCTCACTTTGAAAACTCTTTACATTTGCAAAACCAAGAAAATGAAAACCAAACGTGGCAAAAGAGCTGGTATCTGCCTCTCCCGGAAAATAATAGTTGTTATATCTCAACGCCGGATGTCACATGACCATCACGTCGAGCGCCACCATTGTGGTTTCCGTAAACACAATGCCAGATCCCTTGTTCAACGTGTGGATGAAATACAAATGATATTAACCACCAATCACATTGACATTGCTGCCATATCTGAAATCCCTTCAGTGTTCCTGAACAGTCAGCAAACCCAGGAGCCACAGAAGAGGCGGTGTGTTGCTTTTTACATCCGAGACAATATTCAAATAAGAAGTATTACCGAGTTGGTCGTTCCTGAGGAACTAGAAGCGTTGTGGATCTAGGCTCGTCCTACTCGTTTGCCCCGAATGATTTCTTATCACCCACATTCATCAACGCATGATAGTTTGCTCATAGAACACATATCTACTTCGCTTGATTTCCTCCGAACTTAATATCCATTAGCGGGTATCGCTATTCTCGGGGACTTCAACAAATTGAACACTAATCTGATTTCTCGTCAGATAGGCCTCGTTCAAATTGTTGACATGGCAACTAGAGGCCATGCAGTCCTCGACAAAATTTTAACCAACATTCTATCATACCCTACAGGTGACGTCACCGATTGGTCTGAGTGACCACACTATTGTTCTCTGGCATCCGATAAACTCACTAAAAAAACAACGTTTTGTTCATCGCAGACTTGTTCGGCCAATTCGAGATTCTAACAAAAAAAAAGCTTTGGTCAATGGATAACCAAATACGACTGGAATGAAGTGTGCTAAACAGATGTCTTTTATCAGACTTCTGTTGGTGCCTTTGATGAATTCTGCCCAACAATATCTGTCTCAACACATTCCACAGATAAGCCTTGGATAAATGCAGAACTTAAATCACTCGCCTTAACAGTGGTAAGCTTTGTTTATGGAGACTACTACGTAACAAGATTATCAGGCTTATAAAAAGAGCTAAAAGTGCATTCTATAATTATAATGTGGCTAGACTGAGATTAACTAATCCAAGGCAGTGGCATCAAGAAATACAAAAAATGACTGGGCTGAATCGGCAAAAGAAAGTCCTCCTACCAGTTGCGTCTTTATTGGACATAGCAAATGAAATTAACGAAAACTTTATCTCGGTGGCGAAAGATATTGCTAAATAAGATAATTCCAACCTACCTGCATACTTGCCTGCAGAATCCACAGTTACATACATACAAAAGCGCCACTACATCAAGAACGCAGCGCATTAGCTCGGGTATAAATAGTTTTTGATACACTTCTTGAATTTGCATAAAGAGTCGGATTCTCTGATTGAGATGGTGAGTGCATTCCAGGTATGGGGAGCAAAATGAGAAAAGGTGCGACTTGGTGCAGACTTGAGAAGCTTGTCAGAGTTAGGTTCCATGAGGCGAGTAGTGTCAGATGCTGAGCGAAGGCTTGAGCGGCCAGGCCGGTGGGGATACATGCAAGAGGATAGATAACCAGGTGCTGAGTAATTGAGGCATTTATACACATAACCAAGATCTTGAAGGTTATCCTTTCCCTAACCGGCAGCCAGTGAAGTTCTTTTAAATAAGGTGTGGCATGATCATGCTTTGGGGCACGACAGACGAGTTTAGCAGCCCAGTTCTGTAGCCTTTGCAGTCGTTGTATATCAGTTGTGTTGGACCCAAACAGCAACGCATTACCATAGTCAAGCTTGGTGAGAATCAGAGCACGGAAAACAATATGGCATGTGTCCCTGTCAAGGAATCTTCTGATTCTAGAGATATTGCGCATCTGGTAGTTGAGACTTGTGCATAGGGATGTTATTTGAGCATTCATACTCAAGGAAGTGTCAAATACAATGCCAAGATTGCGCACACTCTCAGAGGGATGGATGATCTTACTACCAATGCGGAGAGTCACTGCAGGCAGGAGGTGCTTAAGGTGATCATAAATGACCACAAGGAACTCGGTCTTCTCCTCGTTGAACTTGAGCCTGTTGACAATCATCCAAGACATAATCTCATCAATGCGTGTTGACATCTGTGAGAGTGCAGAAATTACGGAATTGTGGTTGCCAGGGTTGAAAGAAGAATACACTTGTATATCATCTGCGTAAATGTGAAACAGTAAGTTATGCTTTCGCAGATCGTTGCCAATAGCAATGGTGTAGATGTTGAACTGTTGGGGACCCACTATCGACCCCTGTGGTATGCCATATTCCAAATCAAGACGCTGAGAAAACACGCCATCTATACATACACTGGTTGTCCTTCCGGAAAAATATGACCTAATCCATTTGAGCACATTACCCTCCAATCCCATTTCTTCTGCAAGCCTGTTCAACAAGATGCGGTGGTTAACGGTGTCAAACGCTGCGCTGAGGTCTAACAGGGCCAAAAACACACCTTTACGCCTAGAAACAAGTTCCATGATGTTATTCTTGACTTTGAGCAATGCAGACTCAGTGGAATGTGCAGACCTATATGCCGACTGTAATGGTCCTCCAAGGTTGTTTTCAGTCAAGTATCTAGCAATGTTGTCAACGCCATGTTTCTCAATGATTTTAGACAGGTAAGTGATATTAGATACTGGCCGATAGTTCTTTAGCTCATTGGGATCGAGAGATTGTTTTTTGATGACAGGAGAGATGATAGCATGCTTCATTGAGTCTGGGAAGGTGCCGGTATTGAGAAAGCATTTAACAATCTGAGTTATGACAGGAACAAACATGCATACATTCTGCTTGATGAACCATGTAGGTATTGGATCCAGCAGACATAATTTTGCTGGAGTCTTCATGATATATTTCTGAATGTCTTCCTCTCTAACATAATCAAACTCGGACATTGTGCAGGTAAGTTCATGAGTTTGTGGTTGTGGTTCAGGGATCGGATGAGAATTAACCAGTTCTGTTTTAATGCCGTCATAAATGTTGGCAACTTTTCCCGCAAAGAATGTGGCAAATTCAATGTTAAGCACCTGAGCAGAGTCGTAGGCAGGTAAGGTCTTGGCTGGTTTGTTCAAAAGAGTGTTTACTTTCTTGAAGACTGTTTTGGGGTCAGCACCCTCAAGCTCTTTCCTGTAGTGGTCTTGTTTGGCCTGGTCAATCGTGTCATTTACACAGTTTCGCTCATGTCGGCGACGTTCTCGGCGTGCCACGTGGATTTCACTATTGTACCAAGGTTGGCGAGGTCTATCAGAGCGTACAGATGTCTTTAGAGGAGCATGATAATCAAGGGTTTCTCTAATGGAATTTTCATAGAGGTCAACAAGCTCTTGAACATTTGAACAGCTTTGGGATTGAAATCGTGGCAGCAAATCACATTTGAATGATTCACAGTTAACTCGGTTTAGCTTGCGTGTGGTTAATCTTGTTTTCACAGGTTGTGGCTTCGGCAGCTGAACTGCGCAGCTAACAACAAAATGGTCGGACAGCAATGAACCTGTGTGGCAGTCAGCGATAAGATGATCACTTTCTCTAGATATTTCAAGGTCCAAGGTATGCCCATGATCATGGGTTGGGCCAATGACATGCTGGATCAAACTAGCACTCAAGACAGTTGTAAGAAAATGTGAAACGTCACTCTTTGTAGGGACATCCACATGCAGTCAGTGCGCAGCGTGCGCGATAATGAGGTCAAAAGCCAGATTTTATTTGCAGCGAAAGGTGGTCTCGGACCCTTTCGAGATTTCGCGTGAAAGTGCGAGCGTTCCGACTTGACCCCCTTGAAACCGATGGGAAGCCCATAGAGGTCAGTGTGAGGCCAACATGGAGTGGTAAGTAGATTTCTTGACATTTTACCGTAGAATTAGAACCTATTTCCACCCGATTTTACCGTTCAAAGATCTTTCAATTCTCACCTGAAGTGAACGTAAGTTTTCACACTTTTCGTTGAAGGGCTTCATATTTTTGGTGAACCTGACTGTTTCGAGCAGGAAGGAGACAAATCAGGTCGATATTACGTTGAGCGAAGGGTGTCCCGTGCTTTTGATGCCACATTCACTTCTGCACGATAAACCGTTGTCGTGTTTTTCGGCATCGAAAATTGGGGTTAAAATTTCTGAAATTTCGCCGCTGCCGCGGGGCGCTCATTGTTGCGTGGCGTCATATTATGGGTAATACGTTCGTTGTACGCACACATTTTTTTGCGTCTTTTTATTCGTTTTACTTTTTGCCTTGGTTTGATGATGAATTTCGTCGTTACAAAATACATTTTAAACTTAATTTTATGAAAGTCTTTTTAGTCAAGAGTTCATGAGTTAGTAAAACACTTCCTATATATTGACATTGATATCACTCAGAGATGCATGAAGCACAAGTGCATCCAAGAGGTTCACTTATCATTCTTACATTTGCTCTATGATCATACCGAAGGTGATTTACTAGCCTTCTTTGATAATTATGTAACACAAGTCTTTGTATTCCATCTTGCACTTTGTTTTATTGCATTTAAGTTTGTTATAACTGTTATATTTTGGTATTGAGTTTGTCATCCTACAAGTGATGTAAAATGTTTGATTAACTCAAACCGTTTACATTCAACTTCAGGTGAATATACACTTCTAAGAAGTTCTATGCACAGTTAGCCTGGTTATTTCTGTCAAAAGTGGGGGAGGGTATTTCTTGTTTTTTAAACTTCTTTTTGTCTCTATAACTGATGGGATCTGGGCTCGTAGTTCAAGTGCCCTGGTTGGACAAAGACAAGACAAGTATAATTAAAATACTTTCTTAATTGTTTTCCCCTCCAATTTCAGGCCCAGCACTCTTCGTGATTAATTGTTGTTTCAAGCTAAAGTTTTTGATGATTCCCTCTCGAGGTACTTGCCGGTGAACTTGCAGTGTTTGGTTTCTTCCTGATGCTAGAACCTGGCCAGCTTCGAGTTGGTGTCCGTTTGTGAATGCTGCGCCCACAAATGCGGCTGGTATCGCTAAACGTGGATGGATTCTGTCGACGTTTTTATGAAAATACCACGACAGTTTTTATGCTGCTTTCTCAGCAAGTAGACACTGCATTCAACTGAAACATTCACATGTGAATTTATTGTACCTTAAAAAAATTGCTATAAATACGCATTACGCTGACAAAACCAATCTTTGACTTCGTTTCAGCGAGAAATGTTTCACAGAAAATGTTTCACAGTTAAAGTATGAACCTCATAATCAGTAAGCTTTCAGACTAAAAAAAAGAAAGATTTGTTTTAATCTTTACCAAATCTGTATAACTTTAAGATAAAGTGTTGTTGTATTGTAAACGGATTGTGATTTCCCCAGAGATAATTGGGGAAATAAGTATTAAGTGGAATGGAAAGTATTTAAACTTTGATGATTTATAAAGGTCTCTTAATTGCCTGGTGTCCCTGTAATTACTTATAATTATCTTTCTATGAGATGAAATAGCATTAAATGTTTGATTTAATTATTGTATACTGCATACTCGAAAATGTGGTTAATTGTGTGAGAAATTCATGCAGCTGAAAGAAGAAACTTAAAATAAATAAATGTTTCCATAAAACAAGAAAAGATGTGAAAGTGTTGTCATTATGGTGGTAAGCTCAACGTTGGTTAAAATATTTAACTGCAACCAGAGTTTCCTTCACAAGTTGAAGAAGTGTTAAACAAGAAATGGGGATGTGGCTAGTGATGGTTGTGCCTTAAAAGGCAATTAGTGCATCTATAATAAAAGTATAATTTTAACCTCAGATGAATGGAATAATAGTCCTTATTTTCAATTTTTAAATATTTATTTATCTTTTAAAAGGGCTTGCGCGCAGTGCGGCAGGTGCCTACTTTCTGCCATTACTCTATGTTTAGACATGCACCAAACATTTGGAAAGCCAAACGCGAGGAAGCCAAAGTGAAAAAGTTTTTAACACCAAATGTGAACAATGTTGGGTTCCCCCCTCAGTAATCTAAATGACTGATGTACAATTTTGTTCAAATAAACAAACAAAACCTTTGGTTAAACATGTTTACCAGACACCGCATTCAGTTTAACGTAATAAGTAAGGAGCCAGACATGACCATTTTTGCCTAGCGTTTCCTTACGCAGCAGCTGATTGGTCACGTGGGTAACATAGTACAGTGTGTTTGGTTTAAGGTTTGGACAATCACGTTCGAGCTCTCACTTTAGGAGTGAGCCATGGCGGACATTTCTATTCTGAACTGTTACGCTGACGGGGACGGATTCTTTAAGTGCACCTGACTGTTTCGAGTGTCCTTAGAAATAACGAATACAGCGAAAGACTAGATCAATAATGTAACTAACATTCCATTAGTGAAATTCTTCTGCACAATTTCGTTAACTATTTAAGAAATGACTTTTCCGGAGACCCTTATTTCTGCACACAGATGCTAATGTTTTTGGTCTCATATTTCTTTATTTTGAACACAAAAAATTATGTCATAATTTTTTAAGGTACAATGGAACGTTATGTGATGTTTTTGTGTTGTTATAGTGGTTAATTTTCTGGAAAACATGTCCTCCAAGCTCATTATTTATCCAAAACCGCGACGGTCATGCATACGCAGCAAATGAAAGGAAGGACTTTTCAAGCCCCTGCGGACTGACTGCATGCACATTAAAATCCCCTGCTATGATTAACTTACTGTTCAACGAGTTCAAAAAATCCACAAATGAATCAAACTCTGAGAGAAATTCTGTAGTTGTAAAGCCATTTCTTGAGGAGGGTGGGGGTCTGTAGATTGCAAAGTAATACACACTTTTGCACATGTCTGTAAAGCATGCATGTTCAACTGTTCGGAAATTATATCGAGTAGTGTAGGATAGCAGACAAAGTTTTTCCTCGAATAGGGCTCCCAAGCCGCCACCACCACAGGAACTCGATCTGCGTGAAAAAAGCTTAAGAATTTGCAACCGGGTGGGGTAATTTCACCGATTACAACCTCATCATCTTGGGAAAGCCAGGTTTCGGTTATTATCATCAGGTCAACTGAATTCTCAAGAATATACGAAGAACACATTGTCGTTTTATTTCGTATGGAAAGGGGATTCCAAAAGGCAAACGAAACTCGGCCACAGTCTCTGCTGTCCGTAGAGTCAATAGACAATTTAGAATGTCTTATATGAGTGGTTGCAGTTCCCCTTCTCGTTGGTTTTGAGCATGCAGACCCAAAGACTTAATAACTTTCCAGTTGCCTTGTGAAAGTCTAGCTGATGTACCTGGATTATACTTGATGAGTTCACTCCTTGTATACCGTATAGGTCCAGTCTTGTTGGAACACATTGTTATATTGGGGCAGTGGATTTGCATAACAATCAGCTGAGCACTCGCTTGAGAGATTAGACTTGCATGATCATGGAAGTGTATCCAATGTACACAGATAGTCAATACGGCAATGATCCATCTGTAATGTCTGTGTGTACAGGAAGTAGCCATTGGCTATGGTTCAGAAATGATGTCGAAAAGAAGCTCAGAAATCTAATCCTTCCAGAAACACAGAGCATCCAGAAACAATGTATCTGCTTTCAGAACATCAAGGAAGTAGATTAACATAAAGTGGAAATTGCCACTGATGGGCAAAACACCTGTAAAAAGAAAATGTTTGCAGACTGATGCAGAGGGTGCTACTGTGTAGGTGCACACCTTATATCTCCTGCGAAGTAATAGTTCCTGTTATCCCATGGATGTTTATAATAAACTAAGAAAAATCAATTTAAACAAGAGTGGAGGACCTGACTGCATCCCACCACGCCTAGTGAAAGAATTCGCGTATGAACTCTGTTTTCCACTGAGTGACATCTTCAATTGTCTCTCTAAGAAGGACTGGTACCTGATATCTGGAAATGGCTTTTGTTGTCCCCGTACCAAAGACAATCCCCAAAGGATGGACAATCTTCGTCCGATATCACTTACATGTATTTTCGCTAAAGTTTTTGAATAGATTGTTGCAGATTGGATAATGGAAAATATTGGAAATCTCTTGGATAAACTACAATTTGGCTTACTCAAAGGTTCATCAACCTCACTCTGTTTAGTAACGCCTTTAAATAACATTTATAGTGTAACCGATAACCCTCGTTGCTCTGCAGTCTTAGTTGCTACGGATTTCAGTAAAGCTTTTGATAGAGTTGATCATCAGGTAGTAGTTCAAAAATTCATTCAACTTGGTGTCAGATCCTCTATTGTGCCATGGATTACTGACTTTTGTCATCTTGTTTACAGTCAGTTCGCTACAATGATTTTGTATGTACTTGGGAAAATGTTGATGCAGGTGTCCCACAAAGGTTCCAAAATTTGACCTTTTGCTTTTTTAGTTATCATTGACGATTTTGTCACCAACTCGTCTGAGGTTTAACATTATAAATATGTTGACGACATGACACTTAAGTCAAACTTTTAGGAATTCTGAACAAACTATAAGCATGCAAAATGAATTAGATCGTCTCCAACAATGGTCTACTGTTAACAATGAGACTTAGTCCATCCAAGTGTAAATCCATGAACATTTGTTTTCAGCGTTTTCCATCTGTAGGACCTACCTTTAATATTGGTGGCTCATTAAATAATTAAACTGATTGCCTGAGACTCCTATGTACTTGTTCAAAAGAACCTTAAATGGGACACCCAAATTGATCAGATGTGTCTTTTAACCGTAAGGTGTTTTTCTTCGTCAACTCAACCGTTGTTTTACTCCTGTTAAAGACTTGTTAGTGATATATATCATGTACATAAATGTTGGTCCTACAATGGAATACGCTTGTCCAGTTTGATTCTCCAGTCTTAGCAAATATCAGTTTGAATGTCTGGAGAAGTTCAACGCAATGCCCTCCGCATTATTTTAACTAAGGACTTTGTAGTACTAACTAATTCAATGAAATTTACACGCAATTTGGTCTGCCCCCTGTCTCTTTGTTAAGTTTGGTAAATCACTTACCAGTTCAAACAAATACGGACACTTGCTTCCACCCATTAGCAACAATTATAACCACATACAACAAGTATGGGACTTCTTTTGTACTTCTAATTGAATACACAGAAAATTACATGATCTTAGAACCATAAACATTTTGTTACAAATGTAATCCTTTAACCAAACTTAATTTTCAAAACTGAAAGCAACTCTTAGCAAATCGATTTCCGGTAGTGATCCAATCCGCGAAATCATAATGAATTTGCAAGAATAGTACTGATCTCCGCCAGTAAAAATTAATCAGTGAGACCTTAAACATTATCAAAATTGATTTCCGGTAGCAATCCAATCTGCGAAATCTCATACAATTGTTATCAAAAATAATTTCCGGTAGTAAACCAAACCGCGAAATCTCATACAGTTGTTATCAAATTTGATTTCCGGTAGTAATCCAATCCGCGAAATCTCATACAATTATTATCAAAATTGATTTCCAGTAGTAATCCAATCCGCGAAATCTCATACAGTAATTGTTATTAAAATTGATTTCCGGTAGTAATCCATACCGCGAAATCTCATACAGTTGTTATCAAATTTGATTTCCGGTAGTAATCCAATCCGCGAAATCTATTACAATTATTATCCGAATTGATTTCCAGTAGTTATCCAATCCGCGAAATCTCATACAATTGTTATCAAAATTGTTTTCCAGTAGTAATCCAATCCGCGAAATCTCCTCGTCTGAACGTACCCTATTACAAGCAATCCTATTACAAACAAAACAATCCCGATGCACACCCTGGCTAGAGTTACCGTTTTACCTCAACTATGGGAGGTAACACCAATGCGTGATATGATACAAATTAGCTGTAAATGTGATAAGGTGGTATGTAGGGGATTGTGGCGGGAATTTAACGAAACTGATTTTCCTAAGCACAAAAAGACAAGTTAACACGAGGACTATGTGGAACGTTGGGTCCAACCAAGGGGGACTCTGCCCGGAAAAAACAAGCCGTAAATCAACTGACAAGGTAAAGACCAATGGGCAGTTAAATTGTACCAACATCCGACCACGAAGCAAACTATGCCCCATGCCCCGGGCCACCCGCCAGACTGTCTAGTGGCAATAAATTATTTGAAGCTCAAAGTATTGGCCTCAAATCGATAACCTCAGAAATACAAACAAACGTCGCCCAATCAATTGTAGAATTAACATGTATTCAAACAGTCCGATCCCGTCCATGACCAGACTTCTCAATGGTTGATGTTTAATGCTTTTTCTGCTGCTTGTTTTTTGAAGCTGGCCTCCATGTACAACTTTGGAGGTCCCCCTTAATTCTGCCTCTTTTTAAACACTTTTCTGTCTTTTAAGCTTGCTTGAACTTGCATCAAACTTGTTATTACTCTTTGCCCTACTTGTAAAAGCTCAGATATTTGTATACATTTATATTATATTGTTATCATTTAGCATATTTTTTCTTGTCTATCTGTAGAGGACTGCGTTTGCAGTCTCTTGTGTTGATACTTTCTGGAGGTTATCTCTTGTAATGAGTGTGTACTCAATGACACAGAGAAAGATGACACCCTCAATTAGTAGCTTAGACTTCACTTGTCGACTGTTTATTCCATATTTATGTCCATATTAAACACAACCCCTGCAAAAGTTATTCGTAAAGTATAATAATTACCACAATTAAATGTTCCTATTAATGCCAATGAGTATCTCAATACATGTGCATATGTAAATAGATATCGAGTGTTCGCACTCACCCAGCACTTTCTGGTCACTACCTGTAATACGCAGCAAGGAGCTGGTACTGGTTTCTTTCCAGATTCAATTACTTTATCCAAATAAAGAAGTATAATACTTAGTTTACAACTTCAAACTGTCATAGCAGCAAATGTGTATATAGCTATCCCTATAAAACTACATCAAAAAGACAACTCGACCTGCCAAATACACAAGGAATATCTGACCATCGAAGGTTTGCCACATGGCTATTATTAAATGAAATGCACATGTTTTACCTATTTCCCGATAAAAAGAGAAAACATCAAAATGCTACAACGTATTTTAAACCCTTATTATTACCAAGAAACAATATAAAGTCACTTACTCTCTTCCAAACAGATTTAACTCTATACTTTCGTGGCTCTGGCCTTAAAACTCGTGTTTCGTTGAGCGAGGCCTTGACAGAGAGAGCGAATTCAATTATATGCCACAAGAGGGCGCCCTTTTTCTGCCAATTTTAAATGAAAATGACTGCAAAGCGGTTTCAAGAACAAAATGATACAAATGGAATTTAAGATACTGACATTGAAGTAAGATATAGACTAATCACAATATTTCCCTTAATAAAAACTAACAAATGCATAGGCCGATAGCTATACATATTTTCCACACTTTTGAAGGGCCACCATTGAGATAGGACGCCATCTTTGAAAGCGGTGGATGCTGCTCCAGTGGTATTGATTATATAATTTCCATGTATGAAAGTGACTGACCCTTATGACCTATAATTTGTCATCTGAACGAATGCCGTTGAGTTCTTTATGTTTTTTGATATTGTTTTGGGGCTGTGAGACTGCCATTTCGAAAAAAGGACGCCATTTTGAAAATAGGGGACCTAATAGTGTGATGATACTCAACCTGTAATGAAGATTCTAAGCCTCTTTATCTTTCGAGTAACGTAGTTTTTTTATCAGAATTGGCGGCCTTTTTTCATAACGGCCGCCGGCCAAGACCACCACATGCCAAATCAAATATAGCACTAGCTCTTTAAGAAAAACAGTTTTTGGTATAAAGTATATGTTTGCAAAGTTTTATGCTTTTACCACAAAACGCACAAAATTTCTACCTATCCGCAGGACTACATGGGAGTAAATGTACAATAAATTGTGTGTGTTTTTTTTTTGAAATTATTAATAAAGGATGGCATTGACAAGTCCGTTGATGAAGACAGCAATCTGGGTGCTACAGGATATACTTCAACCACACAGACTACTCAAGCAGTTTCTCTGATGACACTAATAAATGATGAGCAAACAGTCAAAGGTTGACCCCTAGAAAATGTGTTTTGAACTAAACAATATTTCGGCTATTACCATGAGGAGAAGCACTGTAAAAGGAGATGAGTACACGTTGCTTTTGTCATGATAATCAAATACACATTTACAATTATGTGTATTGTTTTTGAAAAGAAAAGTTTACTCTAGTTATTCAACTTGGGTATTTCGAACCCACTTACCTTTTGAAAATCTGCTGGTACAAGGAAACAATCTGCTTAAGTTGTGCAACTGGACTCGTCATCTTTAAACAAGAAGAGGCTTGGAGATGACATGGGAGTTTGTGGGTGGGGTGTTCACAACCTAAACCTATATGATCAAGTGAGGTTGCAGAGACACCTTGATAATAATTTCTCTCTATGAGCCTTGGTACCACGGAGAAGAACCGGAGAATGTCTGATCTTTTGCAAGAGATTCCTGCAGTTGATCAAAGTACACTCATTGCAATGTCGAGTTGTTAAACCACTGGATCCTCTAGATTATGTTAATTTACATGTGTCTCTGCAGACCTCACTTCATTGCATTTCCACCATGCACAGTTTGAAATCCCATTGATACCTATATGACTCTTTTCTCTGATTTAAAAAACATCTCATTGGGAATGTGACAAATATGTTTTATTTTCCAGAAACACCTTCACATCTTAAAGAGGTGCTAAATGAGTTAAACAAATGGACTCTGGACTTCAGTGATATTGAGAAGACTTGCATCTTGCTGCAATTACCATACATGGCAGTTGGCTTCTTCAATAATAAGGGTGGCTCTTTGGCTCTGGAGAAATATGATGTGCACCTTTACATTCCGCCTGGTGCAATAGCTGAGGGCCCACCCCAACAGGTGTATATCTATGTCAACCCTGATGGAACAGTTGCTGATACAGTCAATGGTAAAGAGAGACAACTGTCACCAGAGATTCAGTGTGGTCCTCCAGGTCTTGAATTTGAACACAGTGTGGTGTTGTCTTTTCCTCATCATGCAGATTCATCTGATTGGGAGTTTACTGCTAAGATGTATTCAGCTTCTTCAGCAGCCTGGCAAACCCTGAATAGCAGCACTGATGGTCTTTTGGTGTCTGCTAAGGGAAACAAAGCCATTTTTCTGGTCAAGCATTTCACTTTGTTTGGAGTGTTTGGCACACCCTCAGATAGTAATGGAATTCGAGTGAGAGTTGGTGCCTTTGGAGATATCTTTGATCCGAGGAGTTATGCTTTTCGGGTTTATGTATGGAAGGATGACAGGGTGTCTGAGGAGGTAATAATTTGAATACCTTTTTTCTATGAAAAAACATTCATGGAATTATGTTTATAATGAAAATATGTAGGTCCTTGCATTCAAGTAATTCATGGAAAAAGCTAGAAATAATAGACACCAATCAAAATGTTGTTGCATTTCAAATACTTAATGTTCAGATCAGTGATTACTAATCTATGGAAGGAATCGGGCTTGTTTTATTTAACAGCATGTAGAATCTTAAAGACAGGTAAAAAGAGTTGTAGTCGTTAGAGAAATTAAATTGCAGAATTAAAATTTCAAACTCGCTTGTTACAAAGTTGGACAAAATTACATTTCTGCTTAGATGGTTTTTGTTTTACGTGAATTTTTAGTGTAAAATACCATTATTGTCATTTAACTAGTTAAAACTCTTTCTTATTATTCTGCAGTTTTGTTTGCCTGACAGAGAGTTGAGGAACTTGAGAAGAAAAAGAGATCAGAAATGTTGGATGCCTACAAAGATCTGATTTTTCTCAAAGATAGAGGGCACATGCTTGTGGAGATGACAGAAGAGGGATGGCATGTAAGACCACAGACAACTCAGGTAAAGAAATCCAATACACATACATTACCGTAACTAAGTTAAAAATATTTTTGACATTTGCACTTAGCTGATCTTATTTACCTATTGACAAAACTTTGTTGAACAAGCACCTTCTTTAGGAGACTCCACCAATAGGGGTCAAGATCTAGAAAGCAATGAGTCTAGCACTTATGGCTCGGGGTCCAGGAGCCTGCCTAAGGGCTCCTGGTGGGATCTAGGGGTGAAGCCCTTGGCTGGGGTTGAGGTTGTAGATCCTCCTGAAGCTTTTTTGTTTTCGCATGTCTGGATGGCCTAGAAAAGCTCTCCTTGCTATAAATATTTGCATAAATTTGTTTTAAAACTTGGACTTGGTTCAGTTCCCAGAAATTGTTGGATTAAGGCATACTCGCGAATAGGCCGCCTTCGGCAGCCTTTCGCGAGGCTGTTAGTTTACTGTGGTGATTGGTCGAGGTAATTGTTTGATCGACTCAGAAAATAATAAAAAAATAATGGAAATGTTGTATTTTCTATAGTACACAGAGAGATACACACACAGACGTGTTGGCAGGAAATAATGTAATTGGGCCCAGATGTTGTACCATTAAATGTCGGCGTAATAACTTATGCATAATGAATGGTCCGTGTGCGAACTTGACCCAAATGGAAGAGCGGCCGGGGTTGCAGGTGGGTTGCGGGCCAGGTTTTGGTGCCACACGTGATTCGTGCAGGAAGCGATTTTTTTCCATACCACACGTTGGCTATGGGGTCACAAAAAAGCGTTCTGATTGGTCCGTTTCTGCAGAGGTCGTGCATTTTAATTAAAGTAAACTAAGGAAAGCGTTATTACAAAATCCGGTCCGCGAGGGTCAATTTGACCCAGAGACCTGGGCTAAACTAAACCTCAAATTTTTTTGATTAGCGTAACTTAGCCCAGGTATTACGACCAACCCCCCGCTGCGAGGCCCAATAAACCATTGTTGGAACGCAACTGACCTGCTACATCCGGTCTATTTTATTCCATGTGACCTTCCCACAGAAGGTTACGTCATCATAACAACAATGCGCGTAGACGACCACAAGTAATGCCCAGCTGATACATGTACATGTATACAATGGACCGGAAGAGTGGTCGGTCGGGGTCAGCTACGCATGACCTGATAATCAACGCATGGGTCAGTTTAACCCGTGCGGACGGGACTAACTTACTCGTGTGAACGCAAGCCCAATTTGGAATAAGTCATTTTTATCTTTTGGACAGACAAGAGGTAGGCCTACAAGAAAACTAAACAAACTTAAATGTTATCTCCTGCCCACTTGTCTTACTACACTGATCTACTTTCTTTTAATGTATCAACTATTTCATTTATTTTTGTGTTGGGGGGGGGGGTTAGGAACCAGTGAAGGAAGGAGTTTCTATCAAAGAAATTATATGTATATTATATTTTATTCTTTTACAACTTTATGACATAAACTTTATTATTATTTATGATGTTGGAACACATAATATAACTATTTATCCCATTTATTTAATTATGTATATGCACTGTTATTATTCAATGGGCAAAGAAGCGCTTACATTGCGAATATGGTTACATACCTGGCTGCCCTTCTGGCAGTACGACATTGTCATAGCATATCACGGAGGTAGCATTGTCCATTTCCGAAGTGGATGTCATTGTTATTTTTGAGTCGTGTAAACGAACAAAATTTAAAGCAAACACTGTCGAAAAGACAATTTTACAAATCACAATTAATATAGTCTTCCCCAATAATTAAATAGACCTACGTGTTTTCCCCACACTCTGTCATTTGAAGGTTACTAAACATAAACACACCAGACATTCCAGTACTGACCAGAACAAGGGCACCACCCTTGCTCCAGGAAATGATGTCATTTTTCGCTCTTATTCTTTCACACACCTACGATATAGGTTTAGCCACTTAATTATCATTTTTGTTTATTTGGCCATTTACTCTGCGTGACACCGTCAACAAAATTTTCACACTCGGACACCATGTCTTTCTTATTGAGTAACAGTTTGAATTTAGCGTGTAATACACTTTTGTGGAAAACCCAATCACTTTCAAATTGCCCAAAGCATCAAAGATAGACCCTTTTACTAAATACAATCAATTCAAGCAACATTTATTTTGAGATGAGCCCACATGTGTCTCTTTTTGAAGTTTATATCACTTCTGCTCAATCAACCTTTTCTTTGACAACACGCTTTTGTTTACACAACTCAGCAAGAACATCACAATCTCTAGTGAGTCTTACATCTTTCCATGGAGAGAAGAAGCATTATGAAAAGTGTACGCATAGAACACTGTGACTCAAAAGTTTGCAAATCCCAATTTAAAAATGGGAACATTTAGTCCTATTTATAGAAGAATGATAATAACGAAAATATACAAGAACAAATAAATTCACCTTGAAAAAAAATAGGCCTACTGCACAAACAGTAAGGTAAGGAAAGCAGAGAGAAAATATGTATAATTATATAAATAAACAATAGCTCTACTACAGTGTATAATAGAAAGGGTCCAGAATAGAGAGCAAGGGGGACTTTTAATATTTCTATCGTACTCATTGCCAGCCAAAGATAAGCCCGAGTGAGTTGTACGCGTTATACACTCTGCCATCGGTCCACACCCACACATACTTCTCGCGCGAAATAGTTAAAACATTACTAATAACATTTAAGTTTGTTTAGTTTTCTTGTAGGCCTACGTGATTAACATTAGCGACACCGATAGGGCCCACAGTGTAGTACCAAGTGCCGCTGTATTAACACCACACGCACCGCATGCTGTGCTCCAAGGCCAGGGCCCTGTACCACCAGTACGTGTAATAACGCTTTCCTTAGTTTGTTTACCTTATTTAAAATGCACGACCTCTGCAGAAACGGACCAATCAGAACGCTTTTTGTGACCTTATAGCTAGCGTGTGGTATGGAAAAAAATCGCATCCGGGGCCCGCTATAGGGCCCCCAGGGATGTATTTACAAATTTGTGTATTTAATTGTTTTTTAAACATATGCTGTCTGGTGCAATTCCTAGGACTTTTCACAGCCAATTAACACATTATTTATACCCAGTCCTTAAATGGGCTTTAGTTTCCTTTCAGTAATTATTGTTTTAAGTGGTGTTTGAAGCTGTACATGGTGTGGAAAATAAAATAAGAAACTATAAAATAGTAAACTTGCGGGTACAACCATGCGTAAAATTTCTTTTGAGAGGGGTGTTGGCTATGACAAAAATGTGTGTGGTCTCGTCGCTTCGAACAGTATGCTCTGCTGAACTGTAGGAGAATGCTGGACTGGTGGTTGTGATGCAGCTTAAGTAGAGCTTGAGTGATGCACATTTAGGCGGGAAGTATCCAAGTTGTTGTTGGTCGTTGATGCATATGAGTTGTCTGCTGGTTGGATGTGTGTGGGCTGGAGTGTGTCAGTGTTGTGGTGAGCTGCTGCTGGAAGGGTTGGCTTGAGTAGTGGTGATCATATGTCGGTGAGTAAGATTTAGATGTCTTGTGGAACTGTGCTGTGTGCCTTAATCTCGATTGCTTCCCTAACTCTGCATAGGTGCCATCAGAACTGGACAGGTGAAATGAGCTTGGCTTGCTTCCAGTTGATGAGATGATCTTCTTTTTGTGAATGTTTGATAATTGCTGATTTGTCTATGTGTCCCAGTCTGTCGTGTGCTTGATGTTTCTTTATTCGTGTGGATATGTTTAGGCTGGTCTCCCCGATATATATCTTCCCGCATTGGCAGGGAATTCGGTAAACACCAGCCTTCGCCTTGTCTTGAGTGTCTGTGTGCCCTTGTTTGTATGAAGAGATGCTTGAATGTTGGGTGCTGTGTAAAAGGTCTTGACTTGAGCTTGGCCGAAGATACGCTGGAGTTTGTGTGGTGCATGGCTGATGTACGGAAGGGTGATGGTTGCCTTGAACTATGGTCATTCCTAAGGTGAGAGGCTTGGCTTGGGCTGGTTGAAGTCGAAGGTCTTGTAACCATTAAGTTGCAGTTATGTCTTGATGTAACCAAGTTTATGCTTCAAGCTGTCTTGGTCACAGGTGTTGAAGGCACGGCAGACCAAGGTGTTGCGGACGGCAAACTTGAAGCGTGGAAAGGGTGACCTAAACATCAAGGAAGGAGAAGTTATTGTTCTGCTCTTGCTCCATAGTGAATTTGATGAGTGGATGTTGTTTGTTGAGATGTTGGAGAAACTGGTGAAGTGCTGTCTTGCCCTGGGGCCAAACCATGGAGGTGTCACTAACGTTGTAGCGTTGTTATGACGAAGATCTGCCTTCTCGATTGTGTCAAGTTCAAACTCTTCCATGAACGGGGATAGAGCAGATCCCTTGGCGGCCCAGAGGTTTGCTTGCAGAGCTGGTCTCTCCTTCGGAAGCTTGATGAAGACACGCAGGTGATGAGAAGATTATGGACTTGTTCAGGAGTGAGGCTTGTGCGATATGTCATGGTGAGATCAGCTTGTAGGCGTTGTTTTACAATAAGCATGTTTCTTTTGAGGGTATGTTGGTGAATAGAGAGACTGCGTCAAAACTTACAAGAATGTTGGATTTACTGAGGTGATCAATTTCCTTGATGATGTTGACAAACTGGCTTGAGTTGGTGATGTGGTGCTGTGTATGGCCCACTAGTGGGTTAAGGATCTTGGTGAGATGTCTTGCAGTGTTGTAGGTGGGTGAACCCCAGGACACCATGATGGGGTGGAGGGGAACATCTGGCTTGTGTATTTTGGGTTGACCGAAGAAACGATGTTGGGATGAGGGTGTGTAGGTTACATGTGTTGATGGCCTGAGACTGGTGGAGAGACCGGAGCTGGTGGGTGATCTTGCGTTCGACTGCCGAGACCACACCGGTTTTTTTCAGAGCTAGCACTCCTTCCAAAAGAGATTTAACACATAGTTCTACCCGCAAATTTACCAATAGTATTGATAGTTTTCTTATCTAAATTATTGTTTTGTAGAATAATTCAGAGGCGATTTACTCACTACTTTTAGCCCAGTTTATTGAGATTTTGCTCCTTTGCCATTTATTTTATACCTATTTCCTTTTTAAAAGAAGTGACATGATAGTTAAAACGGTACATTAATAGTAAAATTGCCCACACAAGGCTAGATCTCATAACATCGTTCAAAGCATCACTTTTGACATTGAGCCCATCTCAAAATATTACAGTCTCATCATCAAACTGTCACACAGTTTTTAGGTACGCAAGTGGAATCATGTTTTTCATTTTTTTTTTTTTTTAATTTATCCAAATGGTAAGCTTTACCTGGAAAACAGTTTTCTGGTTTTCAGGGGTGAAAATATCAATTGAACATCTCCGGCCCATCGTGGAAGAGGCTTTGGGCATGTGCCCCCGCGGCTTACCCTGGATCTGTTTATGTTTGTTAATTGCAACAGGACAGTCAGGAATTGAAAATCGAAATGTAAACAGGCTGGTTTAGTGATACTCATGCAACCGGGATCACCATAATGATTTGATAAACCTGTACTAAACAGGTTCATTTTTAACTGCATTTTTTCATTTTTGGTAATTTTTCAAATTTACAGCTTTAAATTTTCATTATAGTCCGAAAATTGCTATCGAAACAGGAATTTAAAGCAACAATTTTTTCTTTTACCATTTTCTCCTCCAAATTGTGAAAAACATGCTCCAGATTTTACGAATCAATCTAATTTTTCTAGGCTAACAAATATTTTTTTTTATAAATTCCAGTTATTTCTTATCAATATATTGCACATTTTGTCAGGTTTGAGGTTCAAGGGATAACAAAAAGCTATCCCCTCCTCTTTTTCGCTTGATTTGAGCAGCAAAGGATAAAACAAATTTTCCCTTCCACTTTCCTGCTAAAGTTTAGGAACAAGGGAAAGAAACTTCTATTCAAGGGATAGAAAATTCTATCCCTCCCCTTTTCGGCTAGAGTTGAGGAACAAGGGATAGAAAATTCTATTCCCAACTCCTTTCGGCTTGGTTTGAGGAACAAGGGATAGAAAATTCTATCCCCTTACTAAAATTATTACCACTCGAACCACAAATAAACTCTTTCTTGGGGTCAGCTTTCCCAATAATGAAGTATACATTGTAAATAAAAAATTTACGTACTCTTCTTTGATGTTATGATGCAATAATAGTTTGGAGTACATGATGTTGCACATTTTTTGCTAACGAAAAGGTATAAATAAAAAGACTGTTAAAAATATTTTTAAGAGTGCACCCGATTCTTACTTTGTTCCTCCAGGAATATTTTATGAAGAAAAACAGCATGATTTTAACATTTTGAAAACAACTTCACGAAAAGTTGCTATATATTACCAAAAAAAAGGAAACAAATTAAAAATTGTAGTTAAAAATGAACCTGTTCCTCATAATTTTTAATACTAGGCTCTGTTAAGATGATTCCCTCAATTACTTTTCCTTTCTCCCTTTCTTTAGTCCCTCTGCTTTTTTCGAGTTTTCTTCTGCTTTCTCTCCTGTTCCTTTCTTTTCCACTTTTTCCACAAATGATAGGGGGCAGCCCCGTGCCACCCCCCCACCCCCAGTGGCGCTGCCCCTAGTTGAAGCAGTACAACATGCTTCCAATTGTCTTGTTTTGGTGTATTTCAAAAACCCAAAAACAATTAAGACCCCAGAAAAATTGTGTCTTTTATGAGAGCTGATATCATAGCAACGAGGAGAGTTTAACTTTTTTCGAACAATAAAGTTTCCTGCAAATTTGTCTTTTCAGGAGATCCATGAAGAGGAAGTATGGGCGTTTCCTCAGAATTCAGTCTCATTCAATGTGAAGACTAGCGGATCCAGCAACGCAGATGATATGCCGTACATGGCTGTCAATTGCTACCAGCAACAGCAAGGGAGGAAGCTTCTACTCTCTGTTGGACCAAAGCAAGTGGGTATAATATTTATTAAAAATAATTATTGAAACATGATTAGAAATTATTATGAAGATTCTTAAACTAATGAAGATTCTTAAACTTCCAGTGGTTTCTTTCGACAATGTGAAGATTGGTCAAGCAACCAAAAATGCATTTTTTAATTTGTATTATTACTATTATTTTTAATCTTCGGACAATAAAGACATACATACATTTAAAACCGTCAGGTCAAGACAAAAGTTGAACAAAGTTGTCATCATAGATGTGTCAGACCAAGTAAAACCTCTGTTCGAAGATATCGAGAGAAACAAATAAACCCAAAATACAAAATGTGAAACTATACAACTTTTGGGGCAGACTGAAAAGACAAGAGAGCCATTATCAAAGCAAACAAACAAACTTTTCAGAAGAAATAAAAACATTGAGAAGCAAAAATTCGAGACAGTAAAAATGTTCTCTGGATCTAAAACATGGAAAGATTTCAGGAGCAACCATGCCATTGTGTTTGATTTTATTTGTACAAACTTTACCATGATAAAATGTAAGTACATCAAGATGTCTTGAATTAACATAACAGTAAGTGAACTTAAAAAGCTATGCGTGAAGTCATTAGACGGTTGGACAGTATTTTGGCAATAAAAGACATATTTATATAATCTCTTCTGTTTGTTAGGCTCATAAGTCCCATTGTTTTGATATTTCCTGAAAACCCTGTTTCAAGATGGCTCGACTAGCTCTTCGTTGTGTTGATTCCAGTTGTGATATGTATTTCTTACTAAAAACCCACCACACCAGAGACAGACATCTTTGATGGGTACAACCAAAGTCTTATACACGAGGAGTGAAACACTAGACAATCGCACGGATGAGGACGATCAATTGCACTTCAGTACAGTTTTCTTTACTTGCTTGTCACATGATAATTTACTCTGAAAGGGGATTCCAAGATGTTTTTTCCGAATTTTCTCACTCCAGTGAGGAGCCATTAAGCTCAAATGCAGGATTGATCAATCACTTTTACGTGAGATGGATTGTTTTGCATTTGTTTGGATTTAAACGTAGGGAGTTGCGTTGTGACCAAATGGCAATTGTAACTTATTGCTGGTAAGAATTCGTGCTAATGTGAAGCAATGAGACTAGGCGAAGAGCAGTAATTGAATATCTGTTGACAAACACCTTTTTTGAGAATTTTACAAATGAGTGCGTCAGTTAACAAACAAGTTTGGTCACCTCTTTTGAAACGGGAAGGATGTTAGCCTATATCCAGTGTCTTTGAAGACAACCGCATTCCAGCAATTGATTAAAAAAATCGATGAGAGCTGATAGAAAAGCCGGACATTTAATATATGAACACTACAGTCATTTGACCAGTTCGGGATCATTGACCAGTTCGGGATCACTTCAACTTTGCAACAACCCCATATTTAAGTTACTTCTCACATTACCAATTTCTGTTGATACATGTGAAGAATAACATGCAATAAACCAACAAACCCAAAATAAGGTTCCAAACTTCATCAACAAATAAATTATGGCCATTTTCTTGAAGTTTGTCTGCGATTTTGATCATTATTTAAAAAAAAAAAATGTTGGTTGAAAAACGCTGTTAAAACTTCTCACCTTTAAAATTTGAACGCATGGGCGAATAAAATTTATGTTAAATGCTTAGAATGTGTTAAAAATATTTCAGGTAAATACTGAGCAGTCATCTTGTTTTTTTGAGGAGTCGAAATTACCGAAATCGTCTTTTGGGGGGCATCGTACCCTTGACCAGTTCGGGATCACTCACTACTCAGCATCTCTCATTGCGTCAAATGGTGCCGCACTCAGTGAGGTAAAATCTTACTGCTGCAGTCGAAAGTTTATTTGTTGCTTTTAAGATACATTTCTTCAACAAATTCTTGTAGGAATATTGTTTTTTTGTGAGAAAATGAAACTTGGAGGAGGAAATTGCGACTGTAAGAATAGATATTTGGGTCAATGTTGCTTTTAGGCGTGCTTCACCTTTTTATTTGGCTTTGCTGTTGTTTTGTGTTTTTGTTGCTGGATTTTTGCGCTGCTGTTGAATACACTTGCATGAAATTCTCTGGAGAAAGGAAGTCCATGTCCATGCCAACACACTTGTGAAGTTTGTGTCCTTGAGAGACAGTTTTATGAATGGGAGTATTGGTTTGTAATAGAGGGCAAGCTACTGATTCAGAATAGAATCAACTGATCCTGAACTGGTCAAACAGGTGACAATACTTTTCTCAAAGCCTCTTCAAAAGTACTAATCTTTTTTTGTCAGTGGATACTTGGTGAGTTTTATAACATGTTTAGGTAAACTGATAAACTTTTTTGTTTAAAATGTCAAAGAGATTGCAACCAAAAACAATGTGAATTCAAAAAGTGATCCCGAACTGGTCAAATGACTGTACAACAATCCCGTCCAGAAGCTTTGGTGGCGCTCATACTTTTTATCACTTTGAGGAAAGTAACTTGCAGTGAACTAAGTGAATAACATTTGAGTGAAGGAGATGTGAGGAGCAAATCCTTAGAAACGTCATCGAAGAGAACAAAACTGGCAAATAATGAATTACATTTCTCCGAGATGCGTGTGAACAAGAAAATTAGTCTGATGAGGGGTCATTGGACTTGACGAAAGACCAGAAAGATTTTCTGTCATCCTCTTTTCCGAAATAAGTTATTTACATAAACACTGTAGGCTTCTTAAGCTTGAATCTTAACAGTATTTCTGATCCGTTTTAACTGCTCCAAGTATGGGCTGACCCATCACAACGCGATGACGTATTGACATAATTTGCATACTTTTAGAAGCCAGATTTCATTTTAGATAATTTGAATAATTTCAGTCAATTGAATAAGGTCCCATCTTTTCAACTGATTATCGGTGAATTTTCGGTTATGTTCAGAATGTTCACTTTTAACTGTTGTCTATTTAGTGTTTGTGTTATGTTTTATTAGGGTAAATTTTGATTGTGCAGTTCATGATCACTGCATGGTGCCATATAGCCAATAGCCATTGACTTAAACTATCTGTTACAATTGTGTTAAATTTATGGTAAAATTTAGCAGCCACTCTAGTAGTAAAGCTTTTAATCTCTTCATTGTTTTCAGACATAAACAGTCAAGAAATGGTAACTTATAATGATTGATTGTATTCCCTTTACCCACTGCAGGCACAAATGAGGAATACCAACTTGAAACAGACATGTGATGATCAGAGGCATATGTGTGATGCACCACATCCAAATGTAAGAAGTACATGTAATTAACTGTGTCACTTATAGCAAAGTAACGGAAAACCAGAAAAAAATGAGTTGCCCTCTAGTGAATTTATTTAAAGTGGTTGGCTGGCCATACAAACAAGAAGAAGAAAAGAAAAAGACAAAAAAGGTGACCCAATTTTTCAGCACTTTTGGATCAGTCGGTGGAGGTCAACTCAACAATATTTTTTGGGGGGCCTTTAGACAACAAATGAATGAGAATCACAGAAATATCAAACCATAAAAATAATTGAAGTTCATTTGTAGTTCCCTCCAAGCTTTCGCTGGAACTCTATCTTGGGCACAGCAATAAGTATTAAACTATAGAAGTTCCAGGCAGCGTCCCATTCTGTTGTCTGATAACTAACAGTTAAGGTCATAAACTTTGAGAACCTTAAGTTGGGAAGGAAATGCACTCTACTCTGCCAACCAGGCTCCTAGTGGATGATACCCATTCCTACATCCTTACGGACTCTGAAGGGGATAACCCTGTTTCAGCCCCAGGAGTAGGTGGCAATGTGCCCCTGGTGACAGTTGATCTGGGTTGACAGCCCAAATCACTTAAGCCCTCACCTTGAAGTGGCCATCCGTGCGATATCTCACGAAAAACAATGTATTTTTATTTTTTATGGAAACATTTTCATTGAGACAGTGATGAACAGCAATTTAAGGGTTGTTTTCATTAAAAGGAAGTAAGGGAGCACCGAGATTCCCGACATTTAAGGCGATCTACTTGATGAAACTTTTTGAAAGAACTGGCAGACTGTTCATAAACAACTGAAATTCTACTTGGGATTGTTAAAGTAATTACAAAAGAATTATATTAGTACAAGAAATAATATAAAAAACCACTGAACCTAATTATTATCTTATTCAAAAAACTCATCTTTATGTTTCCTTTCTTAAAATAATTATGTTCGAAACCTGAAATTTAAGTGAAAATAAATGTTCCCGGTGTGCAAACAATATGATCTGGAATTTGGTCTCTTTGTATGACATAAAGCTTGGCCCCTGGGGCTTTCAATTAATGGAGTAATGACGTTAATATTTGCGACAGCGCCCTCTCTTGACAGTTGTTTAAAAAGCAACTATTAATTGCTCAAAACCTGATGAATAGTTCAAAGAAGATCAAAACCTAGCACAAACTTACAAATATCAACGTCAGGAAGTTATATAAGATATGATGTCATGATGACTTAATTGGTTTTCAAAGTTTCTTGTTTCAAAGTGCAAATCTTTAGAAACACAACTACAAAGACGTGTTTACCAATTTTTTCTTTACTTCTCACCAGCTCATGTCTACCAAACACAACGTTTTTGTTTGTTTTGACAAAACTTAAGTTTAGTATTTTTCTGTATCTTTAAGCATATGTTGAGAACATTTAAATGATATGTTAAGACAATTATTTCTTTTTGGACATGACAGCCTGGTGAACGCCATAATAAAGGGAGTGGTGATACTACTTTGCAATTACCAATGACTGAAGTCAGAGTGAGTATTACAGTTTTATTCAGAATAATAGGTATATAATTTTTACAGCAAAAAAGTAAACAGAAAAACAGTTAGATTTCATTGTATTCATAGTTTTCGTATCAGCAACAAGGTGTTACTTATTCGTTCAACAACGCAAACACCTCTTGGTATTGTTTGGTGTTCAGGTTTAATCCAAAGTTCGATAATGTTTTTTTATGGGATATCTTAGAATAGTTTGTTCAAATTTTAAATTAAAGTTTATTCTAAATTGTTTTGAGTACAAAGTGTTTTTGTCAAAACAGAAAAGCAATTTGTCTATGTAGGATCCCTACTGCCTCAATCCTTTAAAATCATCTGAATGATTATGCGTTTATGCTGGAATCATGGTTTTTGTAACATACAATAACCAGGAGAGTTAAATTTGCGCCAAATAAATGTTGTGTCTGAAATGTTTCAAGATACGGCCTTTTCTCAATGTTTTTGCTATCAATCTCTCTACCTCAACAAAAAGAAACAAGTATAACATTTATATTCATTTATTTATTGCTTTTCTGCAATTAAGAATGCAATTTCAAGTGCAATCATGAGACCTGAAGACAGAAGACTTTGCCCAGAATCAGTGAGGATGTATGATGGCCTATCAGACCAGAAAGTGATTGAACTTTGTGAGTTTCTTGACAATCAAGCTGCTGATTGCCGTGGTGTGCATCTTCTTGATTATCTCTCTGGTAATGGTTACATACCTCCCAACACGACTAAAAAGGAAGTACTAACAACGTACTTTAACAAGTGTTCAAAGCACAACATTCCTGACCAGGACGCTGTTCATTACCTGAAATTGGTCTTCCATGAACTCAATTATACAAGAGCAGCAGAGATAATAGAACCAGGTATGTTCTAAAAAGCCCTATTATTCTATCATTGTTACTGTTCAAATGTTTTAATCTTTCCATAAATTGCCTTTAGACTGTTGTGATAAATGGTACCTTATAAATGAAGAACAGACAAAAACATTTGTAAAGCACAGTGGAAGCTGTCGACAACCGAGTTCGAGGGAAGCTTTTCAAACTCATGCCACACCCCTCTGCATCATTACCAATCAAACTAAAGACGAACACTTTAGAAGAACTGTTTAGAACTATGAAAAGAAAGGAACCTGGTGTTTAGGCTCTACCCCTTCACTAAGTGTTCAGCAAGTTTGAAATATTTCAAAGTTTAGAACAGGAATTCTATTTATTTAAAATTAAATCCTATTGTCTTTTTCGACCCGTGATTCACTCTCCAATTACTCAGGTGGACAGATAATAGATGCTGAGGAAAAATCAATCCTGCAGTTTTTTGACAATGTGTCGTTGGTAATGTATAATTAAATTACTCAATTATCAAACAAATATATACAGCTAAGCTGTCCGGGTTTAGAAAATTGGTTGTAGATGTTGATCTGGAGGAGTGCCTAAATTTCAAATGTCTCATTTTGAGGTGCAAATATAAGATTAATATGCGATTTTTATATATTTTTTAAGATTCAATATTTGAGATTCATAATCAATTGTTGATTTCACAATATGGGGCTGTAATTAAGCTTGTTAAGTATGAGGATGTTCAGTTTACTAGTTTTCAATATCTGTCCTGGAGGTGTCTGTATTTATTAAATAACTGTGGGGAACAAAGAAAAATTAACTAGTGTGGGATTTTAACAAACGACCATCGGATGAATGTGCCGGCATTATACCAACTGAGCTCTCCAGCCCCATGTTGGAGGTCTCCCTACTTAGTCAATATCTTTGTTCGGGGTGCCAGTCAAAAGCCATACACCGTTAACTGTCATGTAGCCAGGGATTACACCCAAGTGTATGATGCAAACTGGGAAGCGGCAGCCAGCTTTAAAGACTTTTCCGATGATATTGTAAAAGTTCAATGTGAGGTTTATGAGTTATGTTTTTGTAATGTTAAACTATTATTTAATCTAATTCGACACCTGATGAAGTCATCATGACGTCATAAAAATGTTGCCACCTTCAAAATTGAGGTTCAATGGTCTGATCAGTTTCAAGGCTCAATTCAGTTTCAATCTTGGATTATGGTGTACGAAGAGTTGAGGGGAAATTGTATTTCTTTTGAAAACTAATACCTATTGTAACGGATTCTCCCGACGGGGTCGCCGGGTACCACGGGACTTCGGCCTCCACGACGAGCGGTAACCGCAGAGACCTGAGGGGCGGACTCGTTTTGGGGGAAGTCTACCTCCAGGCGCCTAAGTCTAATCACCACGCACACACCACACACCAAACAGGGCTGACACCACAAAGATTATGCACTTGACACCGATTATCTACCTGGTCTGGGCTGGTTTATTGAATAATAACTGTTCCCTAAGTAGGCGTTAATAGGCGTTGATTAGAGGTTCCTTCTTAGGTGCTGATAATACAGGTTGATTGGCTGTTGATTCGGTTCTAATCGTAACTAATATTAGGGGGAATTATCTCAATCAAGAATCACTAAACCTTAACTAATCAAGCAACAAATCAATTGGACATCGGGACGGAATAAACATGAGGTGCAGCTACTCACCCTCGTATCATTCACTGCCTGCGGCGTCACCAACAACAGCCAGCGCTCAGAACGTGCCTCACTCAACCACCAGCAAGAGCGCAGCGACACGAAGACAGCCGGCTGAGCACTGGGAAGACGGGGCCCGCAGCACACGTGCAACATGCTTATATACCCACGCGGGGTACCAGCCGTGCATGCTGATGGACGGACCGCAGCCCGCGCACCAGCAGCGCCCAACAACAGGGAAACTCCCTGCAGCACGCAATCAATATTTCGTTACACAGCCGCACCTCAAGCCTGGTCAGTCCCCTTGACCATACAGCTTAACAAAACTTTAACAGAAATATTGTGTGTCTTAAGTAAAGGTGGCCTAGAGTCTCCTAGGAGTTTTAAACAATACCACAAAACTGACCTAAGTAGGTCTTTACGCATAAAAATACATGTTCCTTTCTTATACAATACAAAAGACTTAAAAACTTTACATACAACTTTTTTCTAACAATCAGTATGTGTCTTTATCGCAAAAAAAGCTTCAAGGGTGAAACTTCACCCTGGTATCCGTTATCAGATCTTATAAAACATAAACGCTCCCGCGAAGTAGGTCCCTGAAGGTAGAACACGTAAACACTAAACAGTCCTTTCAAGGTGCCAACATCTAATACGGAAGTTCAGGCGAACATCCTCATGGCAACTGCGCCCAGCTCAATTACCGCTACGGCTTATTGTACATGGCCACTCCCGCCTGGAAGGTGCAGTCGAAAACCCGCTTGGTTTTATCTTTGGTAACTTTCTTCCCTTCACAAAACACCTCACGCGTGGTAGCTTCAGTGACGCACTGCACGTTTCCAATCATGGCATCGGCTATGTCGTTATCTGCTAGCGGCTTCCCTGGCTGCTCACCGCTAACTCTAACCAACCTACAAAGGCGACCCTCTGGTGCAGGTTGCTCTGCTTCCTCCGGTTTCGTGCAAGGTCTCAGATAAACGACGTCGTACTCTCGGGTCGTTTCTCCCCTGATGATCTTGTCCTTGGACCTGTAAATGTAGCTCTCCCTCGTCTCCTTCCATCGAACCAACTGACCAGGTAGCAGTCTTCCAAGCTGAAAGGGTGTGTCACTTACAGGTAAGCTTTCCACCGACTCCCCCTCACGTTCCTCATCATCAGCGCTCTCTCGCTGCTTTTGCTCCATCATTTTCATCATGCCCCTGGGTTTTCCTCCAGATATCACAGGGACCGGTTGGCCTCCGCTAGGTAGGGACAATTCCTCATCCTCCCACCTGGTAGGTGTTGCAGTCAACGCAATCTCTGCGACCTCCTGGTCACCCTGTTCGATGGCTCCAAATTGCGTCTCCATGGTATGCCCTGCCACCTCTTCTATCAGTCGCTCTTCCTCCTTCTGCACAGTAACTTCGTTCTCTGTGGTCGTTTCAGCGTTTCCTTGGACATCCTGGCACTCAGGCGCATCCCTCTGGCCACTGTTGTCCCCTGACGACTCCACATGTTGTTCTTTAGGTGCCCTGGACACCGTTTCTGGGGCTCTACGAGCGTGTTTCTTAGCGGACCTTCCTCCGGAATCGCCGTTCTCTCTGCTGCGCTTTTTCTCATCTCCCTTGGCAGCTGATCGGTCATTTCTCCGCCCAGAAGAGCTTGACCCTTTTTCCTTCGAACGACGGCGGCTTGACTCTTCGCTTTTAGAGCGCCTTGCCCGTTCTCTGGACTCGTATGACTCAGCTCTAATGTGGTCTACTTCTTCCAGCGATGTAGAATGGCAGTCCTGTGCTCACACTGCCCACACCAGTAAAACACTTTCGGGCCATGCTCGACGGTCATGTGGCGTTCTAAGCTCCGCCTATGTAGGAACACGTCATGGCAGGTGGGACACTCAACTGTTTCTGCTTCATCCAGGTCCCGTGGTGTCTTCTTCGATGGTGTACTCTTCCTCATGACGTCCCTGTCAAAACACACACAACGAAATCACTGTAAGTTCTCACTGCAACTGTAACATTACTTAAGGTGTATCCGCCCCAACTCTTTCACTCTCCACTCACGTATCAACGCCCCAGGTACTTCCCTGGGTTCCCCTGCATAGGTCCCCTGCCCTCTGTGCAACGCTACAAGTAACGTTGAGGCCTACGGCGATGCCTAGGTGGGTTTCTTCTCCCCTCTACAAATGGAGGAGTTTCTCTCTGGTTTTCACGGGCCTGTATTTCTATGGTTTCTTGGGTTCCTGGCACCGATTCACTCGGCTCCAGGCAAGTCTCTGATCCTACACTCTCCCCTATGATCTCTTCTATCCCATCTATGTCTTCCCCTCTTACTATCTCTGGCTCCTCTTGACGCCTTTGGCCAGGTGTCACATGTGGTTCCGTTCCATCCCAAGGCACCAACGGTCGACCCTCATATGGCTTTAACCGGTCGAAATGCACAACTTTCTTCTTTCCTTTTGGCTGCCTCTGAATCCTGAAAGTAACCTCTGACAGCTTCTTCAGAATAAGGTAAGGCCCTTCCCACCTTCGTTGCAATTTAGGTGATAGCCCCTTCTTCTTACTCGGATTGTGTAACCAAACAAACTGCCCGGCTGCTAGCGTAGTTGGACTTGTCTTCCGATCGTAATATCTCTTCTGTCGCCTTGCACTTTGTTTTAAGTGCTCCCTGGCTCGATCGTGAGCAAGTCGCATTCCTTCTCTCAACAGATACGCATAATCACTTGTGACATCCTCTTCATCCTCATCTGAAGCAAATCTAGTCGTCAGGTCTAGTGGTAAGAACACTTCCCTACCTAACATTAGCATGTTAGGTGTTTCACCTGTGGACTCGTGTGGCGTTGCCCGGTAGGCGAATGTTGCAAGTGCCACCTTCTCATCCCAATCACGCTGGCGTTTATGGGGTTCAATCATTACAGCAACCATACTGATCAAAGTCCTGTTAAAGCGTTCTATCATCCCGTCAGATTTCGGGTTGTATGGTGTGGTACGCGTCTTACTAATCCCAAGAACTTTACACATTTCCCCAAACACCTGGGATTCAAAGTTTCGCCCCTGATCTGAATGTAGCTCGACGGGGACTCCAAATCGACACACAAACTCCATGACTAGCTTCTGAGCTACGGTCTCTGCCCTCTCGTCAGGCACTGGATACGCCTCTATCCACTTGCTAAAATAGTCGCCTACGACTAGCACATACTTGTTTCCCCGCTCGGTCTCTGGTAGGGGTCCAAGGATGTCCAAAGCCACTCGCTGCATCGGTGCACCCACCACATACTGCTGCAGTGGGGCTCTTCGGCGTTGAGTAGGTGATTTCTTGGAGGCGCAGGTGTCGCACTGTCTGACAAAGGACCTCACATCCGCACCCATACCTGACCAATAAAACCTCTGCCGCACCTTAGCTAAGGTTTTCTTCTGGCCTAGGTGCCCCCCTGTCTGCCCTCCGTGTAACTCACCCACTACCTCCTCTCGGCGTGGTTTTGGCACAATCACTTGATATCGTATCCGTCTGCCATCATCGGACTCCCATTTTTTACACAAAAGTCCGCCTCTTATCTCCAACTGGTCCCACAACAACCAGTACGACCTCAAAGAAGGCGCGCCTGATGTTAGTTCCGACCACTCTGGTCTTGCTGCACCAACAGTCTTTGCCTTTAAAATCCACTCCAGTGAGTGGTCAGCTTCCTGCTCTTGTCTCCATGATTCGTGTGTCACGGTTGGTTCAATTGTCACTATTCGCACTGTAGGTCCTTCAATAGGTTTTGTCTCAGCTCCCTGGACCTCATCTCCTGTATCGGTCTTTGCCGCCTTATCCACATCATCCATACCACACTGTGGACATGGCCGACGTGAGAGACCATCAGCATTCCCATGGGAACGCCCTGCCCTGTGAATTATGGTGAAATCATACTCGCTGAGCACCTGTATCCAACGCGCTACTTGGCCTAATGGATCCCGGAAGTTGAGCAGCCAGCGAAGTGCACCGTGGTCAGTACGTATGGTTATCTTCCGTCCGTAAATGTAGGGTCGATATTGCTTCAAAAAGACCACAATCGCTAGTAACTCCTTGCGTGTCACGCAATAGTTTTTCTCTGGTTTGCTCAGGGCCCTGCTCCCATAGGCGATAACTCGTTCCTGTCCTTCCACCAACTGAGAAAGTACAGCGCCTATTCCTACATTGCTGGCGTCTGTGTCAAGGATGTAATCCTGTTCAGGATTAGGGTAGGCGAGTATAGGTGACTGCTGCAGTAGTCCCTTGAGCCTCTGAAATGATGTCTCACAACTGTCGTCCCAATCAAACTGCCTTCCTTTCTCTGTCAAGCGATGCAGAGGACGCGCTATGTCGGCGAATCCCTTCACAAAACGTCTGTAATAAGACGCCAGTCCTATAAAACTCTGCACCTGGGTAACACTTGTTGGTGTCGGCCAGTCCCGAACCACTCGTATCTTCTCTGGATCAGTCGCGATGCCTTCCTTTGATACGACATGCCCAAGATACAACACCTGCTGCTTGAACAGCTCACACTTTTTGGGCTTAAGTTTCAAACCCGCACCTCGAAGGCGTTGAAAGACAACCTCAAGGCGTGTTATTTCTTCTTCCACAGTCTTGGCAAAGATAATCACGTCGTCAAGATACACAAGAAGCATATCCCACTGCAGGCCCGCCAACACCCGTTCCATCAACCTCTCAAATGTGGAGGGAGCATTACATAGGCCGAAAGGCATGACCCGCCAACAGTAAAGACCCCCTCGGACCACAAATGCTGATTTCTTCTTAGCCTCGTCGTCAAGCTCTACCTGCCAATACCCTGCAGCAAGGTCCAACGTGGAAAACCACTTGGCACCTGCCAAGGTGTCCAGTGTATCATCGATACGTGGTATCGGGTATGCATCCTTGATTGTCAACGAATTCAGGCGGCGATAGTCAATACAGAACCTCTTTGTCCCGTCTTTCTTGCTCACTAATACCACGTTCGACGCCCATGGGCTGTCTGATGGCTCTATCTGCCCACCCTCAAGTAAATTATGCACTTGGCGTGTTATTTCTTCTTGTTCTGTTGGCGAGTATCTCCTTGGCCTTTGCCTCACAGGCGCTGCATTACCCGTATTGATGTGATGCTTGACACGGTCTGTCCTACCAAGGTCCCATTCACCTCTGGAGAACACATCTTGGTTCTTCTGCAAAAGTTTTGCAATATCACTGTGGTATTTCTGGTCTACTCCTTTCTTACACCTGTCGAATAAATCTGAAAGGTGATCAGGAACATCCTGGGATCCAGCCGTCTGAGCATGTGCGCCTTGCGTCTCCTCTATTTCTTCCGCCTTTACAGGTGTAAGGTAACCAGCCATAGTCCCTCTACGGATTACACATTCTCTTTTACCGGGGTTAAACACACGGATCGGCAGAACACCCTGTTCTGCTGTCACGACAGTCCGTGCCACAAGCATCCCCTTGTCTGCAATTTCATTCCGGTCAGCCGGCTCAATTACTCCAATGCCGTTTACCTTCATCTTGCTCTGCACACGTCCCTGTAAAATAGCTTCATGTCCTGGTGGCACCCTAAGTGTTTTTTCAACGACTATTCTTGCGCAAATAGGTGATCCCAATCCATCACTGCACTGCACCTGTTCCCCATTCACCGACAGCTCAAATGTTCTGAAGTTAAGGGTCCCACACGTCGGTAGCAAAAAGTCCATGCCCAAGATGCCGTCCATTTTCGGGAAAGTTCCAAAAGTCACATAAACAGCGTGTGTAGTCTTTCCCACCTGCACCTCCATCCAGGCGCCACCAAGTGTCGCTATAACTGTCCCGTCCGCATTCTTAATGTGCATCCCATCTGTTTTCAGGTGCGGCCTTCGCGCAGGTGAAATCTTGTAATACAATGCCGATGAAAGAAATGTGTCAGTTGCTCCCGTGTCAACGAGCAGTTTTGCATGCTGCCCCCGGATCACTGCAGGCACATACATGCCGCCCTTGGCACTCACCTTTGGAAAAATTGTAGTTTTGTTTGTGTACTCTACAGCTATTGGGCGTGCGTCTTGGGATCTCGGCCCTCGTCTCCAGTCAGCCGTCCCTCGGGCCTCTGAGCCGGCTGCTGCCCGTTTTCCGACTTCGGGTTTTCATCCGCAGTTTTCCTGCAATTTCGCGCGTAGTGGCCTTTCTTGTGACACCTGTAGCACACTATGTCAACCGTAGGTCGCCGTCCTTGATAGGCGTTACTGTCTTCCTCTTCTCTTTCACGAACTCTGTCCGTACATTTTATTTCGGCAAGTTGGGTTGCCATCCAAGCTCTTGTTTCGGCTTGCGCCTCTTGTATTGCCCGAGTTGTTCTCCGGTGTATGTCGTCGCACTCCTTCTCCAACCCAAGTTGAGGAGCCTCTGCTTCCCCTCCAAGGACTCGTGCGTATCTCTGTCTATGGCCCGTCCGTTGCTCCTCTATTTTCAAGAAACTCTCCGTCGCCATTGCTGCTCTTATTGCCTCATCAAGGGTGTTTGGCCTCGCACGAAAAATCCCTTCCCGTACGGCTTGGTCCTCAATCGCATCCGAAAAGTGGCCTCTCGCTAGGCGGTCTTTCCCCTCATCAGCAATCTCCGGATAGGCTAGTGTCGCCAGCTCCCTTATAGCCTGACCAAGTTCTCTCAGCGTTTCCCGCGGGGCTTGCCGCCTGCAACGCAGTTCCATCAAATGATTCTCTGACAACTGACCGGGACCAAATCTCCTCTCTAGTCTGTCCTTCAGGTCCACATACGTAACCTCTTCTTTACCAGCCGGGCCGTTACTCAGCACCTTCACGGCTGTCCCCTGTAGACTGGCAGCTAAGAAAACTTTTGCCTGTTTGTTTTCCCATTGATTTGCAAGTTTGCACGCCTCAAAGTGTTGCAAGAAGTCCCTCCAAGACGTTTTCCCGTTGAACCTATCTGGCACAATGTTCGGGCGGCGTATCATTGTTGAAGTCATACGACTATCCTCCGTCACTCCCCCTGCTATACGTCGGCCCTCATGCTTAAAATCTTCGCTGATAGAAGGTTTCCCTGCACTCTGCAAGGAGGGGTTTCTCTCCATCGATGACCCCCTACTGAGAATCGCTTCACTTCTGGTCCTGTCCACTTGAGAGGGTGGGTCCAACGCAGTAGATGATGAAACTGGCGAATTCACTGGCGCCATCATAACTGTTGATGGTGTAAAACGCCTCGCTCTTGGTTTAGGTGTCGGTCGGCACCTTGGTACAGGTGTAGGTGACGAAAACAAACTGCTTCCCGTGGTCCCAAGGTTCGCCAATATTGAAGCCCTTTCGTTGTAATCTTCAAACCTCCCTCTCGTCGATGGTAATGATTCTAACTCCATTGCACCACCCGGAATTCGTGGTCTTGCCTCCTCAATTACGCCGAGCTGCACCCGCAGTTGATCTAACTCCGACTGAAGCTGCGAAGACAACTCCTCCAACTGCCGTCTCTCGTCCAGAGAACGTTGGCTAATCTCTAGCTCCTCTGCCCGCCGCCTTCCCACCAACGGCGTCTTCTCTGCTCCCTCTCCCTTCGGCTGCTGCTGTTGTTGTTCCATAGCCTCTTTAAAGCAGGTCCTATACAGGTGAATTAAGATCTACGCCCTACACAGGTGGTTTAAAAAGGTGTCCTATACAGGTGATTAATTATGTGTCCTTACTGCAGGTGACCAACCCAGCGCCTATCCCACTTCTGACACCAATCTGTAACGGATTCTCCCGACGGGGTCGCCGGGTACCACGGGACTTCGGCCTCCACGACGAGCGGTAACCGCAGAGACCTGAGGGGCGGACTCGTTTTGGGGGAAGTCTACCTCCAGGCGCCTAAGTCTAATCACCACGCACACACCACACACCAAACAGGGCTGACACCACAAAGATTATGCACTTGACACCGATTATCTACCTGGTCTGGGCTGGTTTATTGAATAATAACTGTTCCCTAAGTAGGCGTTAATAGGCGTTGATTAGAGGTTCCTTCTTAGGTGCTGATAATACAGGTTGATTGGCTGTTGATTCGGTTCTAATCGTAACTAATATTAGGGGGAATTATCTCAATCAAGAATCACTAAACCTTAACTAATCAAGCAACAAATCAATTGGACATCGGGACGGAATAAACATGAGGTGCAGCTACTCACCCTCGTATCATTCACTGCCTGCGGCGTCACCAACAACAGCCAGCGCTCAGAACGTGCCTCACTCAACCACCAGCAAGAGCGCAGCGACACGAAGACAGCCGGCTGAGCACTGGGAAGACGGGGCCCGCAGCACACGTGCAACATGCTTATATACCCACGCGGGGTACCAGCCGTGCATGCTGATGGACGGACCGCAGCCCGCGCACCAGCAGCGCCCAACAACAGGGAAACTCCCTGCAGCACGCAATCAATATTTCGTTACACTATTATAAACTGAGTATCAGCTTCACTTGAGACATCACTTTAGAGAAGAATGAATTGAACATACATGTACAGTCGACATTTTAAAAATAATCATTTAATGGGGTAAGGGAGGGTCAAACAATTAAACTTAGAGGTTTTACATGTGTTATTGTTTATGGCATTTTAATTGTATGTATAAATAATTGTTTTCATTTGCTTTCAGATGGAACTAGATGCTCAGATATGTCTAACAGATATAGCTGACAAGCTAGGTCAGGAATGGAAAAACTTGGCCACATATTTAGGCATTATTAATGATGACCTTACTGCAGTGAAAAAGGAGGGTGCTGGGAGTGTTAGTGAACAGATATTCTGCATGTTAGTGAGGTGGCAGCAGGGATTTGAATCATTTGGAAAGGATGCTTTCAGCACTTTATCATCTAACCTGGAGAGGATTGGAAGGAATGATGTAGTTGAGTTTTTAAAGAGAAAGATAACAAGCATGCTGTTCTTTCAAAGACAAGACAATAGACAATTGTTAATTAAAGTAAACAAAGGGTCCATCTCCTGAGTGCTGGATCACTTTCTTTATCACTGATTAATGTATTCATTTATTGTAGTATTGTACACACATATACATATCCTTGGGAATGAAGGGAAAATGAAAACGTTGTGTTGTGCATATTTGTGTCCAATTAGACAGTGAAACTTTTAATCGTAGTTCAATTTTCTGGGGCTAATGAAGGACACAATTCATATCAGACTAGAATGCTAATTTAAGACATGTCAAGTTTAAGAATATGTCAAGTTTAAAGAGTTTCAAATGGATTTTTAAATGTCGTGGCCCAGAGGCTGGTGCTCCAAATTTATTTCTGGTATTTCAGAGAATGAATACTAGAACCGGACCCTCATTTTTAAGATTAATGGTTTGCCTCAGTGTTTCTTGCATTGGGGCAGTAATGATAACCACCTGACCTTTTTTTCCTTTCAATGTTTTATACTTCCAGTCCCCCCTACCCCAGTTTTCCTGGCAAATTTCTACAAAAGGTTGTTCGTTTAAACAACGTGTAAGATTTCTAACGTCTATTTTCAATTGGCACAATCAAATTAGGGGCTACTTATTCTTACACAAAAAATAGTTTAAAGCTGTTATGGCGGACACATGTTAATTTAGGAGGGTGACAATTGAGAGGAGAATGTGTTTTCGCTGTGATTGTTTGCACTCTCTCTTGCTTGTATTTAGAATCAACTCCAGCGTACATTTATCTGTTCTTATCAATTAATTCAAATTCAAAAACTTTAAAACTCAAACTTGCTTATTCTACACCAATATAATTGCAAGGAGAAAACAGGCACTTCCAGTTGAAAATGTGTATTCTGTAACATTTGGAAGAAGACATTTGCAACCTGTCTTTCAAACAGTGAAAGATTGTGGAAAGTGTGTGCCAAATGCTATAAGAACTGTGTTATATTAAGTATCAACACTTCAGTTTGTATTCCTAATGGATTGGTACTGTAAATAGTGCTATCTCACGTGTGTAAACTAGTAATGGGTAAAAGATCAAAGAAAACCTGAAAACACAGATAATTAGTAAGTGCCACCTCATTTAATATTTAAGTATGCTAGTATGCCAGTAATGTTTACTAAAGTTATGAAATAACATCATCTGGCTTTGCCTGTTCAGTTAGGGCAGTTTGGGACATAATGTTAGGGAAAACCTAGTGTGGTACCCAAGTTAATGCCTTTGTGAACGATTAAAAACTTAAGTAGTTCAAACAATACCTGTATATATCTGCTGGACTGGATGCGTTGTACGATTTAATTGCTATTAAACAGTTCCTTACTTCTAAATGATTTATGTCTGTATCTTTTAATTCTTGCTAGAAATATTGGATACAAAGTTGTTTGCTGTGTAATTTGGTTTAAACCCAGTATGGTACATAAATTCCATGATTTGGTTAGAGATAAATAAATTAAGTACTTCTAGAACAAAGTCATGTAGATATCTGCAGGAGAGTATGTATCGTGGTCCCCTGGAACTAAAGCTCAGAATATTATGATTAAATTGCTAAACAATTTCTGTTTTACAATTGATTAATGTTTGTATCTCTTACATGATAACTACATTAACTGTTTAAGTCATTGTGTAGAATCAGAGATCGTTGTTTTATCCCTACATGTTTATGTTTGTTTTAATACTTGTACAAATCATTGGCTTCAATACAAAGTGCCTTTTATAAAATTGTGGCACTTATTAATGTTATACAAAGAATCTTACTCATCAATGGCTATTGGTTGCTAGTCTTTAAGCCATTCCTCCGTTCTGTGTGAAGTATTCTACATTAATAAAGGTTTAAGTTGTACATATTGCAAATTTGCAGACGTACAGCTGTAGATTGAAAACTATGAAATACAAAATTATATAAGTTTTCAGAGTTCATATAAGTCTTGGGATGTGGTATCTTCCAAATGTAGTGCATAAAATTAAATCAAGTCTGTGCAAAGTGATTTTTTATGTTAACCAGGTATTAGACTAAATTTTCAACTTGAACGAAATCAACATTAGTGGGCTTTGTACAGAAAGGTATACAAGTGTGTAATGATTATGTGTATATATGAGGGAAAATTCATAATGCAAAAAAAGAAAATACTATTTTGTTAAGTGTCTATCTCACTGCACAAGAAGGCAGAGTTTCACAAGAAGTCCCTATAAGGGCCTAGGAATCAAAACATAATGTAACTATAGACTCAATTCAAACAGGACAATGGAAAAATGCCTAGGGACCAAGATAAAACAACCTTGACACAGTATGCGTTGTGCAGTAATGTTTTATTTTCCTTTCAAAGTGTAAAAACAATTAGACATATCTGATGTGCAGTGTGTATCAAACTATGCTATAAATCACATAATTAATTATAGCTTTGCTGTAACATAATTTCTTTTGTTCTAAATGATTAATGTTTGTATCTCTTAATTCTTGCTAGAAGTATAGCAAGCGTAGTTGTTTGCTGTGAAATTGTGTTTCCTTTCTTTCAAGGTGCATACAAAAAATTCAATGGACTCCAACATACACCAACACATTTAAAAATGAGAGGACCTTTTCATTGTTTTAAGTCGTTATGTAGCATCAGAGATCATTGTTTTCTCCCTACTTAATTTTTGTTTATTTTAATACATGTACTTATCATTGAGTCAAACTTGAAGTAAACTAGTCATACTTGATTATTGAGCCTCTTTGTGATAGATTAATATAAAACTGCTGAAAGAGCTGGAAATTATGTGTAACACAGTACAGGGTGGTACTCAATTAAAAGCTATTGCCAAAATTAAAATAATTTTATTTAAGTAGAATAGCGGCTCATAAAGTTCACAATCTTAGTTTTAATTTGTTTTGTTTTCTTAGTTTGTTAGTTAAAATAATCATACACTTTGTTTCCTAACATCTTCCCGTAAAGGGTTTTTAATTTGTTTTAATGAGTTTATAGTCATACAATGCCAACCTTCATTAAAACACACACATTCTCAAAAATGCATCCTTGTGGAGCACTCTTTTGTTCTTTCCTTTGTCCCTGCACTTTACAGTTTCCCATAGACTTTGTACATAAATTTCCTTGTGGAGCACCCCGGTCTTTAGAATTTCCATGTGGAGACCTTTTGTTTTTCCTTTTTTGTTTTGTCCTTGGTCTTCATAATGTACCGAATTTGAGCCCACCACTACTTATAATTATTATACTGTAGTGTGTGTTTTTGTTTCTATAATGACTGACATATCGATCCTGTAATTAATGACTTAACATCTTTAGCAGTATTTATACAAACGTTCATGAAGCATTTACTTTTTGGTATGTAAAGATGCTGCATGATTTTTTTTCAATGTTGGATAGCATTAGGAAAAAATTCCCCAATTCTTATTTCCCACAGAAATAGTGTGATATTCCCACAGCGCATGACCTCAAGGACCAAGACCTAGCCAAGACCAGCAAAAATATATAGAAAACAAAAAGAACAATTTGATGAAGGGCGTAAGTCTATAAGACCTACAGCCCTTTTGGTAAACATTTACTCTTAATAAGCAAGCGTTGATATAAGAAATATTGGCATTTGTTGTCTGATAATTTTATTTTGAAATCGGCTTGGCTTTGTCTTGACAATTTGTACTTGAATTGTTGGCTTCAATAACAAAGTACCTCTAATAAAATTGTTGTATTTATGAGTGTAAAAATATTACCCCTCAATGCATAATTGGAGCTAGTGTAATTAACATTTATTCAATCCTGTGTTAAGCAGCATACATTTTGTAAGATTATAGTTTCATATATTGGGTTAAACATTAACAAAGTGACAATATAACTATGGGGAAAAATGTGATTTTAAAATCATATTGAATAAACTAGTTGATATTATATCAGACGACCCCTATAAGATAAACAAACCAACTGATTGCCTTTTTGGCACAGCTTTAACTGTTCTTATTACCAAACTGACACCGATCAGTGACCATTTTAGCAAAATATGGTACCTGAAAGAGATCGAATCAAGGGGCAGCTTGCCCCCAAAACAATTTACCAGGCACGGATTCCTTGGCAGCTTGCCACATACAAGAGGGGGCAGCTTGCCCAGCCTCCATAAAACACTACAACAACACAGCAGTGTGTTTAACAATTTACAAAATTACATAAGCCTACAATGCTTAAATGCTTGACATGGATAACAAAGGGGGCAGCTTGCCCAGCCTCTGTACAACAATAAAGAAGCAGTGTTTTTAAAAACGTATATAATGACACTAATGCCTACGAGTCTTAAGGTGATTCCACCGCTGGTACATGAGGTCGGAGTACATGAATCAGCTTAACCTGAACCAGAGGGTGCTGTCAGTGTTACCAAATTATACAATACAACCTTAACATTTTTAGACTAATCCCCATTCATTTGTTTGACCCACGGTAGGGGCCGTCCACTTCCCTAGAAAAATAATGCCAAACGCGTGAAGTGCGCCCCAGGGAAGGACGGCCACGGCAGGGGGAGAAGTAATTGTAACAAAAAAAAACATAACATTGTATAGTTGTTTGTGACAACCCTCCATGCTTTAACTAGTTCTTTGTTTAATTAGCACTTATACACAGAATTGAATGAGACCAAGAAACAAATGTTTGTTTGAATGTCACAGCCTTGAAAACTGTTTTTATTGCCATTAACTAAATTTGTGCAGGATGCCGAAAAATTGTTTGGCAATCATGTCGCACGTAAAAACCGCACTTGGGGCACACCTGACTCCGCTAAACATTATGGGCACACCTGACCCAAACCATGTCGGCAGAAGTTACATAAATTATGAGGGCACACCTGACCCAAACCATGTCAGTAAAACTGACTATTGTGAGGGCACACCTGACCCAAACCATGTCAGTAGGACTGACTTAAATTGTGAGGGCACACCTGACCCCAACCATGTCAGTAGGACTGACTTAAATTGTGAGGGCACACCCAACCCCAACCATGTCAGTAGAAGTGACTTAAGTTATGAGGGCACACCCAACCCCAACCATGTCAGTAGAACTGACTTAAATTGTGAGGGCACACCTGACCCTAACCATGTCAGTAGAACTGACTTAAGTTATGAGGGCACACCCAACCCCAACCATGTCAGTAGAACTGACTTAAATTGTGAGGGCACACCTGACCCCAACCCAGTTAGAGTAGAACTGATTTAAATCATGTGGGTACAGTGACCCAAACCATGTGGGCACACAAGGCCTAATGAAATTTAACAACAGTAATAAATTATGATGGCTACATTTAAACAATATCACGCCATTCGTGCAAAATAATTTCGCGCTGGAACACTACAGGTGGAGGTTAAGTCGCATAATGCCCTCGGTGTACGCGTCATTCGTGGTGTACAAATGGCCCTCGGCTTTGCCCACGGGCCATTCGTAAGCACAAATGCCTGGCAATCCACACAAGACATGCATCATCACTCAACGGAGTGTGACTCTAAAGTAACAGATTTCGTAAATCCGTGATAACCGACTCGAAAAAATAAAACATTGTTGACGCTGTAATGGGTTTTCGTTAAAAAAAATCACCTCTCCATCCCCTCCCACTCCAATTCAAAAATATATCAGTGAAATACACTTTATTCGGCAAGCCAGAATCCTCTTGGATAGATATCCAAGTTTTGAAATTTACTTTTAAAATTTAATATCTTTAGACGGGTTCTGGGAAGGTGTAATAATGGATTGATCTTGCAGTCAGTGTGCAATGAATCGATGAGTCCCAACTCAGACGTCTGAGGTGACTTTAACTTTGAATAAGTCGCCAATGGGAGACTTTTGGGACCCTGCATCAGACTTACTACTAATACTAGAGAAGTCAATTGCCCTCAGAAATGTGCGCAAGCTCGTAACTATACGTAAACAGTTCAATTTGGCCTGGTATGTCTGCTGCCACCTTGCGTTATGGGAAGGACTTTTATGGAAAAGTATTCTTCAACAAGAAGAATTAGTACGATTTAATACCAAGTTTTGAAGACTGTGCGTTTGCGTTCCTTTTTATGAAAGCATTTCATGTGCAGAGAGTTTTAACCTTTCGGTTTTATATTTTATAGTGTACTTTTTTTGGGGGGGATCTTTATTGGTTAACTGACCAAGACCTAATTTTGTATTGGGTTTGAATGGGTTGTTTCTTTATGTTTTTCCTGTTTGTTTATTATTCATGTTATTTCTTCCTCAACAATCAATCTGTTGGCGTGCCAGACACCTTGGCATGTTTGGGTATGGTTGTACCGCTGCATGCACTTTACTTGGGTGATGACATCAACGCTCTGAATGGCTGCTTGTTGAAGGAGATCGCACCTCGACTGCTGCATGTTCATTCCTGCTTGCTGGGCAGCCTGTCTGTCTTCGACACGTTGTTTCCACTCAGGTAACCCAAGGATGCGTGTAACTGCAGCCTTGAATGCAGAGTGTGCCATCTCCGTGCAGTTCAGGAATGGGGAGTAGGGTGGGAGGCGCTTCAGCTGGATCATTTGGTTGGCACCTTTTGGGAGTTGGGCTCGCACGTGAGGCCTCGCATTGTCGTATATGAGGTAAATGGGTTCGTCGTCTGGGAAAACTGCATCACACTCTTGAGTTGTTTCCGCAAGAAACTCATCGAATCTCTCTCGCGTCACAGTTTTGAATGCGATTCGGTGGTGCACCAAGCCTACTTCACTAGAAACAGCGAAGGTGACATTGCAATTTCTCCCTCGTTGTCTGTCGACGACTCGTCTTGCAGCGATCCTTCGTGGAGCTCTACCCTGAGAGCGTTGAGTCCAGACGTTATAACCTGTCTCGTCAATGAAGACTAGATTTGCCAGAACACCATGCTACAGGAACCACTCATCATACTGGACGCGTTGATCAAGAACTTCAGGGGAATTTCTTACATCAGGGACGCCCTCCACTAGTTTCAGTCAGTCATCATCCCATCCAAGGCCCTGGCTATGGTGGCAGTATAAACCTGGGGCTTCTCTAGCAGATGCTCACTCGAACTATTCTTCATTTGTTGAAGTGTCAAGACGGGATTAACGTCAAGGATGCCTTGCAGATGGTTTCGCATGTCATCATCCATCTTGCTGTGGGTTGCTCCTCCTCTTGCCAGCGTCTCTCGCCTTCCAGTCCTCAAATATGTTGCAACAATTGATCTTGCTGTGGACTTGTTGATGTTCAAATTGACCGCAAGCTCAAGGTAGTCTTGCTCGTTTCCCTCGAAGGCCTCAATCAACCTTTCTCTATCTACCTGGGCCACTCTAGAAATATGCGTGTAAAACTGTAGCGAAAGCTGGTGTTCGAAGTACATCGGCAAAGTGACTCAAGTGGCAATAAGTGAACCGTATTTATGCCTTCAGCATTCTTAGGGAAACAACAGTTTAACAAAGCGTTTTTAAGATTGCACAAATTCCAGAAATGACCGCCCAAAAATGAATTTGAATGACTAAACACAGGCCTCAAAAAGCTTCTGCAAATTTGAATGCTGCTTTGTTGACTTGTTAAATTGAATGATTTTTTTACTAGTCAGAAAACGAAATTGAATTACCCTTCTCAGTAACATTCGATTTCGCACGAAATAGAATGGCGCAGTGGTTAAATTGGCTGTTCATTGGCCGAAATTGACCGAGAAAACCTATATTATGCACACACGTAAAAGTGGTTTAAAAAGCGGTTTTATCACATCATAGCAAACAAACAAAACCGCTCAAAATTAGTAATAGGATATTAGCAATAGTGCTTTAATGAGGGGAAACATATTTCGGCCTGAAAATCTACTCAAAGCCTTTGGCGAACATGAAAGAAAAACAACCAACACGAAGTCCATGCTGCGCAGCAGTAAGTGTAAACATACCGGTCATAGTGTTTGTGTGACCGGCCACCGTGCGCAAGCCTAGCAGCAGTTATTCAGAATATCACGCTGTGCTATGTCGCTCAGCGGCAAAGAGTGTCGACAGTATCGATTTCAACTTAGACTTTTCTTAGGTATTTCAGATCCTAAGATTTCAAACACGATAACTTGATGTATATTCGGTTTGCGGTAACACCATGTGTTTATCTACTAGCTGGGTAGATTTGTTCTTAGGGAACTAGGTCTTGCTTTTTATTCTACTGCCGCAGAGTAGATAACGGAACAAATCTACACAGCTAGTATAGATATACACATGGTGTTACCACAAACTGAATATACATTGATACCTCACCATGCACAGCCTCAAAAAAAGTTACTTTGCCTTGCATGAACACTTTGCAGTTGCCTGCTTAGATTGGATGTTGTGCGGCTAGAACTCGCTGCGTTTCGGCAACTTCTTTGTAAAACTTGAAGCTGGCTCTATGTTTTCTTTTTCCCTCCTCTTCAAATTCCTTGTGGTCGACATACCCAAACTAGATGATCCGGTTATTTGCAGACATTTTCCAACTAAACCTATCTTAATGATCGACGACAAAACTTACTACATGCACTATTGTCGACTGGTTTCGTATCTAGATGTATTGGGCTAGTTTCTATGTCGCATCATCACTTTTGATATAAATGACAATGATGTGACGATGACTAGCAGGAGCCAGTCTGTTTTAAACCTGTAATCCCTGGGTTCCGGTTGCGCAAGTGGTTGCGTCCTTCGCGCTTGTAAAATATGCCCAATTTAGGTCTGCGAAACCTCAGGTCCGCTTCAATATTTGTACTTTGTCACGATAACACTTTTGAGGGAAAGTAAATGCTGGAAAATTTGAGTTAAAACTGGCGGCCTGGACTTATTTTTCGATCCAGGCCAAGGCTAAGGTCAAGTCATTACATAGCGAGGCGGAGGTCGAAACCAAGGCCGTCTAAAGTCGGGCTCGAAGCCGGCCTCGAGACCTAAAGAAAATAGTATTTAGGCCTTAGTTTGTGTATCTTTTTAGACAGTATTGTGGTGTTCATGCACCTTTTTTGTCCAAGCTTTTTGTTTCAATTTTGCTTTATTTTGTAAGTTTGCTTTAACCTTTTTTCTTGTGTGACTTTCTTACTGATACTTTTGTTCATTCTTGTGTGCCCTCGAACAGGTTGGTCCTGGATAGAGCGCAATATAAATTGTTATTGATATGTAGATATTTTAAAGACGGGTTATGTTAGGATGTAACGACAAACTGTTCTTACAGTCAGTGTTTGTTTAATGATGATACGTTGTAACGGTCTGCCTGCCCCCGTGTTCTGATTCCAGACCCTTCCTGTCCTGTCAGTGCGTGGGTGCTGGAGCTCCGCCGAGCCCCACGAGGGTCTCCCGGTGTCAATGCAAACCGGTTCGACGAGCTCCATCAGCGTTCGTCATATTTTATAATTGTAATAAATGAATTATATCCCGTTTAAATATTGTAACACCAGGCTGACAGGCTGAATCTTAAGAACTTGTTCGTGTTAATTGATGAGCCATTTAGTGTCGGTATATTAATATATCCAAGAGATTAATAAACTCTGGCTACTTTGCCGGTATGAAATAAAACTTTTGGGCAGTACTTATTATTCTTAACGATGACTACACTGCTTTAAAAAGACACATTGGGCTATAAAAAGCGCTCGTTATGAAATCAATATGGTTGGAAAGATGTTTTGAAAGCAGAATATGATGATTCACACAAAATGTCCCCCGAAATTGTGTGGTTTTCCTTTTAAATCCTGAACTAACAACGTCCGCCATTTTGTAGAAGCATTTTTTGCCTCCACAATATTACACAGACCGTGTCAAGCCCAGTTCATACGTCACGCAACAGCGAAAACGAAGTGATTTTTGCAAAATTCATTTTTGGTGAAAATGTATGCGCTGATTTTCCAACTGAGACGCCTACAAAATGCTTTGCTTTCGCTTCCGTGCGAAATATATGAACTGGGCCTTAGTTCATGTTAGTGATTAGTTATACGAGAGCATTGGTAAGAATTGGCCTGAAGACGAGAGATTGATCATACACCGCTGTGACCACTCGCCGTCTGTCATCGAAGCTGGAACTGAGACCGATTGAACAAACAGCTAGAAGTTTTGTACAATTATTGGTTGAACCATGGTTGAACGCACATTATTCTTCTTTCTTGCACTGTTGACATCCAATGGTGGCTGTACACAAACTTTGTGCCCGTGGGTGTTGTTCTGTGCCAGGTCGGTAGTACAAGTAGCCTTAAGTCAAGGCGCAGGCGGCCTCCCCAGATATCACTCACGACAAAAGACCGGGCCCAATTTCATAGAGCTGCTTAACGGCCGATTCTGTGCTAACTGCGCGATTTCCATTTCCATTTCATAGCGCTGCTAACCGTAAACACACGAAAGGGCTTGCTAACCTTCCAGTGCTTAATGTATACAAATGAATGACGTAAAAATGCAAATCCATGGTGAACTCGCAAGCTGGCCGCCTAATTTTCGTGCTAACCTGTGAAATACGCTTACGCTTAAGCAATGTTTTTTGCTATGGTTACCAAGAAAATTTGCTTACCGTTAAGCAGCGCTATGAAAGTGGGCCCTGGGCCCAATTCATGTAGCCTGTAAGCACAAAAACTTGCTAAGCGCGGGAAAATATTGCTTTGCAGAAACAGTTTACCAACCACCATTCCATAAAGTTTACATTGTTGTCACTAGTACCCCGCTCATTTCTTGCCAATTAAAGAAATTTGCTAAGCAGAATTTTCTACTCAACAGCTTTATGAAATTTTGCCCAGCACAAGCGGCGAAGCCGCGAAGCGCATTTACCAATTTTTTGGGGGGCTTTATGTTTTTCTTTACTGTTTGCTACCGATTTTGGTAGGAGAATGTTATGCATAATGCATTAGCTCGCTTTGATGTTGGCCAACAAAAGGACACAGTTACTTGCATGACGTCAAATTTCATGAACGTTTGAAGCAAATTATTATCAAAATGTCGACTATATTAGTGCCCACTGTACTACCACACCAGTATCGACGGCAAATTGTTTCAGCAAAGCAATAGCTGTGCTGCTCAACAAATGAAACTATTCTGGTGATTTTAAGCCTTAGCAGTGTCCATGCCATAGTAAATCTCACCGCAGGTTGGTGTATAGACACGGCCGGCCGTCCAGGGTCTTCAATCAAGGACGCGACGATTCCTACCTTACCAACAATTGCATCATGCCATACAGCAAGGAAACATGCAAAGCCAGGCCTAGGCCCTATCTATGTTGCGTTTTGTCCCGATTTGTCATTTTCCATTGTCAGAACTTATTTCTCTCAATACTCTCTTAGCCTAATAGTAATATTGGTTCTAAAATGTCAAATCATCCTACTTTATCATATCGATTTCCAAAAAAAATGAATATTTGCCAGGGGGCGGTATTAACCATCTAAATGTAGAAGAGTTTAATATCTAGCTGACGGTGATTGGTAAAAAAAAGGGCATTATAAATATGTTATGATCATGAATAACTGATTAGCTAAATGAGTTAGTAAAGGCACTTCGCGGCATCACCGCTTGCGCTGGTCTTTTTTCCGTGCGTGACATCTGGGGTGCCACCGCCGCGTGCGCCTTGACTAAAGGCTAGGTCGGAAGCAGTACAGGGCCCAATTTCATGGCTCTGCTTACCGCCGAATTCTGCGCTTACGGTCACCATTCTCCGCTCAATATTTTGCAAGCGCTGAATTTCTGCGCTAGCTGTGTTAGCAAAAAAATGCATAGTAACGTGGAGGACGCACGCGCACAAGCAAAAATTCCCTGCTAACCCGTGATATATATGCTTGACGTAAGCGCGGAATTCACTGCTTCCGTAAGCGCCGATCCTTTGCTTTCGGTAAGCAGAGTCATGAAATTGGGCCCAGGTCTCCTTCAAGAGCGGGCATCGTAGCGTACTGCATTGTCTCTGTGGTTCCAGGCCACAGTCACATGTTGATGAGCTGGTGATGTATCCCCAGATGTACACGGAAACTTATAGCATCCGGCCACAGTACGAAGACGGTTTAGGCGTTTCCAGTATGTCCAAGATTCATTCAAAAAGGTTGGACAATGGACAGAAAGCTGCCCGGCAAAGCAACAACAATTCCAGCAGAGTAAGACCACAACCATACTAGCTTCATAAAAACTAAAGTCAAGAAATTTAAAAACAAGGAAAGGGCATTTGAATTCAAACTGAATTTGAAAACCATGGGGTTAATAATGCGTTTGACGAATACAAACACAATCAGGGAAATGAAATTCAAGTAACAGTTAGACTTAGAGCCACGCCTCTTTTGATGTAAAAAAAGAACTCCTGAATTCATAAGGCAGACATTTGTTAACTCTTATACAGTTCCATTTTACGACTTGCCTTATGTGCAGATTTCAAGGGAAAATAGTTTCGTCATTACAGATCACGTTTTTGTTACAGAAGTAAGAACTGATCTATTAAACTGGGTTTGGTTGAAATATGTTCCTCTCATCCACATGTTGTCAACCCTCTTACAGTATACATTCAACAAAAAGGGAAAAACGTCTGATTCTGGAACTAAGGTTGGTGAATAAATGCATCCGAAAACAATTAGCAAAGTTCGAGGAAATGCCTACCGCCCCAAAAAGGGCGATTTTATGTTTAAATTGGATCTAAAATCAGGTTATCATCATGTCGATATCCACCCAAGCCATAAAACAATGTTGAGGTTTTCTTTGCCAACCAATCGGAGGAAAGACGAAATACTTAAGATTCAAGTGCCTCCTATTTGGTTTAAGTTCTGCCCGTTCACATATTTTACATAGTGTAAACATCGAGAAGTGAAGGCGAAGCCATCGTTGTATATCTGGATGATGGCTTGGGTTGGAAGCAACTATTTCGATGCAAAATTAGCTTGCGAGGGTGTAAATCAGATCTTGTTGCATCTGGATTTGTTCATGATGACTAAAAGTTCAAATAGGAGCCATCGCAGAACACTAGAGAGGCTAGGATATGACGCAGACTTAAGCTTGGGTTCGTTTAGCATACCTGAACGACTAATCAATGACATCAGTATCTTACTTTCTTTATAGGAATCCTTCAGAAAGAAAGTGCAAACAGTTCAACTGTAAAGACCAGAACGTTGACCAGTATAGTGGAAAAGATATATATCTACAAGCCTCGCAGTTGAAAATATAACAAGGCTCACTAAAGATATATATGAATCCAGATTACGTCGGGGTTCCTCTGTTTAAATGTCTAGTCAGACTTTGGGCGAATTAGAATTATGGCTGTAAAACATTCGTACACGTGCATTGAATAAAGAGAGTACAGAGCCGAAACATTCGGTTTCAAGAATAGTGTATTCTGACGTGAGTAGCTCACATGTGGGTATGTTGCAGAATGTAGATATGTCAGATGAATGTGCCAATGGCAAATGGGACCACATTGACAACTTTATGAGTTCACCATGGAGAGACCTCAAGGCCGTAGAAATGGTCATGCTGTCATTTTGTGAGAAAGCTTGCAAAACACAGGGTGAAATGGTTTCAAGATAACCAAGCAGTAGCTAACACCCGGTTCAGACAGGCGCTCTAGGTGCGCCGAACCACATTATTGAATTAAGTACATGAACAGTTCGACGTCTGAAACAGTATAGGAGCGACTGGACGCGCTGGAAGTCGAAAGATCGACTGTTGCAGTCGTTCGGAACGACTCTGGAGCGTCTTGGTTTTAGTCGTCGATGTTGTCATGAGCCGAACCTAATGTAATATTATGTTTAGTTTGCCTGTCTGAAACCAACATTTATTTGGGTCGACCTAGAGTCGCTCCTAATCTATTTGGTTCGGCGCGACTCTGATGCGTCTGTCTGAACCGAGTGTAAGATAATTTCTAACGGTAGCATAAACAAAGTATTGCAAAACATTTCCATAAAAAACTTTCAGCATCTGTGTAATAAGACACAACATTTCCTTAGAAACAGAGAGGATACAAGAACAAAGAACGAAAGGACAGACTACATCAGTAGAATTGTTTTCATACACTTTAGCAATGAAAACGAGATTGAGACTAAATTCTTCATAAAATACAATATTCCCAAAAGTTGTGCCTTTTTACGCCCTTGCCTTTTGTATCAGTCCGACTACCATTAAAGCACAACGGCGCCCTTTATCGGTTAACAAAATCAATCAACCATACTTTCTATATTGTCACAACAAAATGCCCACGGGCATATTTCAATTTGTTTTGAATCATCACATTACGATAAATGACAAGTTTTGCCAATTGAATATGTCAGCTATTTAGATAATAAATATTAGTTGCACTGTATTATGCAAGTAATTTGTTATGGCCAATACATTTTTTTTCCTCTTCGATATATCGCCGCCCTGTCGGTTACCACATTTGACGAATCAATTGACTAAACGCGTTCGAGTGAAACACTGACAATGCATGCGTGATTTAAATGGCAAATAGACTAAAGGTCAACACCCGAACTAGGCTAGTGAGCCCTCTAGTTCCTATATATATTGGGGCAGACTCATACGGTAGATTAAAGCTGTCAGCTGATCGGTACCATGTATCAATATACATTCAGCCAAAATACCGTCACCCTTAGCCAAAGCATGCTGAGCAATTGTTTGGAGCAAGCTCGGGTGTTAACCTTTAGTCAATTTGCCTTTTAAATCACGCATGCGTGGTCTGTGCTTCACTCGAACGCGTTTAGTCGATTGATTCGTCGAATATGGCCATCAACATGGCGAAGACGTATCGTACAAATTAGTTATCGATTGACAAATTTCATTGACAAAACCCACTATTTACGTTATACCTGTTGGAATGTGTGGTTGCAAACGTTTCTTCGTCACGTAACCCATTTGCACAAACCATTTTCACAAACAAAGTTAGCAGTTTCCAAGGAAGTCTTCTCATCAATTTGTCTCAGGTCAATCTAAAAATTGCCCATGCATCTCATTGACTATGCAAGCTGAATACCGTGATCTCATTGGCTGCTACCGGATCGATAGGTGAGCTCAAATGTTGTTTAGTTCCAAAAAACAAATTTCGTTTAAAGAAGATATTTTCCTGATTTTTTAACCTATGCGTGTCCCTTTAAAAGCTGCATATTTAATCAATGAATTATGAATAACAATATTACTTCACGTCACAGAAATCCTGTGACGTATAATGTGTAGATGGTATATGGAAAGTCAAGTAAACCGTAAGAAAACCGACACAGGGAAGTTGTTAATTATATCAAACGGCCACATTCCAAGATGACATAAGGTGATACGTACATGTATATGTCGGAATAGTTTATTATACATTGATCCACCTGCACTGCATGAATCGACTATTTTGGGGTAAGTTCAATCATGGTGGAAACTATACTCGTTTGCGGAAGTTAACATTGTGTGTAGTTTTGCCTTGTGTTTGCTATAGCCTATGATCCAATACACTAGACTACCGGTATGTAAATGTATGAAATCATAACAGTCAGAGTAGTTTCTGTAGCTAGTATCAACCAACCCCCTGAAACATCCGTGTGATTAGAAATAGAAAACGAAAACCTGTATTCCAGAGACTTGTGTTGATTTAAAACAGAGCTTTTTCCATTCATATTACTACTAGTTTCCGAGCCTTATGGTTAGTTTTTAACTTTGATAGGTCAAACATACAAGTTGCTGTGGGGTCTATTGTTAACAAATATGTAACATTTATTTATATTTTTATTTAATGATTTATTGGTGAGAGGGGGATTTTTTTCTTCTTCTTAGGCCTTCATAACACTCTAATGTCCATACTCAACGACTGAAAGTAAACGTCTTTTAACCAGACAAATTGTTTTTATTTCTAATGAGCAGAAGACCCAAACGGATTCGTTAAACCTGGTTAAAGACAAGGTATAGTTTTTAATAACTATCTGGTTGCTTAGTTTTGATGGGAACAGTAACTGATTGTAAAGAAATTCATTCCAATTGAGAAGAATGTGTTCATCAAATATAGTGAAGAAAACTAGAAAACAGCATTTCAGACCAATAAGTATAACTGCTACATATTTCGATTGCCCCATTTAAACGAGGCTGATATGAACGTAAACAAAATCCATTACATAGACTGCAAAGTCTGGGGTGTTAAGATTGACACCTCGGGTGCTGTCACAAAAGCAATTCTGGACGCCAGTGGAACGACCGAGATTCGAACCCGCTTTCTGCTGTTGACCACACCTGAGTCCGGTGAACTAGACCACTGGGCCACGTCACTCCTGTCGGATCAACTAACTCCGCCTTACATAAAACAATTTCCTAACTGGAGCCAGAGACAAGGTTTTCAGGTAGTGGTGCACCTAGTACATACTGGGGCGTTGCTGAAAAGCAAGTTCTGTCCCACCTACCTTATTTTTGAGCGTAACTTTTTAACACTGCACCCGATCACCATCAATGTGATCTGGGGTTATAACAATTTAACGCTATTAAAATCAAAATTCTATTTGGCTTGTGCCTTTAACGCTCCCTAACCCACCCACTCCCCTTAATGCATTCAGAATGTTCAGTTCCTGACCCTTGGCAGGCAACCCTTCCCACTTCCTTTCTTACTGTCGACATTTTTGTATTTAACAGATGTAAGAAAGCTAAGAAGACACAGTGAGCGATGGCGGACGGTAAAAAGGTGCGGTTCATTTTTCATTTCACTTCAATGAAATAAAACTTAACACGAACAAATGATTTAACACTTGTAATACACGAATCCACTAAAAATGTAAATATTGTTGATATATGGCTTTCATTTTTATGAAATCATACAAAAAATAGCCACTTCATTTAAGTACCAAGATTCTATATGAGAAGACGGTTTTCTTCTATCCAACCGCGTCACGGTCGGATGTGTACATCTGCTGCACTCCATTGGACTTTGAATTTGCACCCTCCATCAGGGGTTCCAGCCAATTTCAACTAAAACTCATCCAATATCATTTTACTCCTTGCTCATTGGATTTCGTATTAAAACGCATTCAACAGTCAAAAAGTGGATATAGTTTAATATCTTCACTGGTCAAATAAGATCAATCAAATTCATCTCGTCGCAAGGATCATTCAATTTCGTAAAAGCCAGCAGCAAGAGGCTGGTCAACTATTCAGTTTTATCAACTGTAACAACTCGATTACTGAATAATGGTGAAAGTGTAGTATTGAAAGCCTAAAAAATGTAGTAGAGTGACTGAAACGAACCCGAGTGAGAAAAAACAATTCATATATGGACCAGTACTTTTAAAAAGTGTGACCGAATTAGGGAAATATGCGACGTGTATTTTATGAACTATGTAACATTATGCTTGAATTTGAATGCGTTTCAATGAAATTGAATTGAGTTTTTGCTGGCCGCGAAAATCTTTAGGCCTACTGGAAGACTGAGAATAAAGATGCAATCATCCACCAACTCTCAGAAAAATGCCCCATACCTAATGTACTTCTGACTAACCAATGTAACCATGACTAGTACTGGTATCACAACTGAACTCTACTCAGTATTACGTTGTATTGTCATATAGAGGTATAAACTCACATTCTGTAACGCTTGCCTGATCTTCTATAAACCTTACAACTGAAGCGTCCGCTATTTCATGTTGGAGTTTAATAACAGAGTTCATGTACGTGATTGATAATTATCCATTATTTACTAGATTATTTTGAATTATTTCTTGATAAGACGTCACATCGCTGTTGACCTGGGTCTACAAACTATCTGTCTGTGTATAAATAGGCCTAGACAACTAGTCTTGCAAACTTACTAAAAGGTTATAAAACGTAAAATTTTTCCCCTGTAAGTTCTAATCTAAAAACCCCAGTTTTCAAATGGGGACACTGGGGGGGGGGGCATCGAATTGGGGCACGTCCCAACTTCCCTTGCCCCCTTAACGCCACTTGGTAAAACTGATTAGTGACATTATTATAGCGCAATATTGAAAATAATAGTGTTTAATTGTTGGCGGAAAACAGCCACCACATGACCTTCTGATAAACTAATGCACATCTATTCAGTACAGGCGTTCAAGCGTAGACCTGCTGACACCAGAGGGACGGTCCCAGATACGGAATAGCAGAAAAAACAGCTTTGTATGGTTGTTCAATGCTCGAATGAAAGTGCACAACAGATACGTTTCTTTACAACATCAAGAGCAAAATGTTCAGACAGATGTTGAGTTCACTTTGGCACAATAGCAATAGTTGTACAACCGAACGCAGCCATATCGCAGAAGTGGGCATCTACGGGCCAGACAACGTTTCTTGGTGTTGTGATGATGATGATGACGAACGGATCTACTTTCTTATAGGGTTTGCGCGTTTGATGATGTACTCATAAACCCTTACATGAAGCTGTAGATCGACGTTCCCACCTTGTATTTTTCACCCATACTTATATCAGTATTTGAAAGAAACATTCTTTGTACTTTTCACTCAAAATACTTAAATCTGTAAATCGAAAGTCCCTAATTGTATTTTTCACTCATACTGAAATGCGTAAATCATGGTTCCCACCTTGTTTATTCACCCGCTACTGAAATATTTACGTCAAAATTCCCTAATTTGGTTTTTCACTCTTAACTCTGCAGAATATCTGTAAATCATAGTTTCCTAAATCAGCACATCAAATAAAATTCATGTTCAACAAAAGTCAATTTACTACAAAAACTGTCACGATCGAAATAAAACCCATGACAGATTGCGTCTTTGAAGAGCAATTTGTTGCAATGTTACAAAGGGCATATCCGTATAAGTAACTTGTCTAAAGCAAATTGAAGATTTATTTATTTTAATTCTCAATTACCTGACAGGCTCGTCCAGTTCCCTTCTCTAGCAAGAAAAACACATGCAGTTGGGTAAGTTAATTTAATTATGTGTGTAATACTTATTCACATCTCATTATCACAAACCGACAGCAGTAAACCGCCAATAAACATAAAAACAATTGACAACATTTTTAGTTTTACAGTTGCAAAACTTAAACAAAATACACAAAAAGGGGTTATGCAAACAGAAAGGCTTTAAAATAATAACTGAAATAAACAATTAAATTAAACAAAATTAGAAAATAATATGGTTTTTATTTCCTTAATATCATGTCTACGCACCACCCTAAATTGGGCAGTGTGAGCATCGAGACCTTATATTCTATCTATCTGGAGTCTTCATTGTCGTGCATTTTCTAGAAAATAAAGTATACGTGGCTAATCTGCAGTTAAAAAGAACCTGTTTTTATGGTTTCCAACATATCATCAGTGAATATTTATAACTCTAATTTTGTTACGTTTAAACCGTGTCATAAAATTAATTTATCTTGACCCAACCCAAACCTTCAATTTGTATTCATACTTTATTATTTGTAGTTAACATTTATCATTTGTTGGTTTTCTAGCAAATTTTTATATAGTTATGATATTACTTTAAAAGATCAAGTAATAAACCAAAAGGAAACTCTAACAACTAAATTTTAAATAATTTGGGTTTTGTCACAAGTGCCTTGATTATTTCAGTAAAACCCTAGGTGATTATTTCATAGTATGGGAAAATAATATTTTTGTTGTTGCTGTATTTAACATGTGAAAGTTTGCCTATATATATATATTTAAATTAAGATTCCAACGAGGGCAGTAGTTAGGATGGGCTATTTTGGAATGGGTTTTGTTATTAAATAAGATCAAATTTTGGATGTATATAACATGTTTCTCTAAAAATCATTTATCTTGTGTTCCTGTCTCGGTCTTGCTGTTTAACTGTATAGTCAGCCAGGGGAAATTCAGTCCCATGGTGTGACATGTTTGAACAAAGAAAATTTGACTGGAGCGGGAATTGAACCAACGACCTCCGGGTTAACGTACCGGCACTCTAACAACTGCACTATCCAGCCCTATGTTGGCGCTCTCTCTATAAGTTAATATCTTTGTTCGGGGTGCCAGTCAGAAGCCATGCAACCGTTAACTGCCGTGTAGCCAGGGATCACACACAAGTTTACGATACAACCTGGGAAGCGGCAGCCAAGGGATCACCTTAATTAAGGGGATGCGACTTTTTGATATTAAGTAATAATCGTGACACCACATTATGGGATGCAGTGGGAACTTAATACAAATTTGAGGTTAACTTATTACTCTGTGTGATGAAATCTGGGGTATAAACACAACACGACTGGGGAAAAAATACTTCAGTTACAAGTGTCAAGTGTCGATTACACAATATTTTCTTTAAGTTTCTTCATAGATTTCCTATGGTATTATTGACGCATTGTCAAAAGAGAGGAAAAAAGGGTAAATGGTACATTTTCACCCAAAGAAGCATTCAAGGCACTGAAGGTACATCCACCAAAACTTGCTGTTTTCAGTGTTTTGTTTTTACACAGTATCGCCCTTTTATAAATGCACCATGTTTGTTGAATATGGAGCAAATGTTCTCGTAATTTGAATGTGTGTGGCACCCCAATATTACATCACGCCCAAACATGTACAGTACTAACATGTCGACAGTATACTCAATGTTTTCCGAGTCAATGTTCAAAATTAAACCGATATTGATTACATTTTTATGATTTCTGTCAACAGTCACCTGAAAATGTGCCTTCCCAAACAGACGGTTGTGTGAAACCAGTGTCTTTTAAGGTAAATCCCTTCCACGGTGTCAGTCATATTTTGGAAAGTATAGGGCCTACCTCAATTTGCTCATATTGGCAATTCGTCATCAATTCTGTTGGTCGTGATTCCTCAGTTCCTCAAGGTTCAGTTCTTGGACCGCTACTGTTTACAGTAAGCCTATCATCTACCCTGAATGACATTATTAATCAACATAAACTAAACTATCAATTGTATGCCAACTTAAAATTCTCTTTCATCTGACACAAAATTTGCTGACGAGAGCACCAATGATATTAAATCATGTGTTTAGGAAATTCTTACCTTGGGGGCAAGAACATGTCCTTAAACTCAGTGATGACACAACAGAGTTTATGATAACACGTCAAAAGATTTCTAAAGTGTATGTTTCTCATTGATGACTCTGAAAAAATTCCTGTTATTCAAGCGCGTTATCTTGGCAGCCTACTATAGTTCGTTTATTTTTTGTCACGTTTCTAATATTGTTCGTGATGCATCTTATCATATCCGTAATTACAGGCTAATTTATGTAAAATAGTTAGAAGGATTGAATTTAAATGCTACAGAGCGGATTATTCAGTTTTTCGACTAGGCATGTGTAACCCACTTCATAATTTTAACTTTTCAATGCTTTCAGAACTATGCTGCTCGTGTTACCCTTTCAAACAAATTTTCCCATATAACACCTATTTGGCAAGAGTTAGACTGGTTGGTTACTGAGCAGTACCATTAGCAGAATCTATTGCTCTTTGTGTTTACCCTCAAGCAAGCAAGTTACTTGCTGATACGAGCTATCACTTCCATTGTCTTCACTACATCCCTTGCTCTGTAATCATACGCACCAGTCAGCTCATGCTAAAGGGGTGTCAATCAGCAGGGGTTAGTATTTTGGTCTGGAGGGGGCAGGTCAAAACTCTGCCAGCATCCTCTATACACAAGATCGGCACGTCAATTTCCAATGGTTGATACATCCAAATGATAAATGTGACGTGTTACTAAAAATACTCCACCACTGACGAAATAACTGATGTCATTGCCTTTTATAAGATACCTATGCAACTAGCACATGCGATTCCATCTGCAATTAGTCAAGTTGAACCAAAACAATTATAAACCTTTGATTTATAGCAATTTCAATGACTAGTTAATTGTATATTTATGTATATTATAATAATTGATTATAATAATTGATTATAAACCCTAAAATGTGTGTCCTAATTGTGTATGATTCCCTTTTCGTCTCAACTCCAAATAACTGAACTTAATCTCAAACTTAAAACGTAACCCTCACTTCGACTACAATCTCTATCCACACTTATGTAAGTCACTTTACCCCATATACACAACAATCCATGTGAACAACCAACGGACGACACGTTTAGAAAATATGTCAAATCATCAGTTTCTACTATCAAATTTGAAAAACCCTAAAAACTCGCCTTTTTTAATGAAGCGATTACATAATGTTGAGTTTCTGTCAAATGTATGATCAAAGTTGTTTGGTTGTGTTGAAAGTTAACCCCGTGTCACTTGTCCCTTTGTGTGTTTAGAGTCGACCCATCGCCATCAGTAAGTAGAGAGTGGCGCAAGGGTCCGTTCGATCTATGAAATTATTCCATTAACATTTTTATTACAGAAGAAATGTGAGTCATTACCAGACTTGAAAAAAACAGAAGTAGACAAAGGAAATTTGCAAAAAGAACAAGGTAAATATACAACTGTTTAATTTACTTACTTAAATGTTGAAAGTATTTTCCATTGACACATAATGTAATGTACAAATAAATTCAAGCAATGGCTTTATAAGAGACCCTATCATGCCTGAAAAAGTCAGGAATGAACCAAAAACATCCCGCACAAAAATACACACCCATTTTTCTCAGATTGATGTCATCGGATGTTTTGGATGTTGACCAATTTTGCTCCGGAAGGTTATTGTATTCAATGGCTATTTACACCATTTTAACGTGATGTTAGAGACTTGTACTCCCGTCCCGTTAACATGAGAGACCCTCTGAGACGGCTTTAAGGGCAATGGCCACCCTTTGTGTTGCGTCAACTCATGAATTTGATGAAAAAATTAATGGCCTGACGTTTCAACCCTAGCAGAGTCTTTCTTTAAGAAAGACGCTGCCAGGGTCATCAGGCCATTGCATTGATAACATCAGTACTGTTGGTTGGCAAGCAGATTGCAACAGCTGATTCTACCTTCCTATGGATTTGAATCACTTTTAAGATAACTCAATAGCCCAATAGTATGAATGCACTAGATATTGTAAAAACAGATTATCAACAAGCAATCCCATTCCACCAAAATCTAGAATCAAAAGGCTTCAATTCTTCATATTTTATTTTTCAGATGATGAGGACGTCTTTACATTAAGTGAACATTCAGAGGAGAAACAAATACCACAGTCTGATATTCCGGATAATTTGAATCAAGAAATGGTAAATATAAATTATATCTTTGTTTCAAATTAAAAAGATTATTTGTAAACGTTGTTCTTGCGATCTCTCTTAAATAAAACAAGTAGGCCATACCAGTTTACCGTAATAGTGTGTAAGGGGGGGGGGTTAAAAAAAGTATTCAGACATAAAACAAATTATTGTAAAAAAATATATATAAATCCTTGTTTTCGTTCATTTGATAAATCCATGATTTTAATTGTATTTCTGTGTCATCATGTGCTGTTACTATATTGTTTTTTGACCAACTATCCAAATCTTGTTACGTCACCATGGTCGGCGTCACGTGGTAAACTAGACCACAGGTTTTTCAAATTTATGGGCGTACTGAATAGACAATGATCTTTTCAAACGTTTTTAAAGTAAGAAAATGACAACATTGGATCGCTATTTATTGAAAGACAGTAACTTGAAACTGAATTACACTGTTGAACTGCTGTACAGACCTTGTTTCACTGTAGCACGATCCGATTTATACACGGTCAAAACACTAGTATGTTCAAGTAACATGGAATTCAAAAGCAATTTGACAACGTATTCCCAGTCAATGTCCAAATTGAAATTGATGATTAAACTTATATTTGTCAATAGTCAACTGAGCAGTTGATTTCATCACTAAGCCCTTCCATAGACGAAGTGAGTTTTGATGAGTTTTGATGAAAATGCATTTTCTTTAAGGATTGTGTGATGTTTACCAGAGAGCAAATATCTTGCCTTGGTTTAGAACAGATTGATTTGTTTCAAAACGAAACAAAAACAAAACAAAATACACCCGTTGAAATGACACGCACCATGACTGATAACACGATATAAAAAATATTGCACAAACATTTTTTTCAGAGGATATGTGAATCCAGTACAAAATTGAACAAAGCAGAAGCAGACGAAGGAAATCAGCAAAAAGAATCTGGTATTGTTTGGTTTACTTAATTATTAAAAGAAATATTTTCCACTAACAAACACAATGTACAAATTAATCAAGCAGTGATCTACAAGTGACCCTTTATGCCTTATTGCATTAGATTCATATATCACATAACTATGTTGCGTGTCGTGGCCGAGCGGCTAAAAACACCGGACTCAAGTTCTGTTGTTTCTGACCAGCAGAGTGTGGGTTCGAGTCCTGGTCAAGACACTTAACCATTATTGCAGCGTCCTTCGGATGGGACGTAAAGCGGTAGGTCCCGTGCACTTATCGTAAAGAGAAGGGGTTCGCCTCGTGTTCCTAGTCTGATCGGCAGCATTTAAAGGTATAGGTCTCATACTTCAAAACGTAGCTCCACATACCTTGAAGGAAAAAATAATGAGCGCATTGATACGCCCCTATAGGGGTGTGATAAAGCGCTATAAAAACCCAGTATTGTTATAACTCCTTATTCCAATGACAGCAATGTTGCATAAGTAACTTATCAACAACTTGTCCCATTCCACTAAAGTCAATATCGAAATGGGTCTTTTGTATGTGTTGATTATATATATATATATATATATTTAAGATGGTGACGACCTCTTCATGTCAGGCGAAGCAACAGATGAGAAACAAAGACCAGGGTCTGGTAACCCGGCTTCCCAGAGTATAAACAAGGTAATTTTCTGATATGCACTAATTTTTGTTGATATCGTTTTGTGTTTTAACTGTCCACAGACGCCTACGGAAGGTTATGTTTATTTGAAAACAACACGGTAACCTTTGCTTATAACTTATCGCTGTTTTAAGTTCTTCAACTAATTGAATACAGAAGTTAATAATAAAGTACCTATTTTTTTTATAGTTGTTAAAGCATACATTCTGTAAATCGAAGTTGCCTATTGTTTTTACCAATGCTTGAATATGTATTTAAAGTTCCCTGTAATTGTAGATTTCATCCATGTTTAATAAGGTGCCCTTACTAAGTTGTTCACACAAAGACTTATATCTGTAAGTCAGAGTTCTATGTTCACCCATACTAACACCTGTAAGTCAAAGTTCCCTAATTGTATTTGTCACTAGAAATTCCCATCATCCTCTTTTCACTCATAATCAACAAACGATCTATTCTGTAACTAAGAATATCCGTAAATCATACTTTCCTATTTGCACATGAAACATAATTCATGTAAAAACAAAAACAAATTACTAGAAAAACTGTCACCGTCGAAACAATACCCACCATGACAGATTGCGTCTTTGAGGAGCTATTAATTTGTTGTAATTTCACACAGGGCTTGACTGTTAGCAACGTGTCTAAAGCAAAATTTAAAGATTGATATATTTTACTTCCCAATTACCTGACAGGCTCGTACAATGTCCCTCCCTAACAATCAGTTCCACACCTTGGTAAGTTCATTTATATGATTGTGTGTTTGTTTGTTTGTTTGTTTGTTTGTTTATTTATTTCGTTATTTTTACCAACCTACAGCAGAAAACTGCCAATAACAGCGAAGGTTTTTTATATCAAATTTACATCACAAATGTTCGGAACAAATATAATATAAGCATTGGTTTTTAATTTAACAGTTGCAAACCTGAAAAGAAAAATACGAACAGTTTAACTTCAAATAGACAAAATATAATTATAGCCTAAATAAACACTTATACAATTATATTAAACAATAAATACAACTTAATATTGCGTTCGTCTCCAAAGTATTATGTCCACGCACCAAACTAAATTGGGCAGTTGGAAATTGAGGCCTTGGATTCTATGTTATTTCTAATATTACTATCTTTTATTATCATCCATTTTCTTGAAAGTGACTAATCTGTTAAAATGACTAGTTTTCAAACAGTCTCCAAACTAACACCAGTAAATATTTATAATCCTTATCTAGTTAAAAGTTTTAAAATTATCTTGACCCAATCCAAATTTAATTAGTATTTGAAACTTGTTGTTCACTAGTTACTTTGTAATTAATATTTATTATTGATATGTTTTCTATAGCTCACCATTTCATATAAATTTTTATCTTATCTCATTTGTATGCTTACTGATGTTCTCCAATTACAGCAGCCTAAAAGATCATCTGTGAGTTATGAGGTGAGGTATTTAAATACTGGTTAAAATTAGGGTGAAGAAGTGAACAGTTTGAAACATGGTAAACCCAGAATGATTTGTTTTATTGCTATTTTTCAAGAGTGAAAGGGGGAAGGGTAAATGGTACATTATGTACCCAAAGAAGCATTTGAGGTATTGAAGGCACATCCACCTAAACTTGGTGTTCTAAAGTAGTACTCCTATCTTGTCTAGATGCGCCGTTATTATTTTGCTTAATGTTGAGCAAGTGTTCTCGTAATTTCAACGTGTGACACCTTATTGTTGACACGCCCAAAACCCAAGTAGACGTACAACAGGATACGCAAAAACAGATACTCGATATGTTCTCAGTCAATGTCCAAAATGAGACTGACGATGATTTAATTTTTATTTTGTCAACAGACACCAAGGCACAGGCGTTTAGTCACGCCTTCCCAATCCATAGATATTGTGAGTATTGATCAGTTTGCGTTAGAATTATTTCTAGAGAGTGTTTGATGTTTACCATAGTGCAGCTTTCTTATCTTTGTTTGTCATTCAACTCATTGTCTAACCATAACAAGGCAGGAGGAAAAAATGGCGTGATATACACGTAAGAAAGTACACACTTTGATCGCCACTGAATATTCAGGTGCCAGGCAAAGCTAGACCATTAGAACGCAGGTCCATTTGATTGCAGGAGAAAGCGAGCTGGTTGCAGTTTTGAAGAAGTAGACTTGTTATTTGCACTGAACCAACTGATTCATATTCGTTCTAATCACGACCGTTGACAAGCGGGGTTTTTTTAAAAGAAAAATACAGTTTAAAAAGAGGGATTGACAGATGAGCCTATAAACTCTAAGGTTCAGAATTGATGACTCCGGATCTCAGGGGACCTCGATTTCTAGGTCAATTTGACCTCGATTGGCGACGCTCGCTTTGTTAACGTAGTCGCCGATATCGCAACACGGATTACTGGAGAAGAGAAAACTGTATCGGTTATTACATTACTTCAGTCAATATAAACCTATATACTGTACATCTTAATGTGTGGCATGTGTTGTATATATATATATGTAGTCCGGGATAAAGAGAATCTGTAGTCAAAGTTGCATCTTTATTACCCGGCTATAAATTTGCATATTGATGTCCACCTATCAAGCAATGTTGAATCAACGTTAATTTTAACCACGAGTTAAAATTAGTTCAAGGTAATTATAGACTGTCGACGTAATGCTGATTTATAGTCGAAATTATCAATAAAGATACAACACAGGTCAAATGTGAAAGTTTCATCTGAATACATTGTCTACTACATTACTTCAAGGGGGTACTTTCTGACAATGTATCAACAACTTCCCAGTGCTCTTTACCAAGTAAGTTTTTGGAGTACATGTAATTACCAAAAGTACACCCTAGGCCTACCTTTAAACAATGCATTAAGGGTCATCAGGCGTACATGTAAATGTACCCCAGGAAATCTCCATCGGGTTTTCAAGTCTTCAACAGAACAAAGTCTGTCAAGAATAACAATTGAATTAAATCGCAAATTGATCAGTTTTTTTAAAGAAATAATCAATTTAAAATCAAAGATGAAATGCTCAAATAATAAGAGGCCAACCGTACCCTAGCGATATGTTGATTTAACGTATGGGATGGGGGGGGGTTCGATCGTGAAAATCTGCAACAGACATTGATTTAACTTTATTTTATCAACCAAATATGGACAAACAATCAAAACCACAGACGTAGATTAAACGTGACGTCACAGTGCGGTTTTGATTCCCAGGCGCTTGAAGGCTTTTCGTAAAACTCGGCGTTTTTGCCCAGCGTGACACACATCCAAATGTCTGTTGTTTTCTAACATTTTAAAACAATTTGTATTGACCTTTACTTATGCATGTAATCACTTCGCATGTGTGCACCTTTCTATAGCAAAAGAACAATGATGTTAACGTCGTTTAGGTTGATCTTTAAAATGTTAATCAGGAAAACACTGAACTGTGCTGTAATTTAAGTGTATATTAATAAATTAATTAAATTATGTATTTATCTTGTTCCATTGTCAAGCTCAAAGAGTGGCGGCAAAAGGCTTCGGAAGTGATTGAGGTAAATTCAAGTTTAAATTTAACATCTAAGCGTTCCCTCAAAAAAGACTTCAATTTCGAAGGCATATTATTTCCAAGGCCTAGATGAAGAGAAGAAGTAACTATAAACAGTACACTTGCTGGTACAACCATGTGTAAAATCTCGTTTGGAAGGAGTCATGGCTCTGAAAAGAGCCAGTTTGGTCTCCACGTTTCGAAAAGTATACTCTGCTCGTCTTCAGGAGAAGCTTGCAAAGCTTCAAACACAACTAAGACTTGGATGAAGACAGTTTAATGATATACAGATGGAAGATCAGTGTTCACAATGGGTTTACCACCTCATGGTTCAGGAAGCACACTGTTGTTTTTATTACATCCAGTTTATTCAATAAAAGCATATCCAATTTCAGCACTTAAGATTCTTCAACATATTACCTAAAACGCGTTATAATAAAATTTTCAATAAAAAAATTGCATTTTTGGTCAGAGGAAATGTGAACCCCGTACAGAAGTGAACACAGCAGAAGCGGATAAAGAAAATCGGCAAAAAGAAACTGGTAAGTACTGTTTAATGTACTTAATTATGAGAAGTATTTTCCAGTAATTTTATCCTAATGTACAAATTAATAATTAGGCAATCATAGGGCACTCTATACGAGTCATTTTAGCTAACTTATGAGTTTGATTCTTATTAAGATCATTCATACTGAGCCTTGAAGGTTTGCATGGTGTAAATACATAATTAAGGACATTTGCAGTATCGTGTGGTTAAATCTCTCTTTTGAGTATGTGTGGTTCCAATGGAACCGGTGCCCAGCCATACTGACACGCCTGAGTAAACAGCCACTACCATCCTCACATAACCTACAAGGGATCCAACACCACACAATGGCTACTGTTTCCCGCCTTAACCCTTTATATACCAGACGATAAAAACAGTCAAGGAAAATTTTTATTTTTATTTTTTCCCAAGACAATGGGGGTAAACACTTGATACCCCCCCCCAAAAAAAAAAATCAATTAATGATTTTTAAAATTAATAACTGTAGCATATATGCTTCATTGGTTGATAACGTCATGCTTTTATTTTCACGCATGTAAATACATATGTAGCATGTGTGCTACAATGGTTCACAAAGTTACAAAATGACTACATGTTTGACCCTGCATTGTTTACATCAATAGTGCATACAAATAAATAAGAAATGAATTGAATAATGAGTTTTCCCTTTCATCGATTACTTCAACGATGGCAAGAAATATAAGAATAGTGCACGCTGCACAGTGAAAACAAAAAATACTGATTGACCCTGCATTGTTTACATAAATAGTGCATACAAATAAATGGATGCTTTACGTGAAGGATTGGGTCAAAATAGGCCTCTATGTATGATGATAGTTCACAAAGCAGTTCCTGTCTTTGTTGAGGCAGAGGGCAACTTGACACTTGGAGCAGGTTACAAAGGTGAAGATCTTCAAAGATTTGCAATATTTGCAACGGCTCCGAGTGGCATTCCAGAGTGGCCAATGGTCGAGTGCGTTTTGGTGCTTCCTGTTGAGATGGCCTTCCACGCATCATCAGGGAGGTTGCAAGTTCTGATTGGAACAAGCGCAGAGGCAGACACTTCTCGTTCAGTTGGCTGGCGTGGCGTGAATAGCCAAGCATTGACACATGCAATCTGAAGCATATGGTACCAAATGTACATGTACCAACGCTTGCTTCTGACGGACATCTTGTAGAGGGATAGAAGGGAGTCCATGAGGTCAATACCGCCCATAAACTTGTTGTATTCTTTTATTATGGCTGGTCTGTCCACATCCACATGCTTTTTGGCGGCTCTGTCCCAGAGTCTCGCAGTATCTAATGGGTGCAAGTGGACACCATCAGCACTATGTTGTTGTCACACCAAGTCCGTAGCAGTGTACGAAGTCTGACGTGTAGTAGGCCTACTTCCGCCAGCACTGATACTCTCTCTTACACCCTAATACGATGCCTTTGTTTGGGCCATACCGGCTCTTTCCCATTTTGGAGCCTGCAAAAAAAAAATGTCAATCAGTTTTGTAAATCCTAAACGTAACAGCCAGGTAAAAGCTGAAAAAAATAATCAGAATAAATTTAATATAAATATGAACAAAAACAAACAAAACCAAACAAAACCAAATCAATTAGATTTTATAAATTATTGCAGTTCACCCCCCTGCTTGAAATGTTTGATGTGGGTGTAGTTCGGTGTACACAATCATGCACTCAGGTGCACTGTTTCATGCTTGTTTATTGCGCCATGATTGTCCACACACACCGTGCACTGAGTGCGTATTTTTTTTCCCAGGACGAACGTGGGCATGTAACATAAATGGGCGTAGTAAACTTTACATTTCCCTTTGCACATGCGTACTTGGACGTAATAGTTATGGGTTTGAAATACACTCGAGAATATATTTACCTGTAATCGTGGACATGATTCAAGCTTTAGATCAGAGCAAGCTCTCCCAGCTGTACAATTCGCCATCATGCCTCCGTTGTCGTCGCCATGTGTCCGAAAGTAAAACTTATTGAGAAGAGTACGCATGCGCGAGGGTATTTTACGGTCAAACACACCCATTTTATGTTAATAGCCCACGTTCGTCCTGGGGGAAAAAATACGCGGCCCTGAGTACATGTACAGTGCATAGCAACAACACACATACACACGCAATCCAATCCCATGTACATGTGCATGTAGTGACTATGGCATCATCGACCACAAGAGCATATTCTGCTACAGGTGTTTTAGAAAAAATCCTGCCGCTAGGCCTACACTTATTTCTTTGAAATAAAAACTTTATGTGAATCTACTGGGTATTGGGGAGGAGATAATCAATGAGATTTTTACCTGACAATCAGCTCAAACTTGAAAGGCGACGATGAAATATGCAGACTTTTCAGAGTGTTCAACCATCAATAGTGCAGCATGTCAACTTGCAGAAAAATGCCACTAGATAGCTAACTGTGGCCAACAGAGGGGGCTATAACACTTGCAGAGGAGTAGCATCAACCCACAGACATTATAATACCTGTCTGTGCATCAACCTCGTTCCCAGTGGTGTACGATCTCGACACGCCATTTTGTTTTCTTTCCCAGAATGCCTTGCTCGATTGTAACCCCTGGAAGTGTGACTTCAAAATATCCAAATATATTGGATATTTAAATTAGTCTTGTGGTTGATCCATTCTGTGTTAGAGACTACGCAGAGCGCGCTGTCAAAGGACGCATCAAGTCATGGAGCAACTGGCCCCTCTCATTCTTTTTAATCTTGTGATACGTCTAAAACTGTATGCAGTTTAGGGTGACCATGTAAAAACATGATTCATTTGAAATGTATTGCGTCAAAATACGTGCATTTTTACACGCGCGTATAAAGCGTCCGGAGAGATCCGACAAGCGCCCGACAAGCGTCCTACAAGCGCTCGAATGTTTTAACAAGCGTGCACGCAAAGCAGTACATTTTGGTTAGCCAATCAGCATTGATTTTCAGTGTTTCCCTCCCAGGGGTTTAGCGACGAGAGGTATCGATACGACGCGCTGCCCATGGTAGCGAGGCTGGAGTAGCATAGTGCTTCAGTGGGGTCATAGGTGATGTTTTTGAACACTGGACCAAATATGGTGTAGCATATATGCTACAATGGTGCATACAGATCAATGGATCAAGCACTCACTAGTCACAGCTCGCTGCACTCCTCTTCATAAGTCACAGGTCATCTTGGAATCCAGCAGTCTCCGGAGGACGGACAGAGAAAACTACCCGAATGTCGAGTCCACCGGTTCCATCGGGACTCAAAAAAGAGATTTAATGACAAGGTGATACCGAACCAATATTACTTTAACAGGTTATCAACACTGGCGATCCCATCCACTCAATCACCAAAACCAAAATGGTTCCATTTTCTTAAACATAAATTTAAGATGGCAAAACAATAAATAGAAATTGGTTAACTCAGCTTTATGGTTGAGATATATCTGCCACCTTAAATTTTAGTTTTCATGAAAACTGCAGTTTGATGTAGGCCTATGCTGGGAAAACGTGTATGCCTCTTTTATAATTTTTTTTTTTTTTTTTTTTTTTCATTCTAAGCTAAGTACCTTTCTAGAGGTTGTAGAGAAAGTTTCTTCTTCCAAATGTTTACAGCTGTATTATTATTATTCGATTTTTATTTATTTTGTGTCTTTAATTTACACTGAACTACCCGGTTAGGAAAACAAGAAAAAAGGGGAAAACAACAAATTATTTACTGTCAACAAACTGCTGTCCCGTAGCATTTCGCAGGGTTTTCAACTATTTCCGGTCATGAGGTGTGTTCACATACATAAAGTAACATACATTAACTGTTAGATATGTTTGTTACTATTCTATCCAGGTGCAGAAGGTGACCAACCGGACACAGCGCCACAAACACTACAGTCGAAACCTGGATTTGAAGTGTCAGATCAACCATCGGTAATTACTCAATGTCTTTACCTCCAGCAAAAGATTTTACCCTCGTTTGCTGGTTGGGGTGATTTGGATGTTGCTTCTTTTTCGTTTGTCTCACTGTCAGGGTGCCTTTAATCAGAACATCTGAACAAAACAAAGTTAAAAGATGCATTTAAAAGACACCTTTAATGTAATTGGTTAAATGTAGTGATTATGACGTCTTCAGATGTCAACTGCATTAATTCAAATCTCCTGAACATCACACGTTCTTTTCACAATCCGTATGAAAAGTGCCGAAACACTAAATAATTATTTGATTGATGACGTTATCTATTGTCTTCCAACAACAAGTGGAAGTTGAAGTTCTGACCAACTACTACTGGTATTCGTTTTGAGGTCTGCATATTATTTCCAAGGCCTAGATGAAGAGAAGAAGTAACTATAAACAGTACACTTGCTGGTACAACCATGTGTAAAATCTCGTTTGGAAGGAGTCATGGCTCTGAAAAGAGCCAGTTTGGTCTCCACGTTTCGAAGAGTATACTCTGCTCGTCTTCAGGAGAAGCTTGCAAAGCTTCAAACACAACTAAGACTTGGATGAAGACAGTTTAATGATAGACACATGGAAGATCAATGTTCACAATGGGTTTACCACCTCATGGTTCAGGAAGCACACTGTTGTTTTTATTACATCCAGTTGATTCAATAAAAGTACATCCAATTTCGGCCCTAAAGATTCTTCAACATTTTATCTAAAACGCGTTATAATAAAAAAAAAATCACTAAAAACAATTTGCATTTTTGGTCAGAGGAAATGTGAACCCCGTACAGAAGTGAACACAGCAGAAGCGGATAAAGAACATCGGCAAAAAGAAACTGGTAAGTACTTCTTGATTTACTTAAATATGAGAAGTATTTTCCAGTAATTTCATCCTAATGTACAAATTAATAATTAGGCAATCATAGGGCACTCTATGAGTCATTTTAGCTGACTGAGTTTGATTCTTATTAAGCTCATTCATACTGAGCCTTGAAGGTTGGCATGGTGTAAATACATAATTAAGGACATTTGCTGTATCGTGTGATTAAATTTCTCTTGTGAGTACGTGTGGTTCCGATGGAACCGTTGCCCTGCAAAACTGACACGCCTGAGTAAACAGCCACTACCATCCTCACATACAAGGGATCCACCACTACACAATGGTTACTGTTTCCCGCCTTAACAGTTCAATGGATCAAGCACTAACTAGTCACAGCTCACTGCACTCCTCTTCATAAGTCACAGGTCATCTTGGAAGCCAGTAGTCTCCGGAGGACGGACAGAGAATACTACCCGAAGCGTCGAGCCCACCGGTTCCATCGGGACTCAAAAAGGAGATTTAATCACAAGGCGATACTGAACGCAATATTACATGAACATGTTATCAACACTGGCGATCCCATCCACCCAATCACCAAAACCAAAATGGTTCAAATTTCTTAATTAACATAATTTTAAGATAGCAAAACAATAAAAAGCAATTCGTTAACTCAGCTTTATGGTTGAGATATATCTGCCACCTTACATTTTCGAATAACGCTGATGCCCATGAAAACTGCAGTTTGATGTAGGCCTATGCTGGGAAAACGTGTATGCCTCTTTTATAATTTTTTATTTTTTTTTCAATTTCATTCTAAGCTAAGTACCTTTCTAGAGGTTGTAGAGAAAGTTTCCCCCTCCAAATGTTTACAGCTGTATTATTATTATTTGATTTTTATTTATTTTGTGTCTTTAATTTACACTGAACTACCGGATTAGGAAAACAAAAAAAAGGAGGAAAAAACAAGTTATTTACTGTCAACAAACTGCTGTCCCGTTACGCATTTCGCAGGGTTTTCAACTATTTCCAGTCATGAGGTGTGTTCACATACATAAAAATAACAAACATTAACTGTTAGATATGTTTGTTACTATTCTATCCAGGTGCAGAAGGTGACCAACCGGACACAGCGCCACAAACACTACAGTCGAAACCTGGATTTGAAGTGTCAGAACAAGCATCGGTAATTACTCAATGTCTTTACCTCCACCAAAAGATTTTACCCTCGTTTGCTGGTTGGGGTGATTTGGATGTTGCTTCTTTTTTGTTTGTCTCACTGTCAGGATGCCTTTAATCAGAACATCTGAACAAGACAAAGTTAAAAGATGCATTTTAAAGACACCTTTAATGTAATTGGTTAAATGTAGTGATTATGACGTCTTCAGATGTCAACTGCATTAATTCAAATCTCCTGAACATCACACGTTCTTTTCACAATCCGTATGAAAAGTGCCGAAACACTAAATGGGGGTAGTGATTATGACGTCTTCGGATGTCACATGCACTGTCAAACAACAAAATCAAAGGTTCATTCTTTCACAAATAATTGTTTATATTTAAGCTTCTGACTGGCACCCTGCACAAAGACATTTTAAACATTAGGGAAACCACAAACATTAGGGCTAGATAGCAGACTCAACATTAACCACACAATTAACCCTCTCCTGCCGCTTCCCAGGGTGTATTGTTTACTTGGGTGCACCCCTGGCTAAACGGCATGTTCGTATGTTGCAGGTTCAAATCCTGTTCGAGTAAATTTTTCTGTGATCACCCCGAAATCGAATTAACAAACAATGTTTTGATGAGAACCACGCAGTTGTGACTATATCATCTTTGCATCATTTTCGAGGCTTTAAATGCATACTTGTATGGACAATGGTGGGTAGTCTTATGTGACTGAAACCGAAAGCTGAAACAAATGGAGAATATTGTAATTTGACGTTCTGATGGTTTCGGTCTATCCAAGCTACTTTTCAGACATGTTGACTTTATCAAGACCAAAGACTCGACCACTAATAAGAGCACCACTTGTTATCATTTCTGGCATTCACGATGTTTGATTACTTCTGTTTTTCCTTCAGGTCGATGTAATACATGAAACGATCTTTCGAGATTTGTCGGAAAAAATTGGAAGAGAATGGGAAAAACTGGCTACGTTTTTAGGCGTTTCAGATAAGAGACTTGACCACATCAAAATGAATCATCCCAACGATGTTGAGAAACAGATTTACTATATGCTAATGAAGTGGAAGTCATTGACTAAAAACTTTGGGAGCAGCTCTTTTCTGGACCTGGCTGATATTCTTGAACGTATTGGACAACAACGCCTGGCAGAGGAACTCCGCAGGCAATTTAGTTGCACTCCTGAACCTCACACCAATTGAACCTTACACTAACTGAACCTCACACTCATGAACCTCAAACTAACTGAACCTCACACTCATGAACCTCAAACTAACTAAATCTTACACTCATAAACCTCAACCTTACTGAACCTAACACTCCTAATCCTTACGAATCTTGTACTCAATACAATTGTAGAGAAATTTAGAAAACTTTGTGGCGCATAGCGTCACTCTATCCCTGTCTTGAACGTGTTGGACGGAAACACCTGACAGGAGAACTTCAAGGGCAACTTATAACTAATGTTGTTCCATTTTGACCTCTATGATCGTACTTATGAGCCTAACACTAATTGTGAACCAAACTCAAATCTAACAAATCTCGTATATAATATAAGAGCGAAATTTGTACGAGTTGAAGCGCTTGGCGTCTTTCTGGCTCTAGCTGATAATGTTATCCAAGATTCTTGCTATTTTGTTCCACATGCGTCCCAAATTATTAGTTAGCCATCACCTTACCTCATAAATCTCATTAATACCACCAAATGTATATGGAACGTCAAAGAGGCAGATGTTTCGATAAACAAATCGATCGGTATTTAAGTTTCATCGATCGGTCTTTTGCATCGATTGGCCCTTTTCGTCGATCGATCGGTGTTTTCGATCGATCGATCGATCGAAAACACCGATCGATCGATCGATCGATGCAAAAGACCGATCGATGTGCAATATTTACTTGTTTGGGTGTTTCATATACATTTCTGTTCCCAATAGCTAGTACATGTAGTTTCATTCTTGGATATTTCGCTGTTCTGTACATAACAGGTTCATTTTAACTGCATTTTGTTCCCAATTATTATTATTATTTTTTTAAATTAAATTCACAGCTTAAAATTATCAATATAGTCCCAAAAATGCTATCAATGCAGATTTTAGAAGCAACCAATTTTTCGTTCACATTTTCTCCCAAATTGTGAAATAACATGCTCCAGATTTTACGAGTCCATCTAATTGTTTTAGGCCAACAATTTACAAATGAATAAATTCCAGTTATTTGTTAGCAAATAACGCACATTTTGTCATAGTTATAAACACGGACAACATTTTCACAGACGAATGATTTTAGGAACAAAGTATAACAAATTATATCCCTCCTCTTTTCCGCTGGGTTTGAGCAACAACGGATGAAAAAATCTACCCCCTTACTTAAATTATTACCACTCGATCCACAAATAAACTTGTTTCTCAAGCAATAGTTTAAGGAGAAAAATAGCATGATTTTAACATTTTGAAATAAATTTCCAGAGGAGTTCCTATAAATTACCCCCAAAAGTGAAAAATAAAAATTGTAGTAAAATCTTAACCTGTTACTTATCGAAAGACCCTCCAGTTAGCCCAGTTTTGTTTTACTTCTCTTTCGGGACCAGTTCTTTTGGAACATCAGCTCAGGATGACTTAATTAAATATCTCCGGATACAGCCAACTTAAAGAACGTGTCCGCTGTCGTCTTTTTGTTTTATTGTTATCATTGTTTTCATGTTATCTCATTGGAATGTGTTGGACGGAAACGCCTGGCCGCCTCACACCAACTGATTTAACACTAATAACTAAATCTTACGAACTTTGTATCTAATAGCAATTTATAGTAAGAGCGTAATAAACAAAATCGAGGCAAAGAGCGTCTTCCAGGCCCAAGCTGATAATCTTGATCGTGTTGGACGGGAACGCTTGTGATGGCCGTGTCGCCGTCGCCGTCGTCGAACACGTCGTTTTTGCGTCGAGGGGAAACCAACGCACCCAGTGGCATTTATATCTAAAGCACCCAGTGGCATTTATCCAATGCACTCAGTGAAGTTTATCCAATGCACCCAGTGGCATTTATCGAATGTACGAAGTGGCATTTATCCAATGCACACAGTAAAGTTAGTCCAATGCACCAAGTGGCATTTATCGAATGTACCCAGTGGCATTTATCCAATGCACTCAGTGAAGTTTATCCAATGCACCCAGTGGCATTTATCGAATGTACCCAGTGGCATTTATCCAATGCACACAGTAAAGTTAGTCCAATGCACCCAGTGGCATTTATCGAATGCACCCAGTGGCATTTATCCAATGCACCCAGCGGCATTTATGCAATGCACCCAGTGGCATTTATGCAATGCACCACTGACGTTTGTCCAATGCACCCAGCGGCATTTATGCAATGCACCAAGTGGCATTTATCCAATGCACCCAGTGACGTTTGTCCAATGCACCCAGTGGCATTTTTCCAATGCACCCAGTGGCATTTATTCAATGCACCCAGTGACGTTTGTCCAATGCACCCAGTGGCATTTTTCCAATGCACCCAGTGGCATTATCCAATGCACACAGTAAAGTTAGTCCAATGCACCAGTGGCATTTATCCAATGCACCCAGTGGCATTTATCCAATGCACCCAGTGGCATTATCCAATGCACACAGTAAAGTTAGTCCAATGTACCCAGTGGCATTTATCCAATGCACCCAGTGGCATTTATCCAATGCACCCAGCGGCATTTATGCAATGCACCCAGTGGCATTTATCCAATGCACCCAGTGGCATTTATCCAATGCACCCAGCGGCATTTATGCAATGCACCCAGTGGCATTTATGCAATGCACCCAGTGACGTTTGTCCAATGCACCCAGTGGCATTTATCCAATGCACCCAGTGACGTTTGTCCAATGCACCCAGTGGCATTTTTCCAATGCACCCAGTGGCATTTATGCAATGCACCCAGTGACGTTTGTCCAATGTACCCAGTGGCATTTTTCCAATGCACCCAGTGGCATTTATTCAATGCACCCAGTGACGTTTGTCCAATGCACCCAGTGGCATTTTTCCAATGCACCCAGTGGCATTTATCCAATGCACCCAGTGACGTTTGTCCAATGCACCCAGTGGCATTTTTCCAATGCACCCAGTGGCATTTATCCAATGCACCCAGTGGCATTATCCAATGCACACAGTAAAGTTAGTCCAATGCACCCAGTGGCATTTATCCAATGCACCCAGTGGCATTTATCCAATGCACCCAGCGGCATTTATGCAATGCACCCAGTGGCATTTATGCAATGCACCCAGTGACGTTTGTCCAATGCACCCAGCGGCATTTATGCAATGCACCCAGTGGCATTTATCTAATGCACCCAGTGATGTTTGTCCAATGCACCCAGTGGCATTTTTCCAATGCACCCAGTGGCATTTATCCAATGCACCCAGTGACGTTTGTCCAATGCACCCAGTGACGTTTGTCCAATGCACCCAGTGGCATTTTTCCAATGCACCCAGTGGCATTTATCCAATGCACCCAGTGACGTTTGTCCAATGCACCCAGTGACGTTTGTCCAATGCACCCAGTGACGTTTGTCCAATGCACCCAGTGACGTTTGTCCAATGCACCCAGTGGCATTTATGCAATGCACCCAGTGACGTTTGTCCAATGCACCCAGCGGCATTTATGCAATGCACCAAGTGGCATTTATCCAATGCACCCAGTGACGTTTGTCCAATGCACCCAGTGGCATTTTTCCATTGCACCCAGTGGCATTTATTCAATGCACCCAGTGACGTTTGTCCAATGCACCCAGTGGCATTTTTCCAATGCACCCAGTGGCATTATCCAATGCACACAGTAAAGTTAGTCCAATGCACCCAGTGGCATTTATCCAATGCACCCAGTGGCATTTATCCAATGCACCCAGCGGCATTTATGCAATGCACCCAGTGGCATTTATGCAATGCACCCAGTGACGTTTGTCCAATGCACCCAGTGGCATTTATCCAATGCACCCAGTGACGTTTGTCCAATGCACCCAGTGGCATTTTTCCAATGCACCCAGTGGCATTTATGCAATGCACCCAGTGACGTTTGTCCAATGCACCCAGTGGCATTTTTCCAATGCACCCAGTGGCATTTATTCAATGCACCCAGTGACGTTTGCCCAATGCACCCAGTGGCATTTTTCCAATGCACCCAGTGTCATTTATCCAATGCACCCAGTGACGTTTGTCCAATGCACCCAGTGGCATTTTTCCAATGCACCCAGTGGCATTTATCCAATGCACCCAGTGGCATTATCCAATGCACACAGTAAAGTTAGTCCAATGCACCCAGTGGCATTTATCCAATGCACCCAGTGGCATTTATCCAATGCACCCAGCGGCATTTATGCAATGCACCCAGTGGCATTTATGCAATGCAACCAGTGACGTTTGTCCAATGCACCCAGTGGCATTTATGCAATGCACCCAGTGGCATTTATCTAATGCACCCAGTGATGTTTGTCCAATGCACCCAGTGGCATTTTTCCAATGCACCCAGTGGCATTTATCCAATGCACCCAGTGACGTTTGTCCAATGCACCCAGTGACGTTTGTCCAATGCACCCAGTGGCATTTTTCCAATGCACCCAGTGGCATTTATCCAATGCACCCAGTGACGTTTGTCCAATGCACCCAGTGACGTTTGTCCAATGCACCCAGTGACATTTGTCCAATGCACCCAGTGACGTTTGTCCAATGCGCCCAGTGGCATTTATCCAAACGCATCCAGTGGCATTTATCCGAGGCTGCCATCGGCATTTAGCCAACGAATTGCAAAAGACCTCGGCAAAACGTGTGCGTAGTTCAAAGGCAATGCTTTTATTCAAACGCACATTAGCATAAAGTAAAATAAAATTATTATTGCCGTTAAATAGAGTAGTTTTTGGTGTTCATGAATTTTTTCCGTGACGTTTGGCGTTCGCCGCCGATACTGGAAAACTCATTATCTTCCTCGAGTGCAGTCTGCGTACCCCCATCCCCATCCCCCCCCTGGGGCCTCACTTTAGCAGAATATGCCTTCACTGCGCCCCTACTGAACGCGTACGTACACCACAAACAGTATTTCATTTCTAATGTGTGTGCGACAAAATCATAGCGGCAAAGGTACGTGCATTTGGTGCTTTTTTAATCAAAAAGGGAATAATAGGCCTTCTGAATGTATAAAACAATAATAGGATTTCAACTTAGTTTACAGGTGCTAAATTTGCATCGGGATAAGGACTATTATTTGGTGTTATCTCAAACACCGATAGGCTTAGGTGTTAAGCACTGTTTACTCAGTACTTTCCCCGAGTCCTGTGCAAAAAAAAAATCGACGGGCATAAATATCCTCGGGTGGAATTCGAACCCACGACCTTTGTCGTCCTACTAGACCACAGAGATTGCCTGTTAATAGCTGGAGGAAGTTTGAATCTTATGGCAGGCCTACTATAACAACTTCATAAATGTTAAATTTGCATGGGGGAAAAGAACATTATTTGGTTTTAAACCATACACCGATAGGTTTTTATACAGGACGTGGGAAATGCATAGTGCCATACAACGAATTATCAAGCCATTCCCATTGGTCGAAACGAGATCACGTGGCCACTTTAAACGTCCGATAAAAACCCTGTCAGAGTTTTTAAACATCGCCCGAACGACTGTCAAAAGAGGGCGCCATCAGATGGTTGCGTGTTGCGTGCAGCGCGCAAACTTTATGGTGCGATTTTAGTTATGGTAGGCAGTGATCTCTATATAATGATAGTATATCCCTTTCAGTACCAACAGATACTTGCAACTAATGCCATGGTGACCAGAGAAATTTCATCGACATGACTACTAGGTTACCAAGAGTATTCTGTAAAGTTTTAGGTTACAGCGCCCTCACGAGGCAGATTGTGGTTAGCCTAGGTCCTAGTCACAGAATGCAACTTGTACAAGCAACCAATGTTGACAATGAAGTATATGATTAAATGACTGTTTCCTTTGGCATATTGCCTTTGACTAATTAATTGCCTTAAACATATATTCGAGGTTTGGTATTATGACCAACAAATACCAAATTGAGTAGTTTCAATGTGAAAACTTAACATTTCTAGAGTTGCTGTTCATACCAATCTGCATGAAAATTATTTCCCTCGGAAAATTTGTTTCTGAAACCTAAAATAAACAGAAGGTTTTAATAATTTCCTTTCGAAGCACCATCCCCCGCCTCAATTGACACCTATCATGAACTTATATGTAAATAAGAAATTCCAAAAGTGCAATTGTTTTTCTTTCGAAGCACCATCCCCCTCCCCCAACCCGCCTCAGAGTTGGAAAGTTTGGTTAGCACTCATAGGATTCAACATTCAATATTGCCTAAAATAAACAAGAGAGGTTTGATTAGGCACAATATGACTTGGAACAAAATTACTGCTAAAATCCAAACTATTATTCGTTACCACATTTAATGTCAAAGGAAATGAGCTGTACAAATTAACACACATCATGAACTCATATGTAAAGAAGGAACTAACATTAAATATTGCCTAAAATAAACAAGAGAAGTTTGATTACGCACAATATGAACTGGAACCAAATTACTGCTAAAATACAAACTAGTATTCGTTACCACCCTTAAAGTCAGAGGAAATGAGCTGTACAAATTTACACCTATCATGAACCAATATGTAAATAAGGAATTCCAAAAGTGCAATTGTTTTTCTTTCGAAGCACCATCCTCTCCCCCCCCCCCCGCCTCAATGTTGGAAACTTTGGTTGGCGCTCATAGGGTTCAACATTCAATATAAAAATATTGCCTAAAATAAACAAGAAAGGTTTGATTACGCACAATATGAACTGGAACCAAACTACTGCTGAAATCCAAACTATTATTCGTTACCACATTTAATGTCGGAGGAAATGAGCTGTACAAATTTACACCTTTCATGAACCAATATGTAAATAAGGAATTCCCAAAGTGCTATACTTGTACTTTCGAAGTACTATCCCCCACCTCAATGTTGACTGGCATGCGCTTATGGGATTCAACATTGTAGAGGGGGGGGGTGTTCCGAAAGTATTGAAACAAATTAATCGCTTGGTGTGGAAATTCTCAAACATGGTATAACACACATTGGCTTTACACATTGTTTACATAATTATGATGCGAGTTTGTTTTCTATTAGAGGTCGAACTGCATACAACACAGTCGCGTTTCTTCCCGCCAACATTCGGACCAGGAAAGTGGTGACTTGAAAGGGCGTTTGAACCACTTGACAGTTGACTGGCATGCTGAACTGGGTTGTACTCCAAGGTGGAAATAAGTCCCTCTATCACCTTGACCCGGAAATCCAAAGTAGACAAGCTCTCGTTTGTATGGATGCTGTTGTATACGACATTAGCATTAAGCAAACAGATGTCTAGGATTGTGATAAATACTCGTTCCCACCATTTTAGTGTTCTGTGGCTGTGAGTATAGTACGTGCACAATTGTCCTGCCAGATCCGTGCCTCCCATGTATTTATTGTAATCGTCGACTATGCACGGTTTTTGGATATCACGATGTCCTGTTGAAGTTTTCCGGCTGCGAATCTGTTTACTAGTGACACTGCAATCGCCATAGTTTGACAGGAGAGTGACACGTTTTGTGTCCTGCCACATAACGCATAGTTGACCTGCTTTCTGATAAAATTGGGGATCTGCTCCGCTTTTCATGGGGAACTTCTTGGGGTTTGCAACATCGGGTATCCCTATAGGGTGGTATAGCGCACAGTTCCACAAGCTCCGAATCCTAGCTCAGACAACTTGAAGAACAGAGCCGTGCTAGTAAACCAATTGTCCATGTAGATGCAATGTCCTTTATGTTCGAGTCCCTGCAAAAGGTTCAAGACTACCTTTCCTGGTGCCCCAAGATCGGATGGATGGTGTGTCTCAGGATAACTTACAAAGGACTGTCCTTGTGGGGACCTGGGCTGCGGCTGCTTAGTTCGAAACGGCCGCGGGTTCGAGGGAACAGTGAAGCATGGTTTCTTGTTTGAACAACTGTATTACTGTTAGTCTGCTTATTAAACTTTGCATTCTCTGCGTAATTAATGTTATCATGTTACCAAGGTATAACAAAACAATTGTTGCACGCTGTGATTTGGGGTCCATGGGTTTTGTACACCCTCGGGTGAAAATGGCACCCGAGGCGAAGCCGAGGGTGCCATTTCCCCCCTCGGGTGTACAAAACGCCATGGACCCCGTCACAGCGTGCAACAATTGTATTTATAATGTACATGAATGTGTATACATGTGATGTGTCTTACCAACTGTCCATTCACTTATCATGAATATAGTGCCTTTGAAATGGAAATAAGTGTCAAAGCATTTTTAAACTAATAAAACCATAGAGAAAAACAAACAAACAGACAAGCAAAAACAACGTTTAAAGGAGAAACAAAATAGGCGGTCTGTCATGCTATGCTTTGGAAAAATTTAACATAAACGTAAATTGAAGATTCTTAGAATTATGATTTGCACTGCCAAAAACTTCTCCATTCATGGAATTAAAACTATATCCAATCGACTGTACTGCCTACGACCCCCAACATGTACACACCACGAACATGTACTTAGGCAATGTTGTGTATGAAAGCAATGGAATTGTGATAGCAAATACATGTAAAATAACACCACATGATCTGCAGTACAAGTGAACTGTATGTTATGTATCCAGTACGCTGTGGTGAGAGGCATGCTTTAAACATGCATGAAGTAGTCGACTCAGCATACAAAGTAGTGCGCGTGATTGGCCGAGCATGGTGCTGTGGCAACTTTGATGTACAGAAAAAAAAATCGCGCACAGGACAGGTTGCGATATCCAATGTCTAAGTACTCAGTGTTGCCACTGCTTGGGAAATTAATACCAATCTTTGGAACTTGGGGGAAAAAACATAAAAAGGCAAAATCTTGGGAATTATCGCTCAAGTGTCACAATTATTGTTTTCAAGCCTATTTTTATTATTTTTTAATTTAGATAACGATTTAAAAACTGTATTATTTTCAAAAGAGGTACTCATACTATGGTGCACACACTACATGCATGTAGCCAAGTATTATATTCAGACGATAACAAAAATGCAATAAGCTTAGCCAATATGTGATTTTCCGCCACAGCTTGACACTGCAATTTATTCAAGTGCTATTAACAACTGTAATTAAACAGCAAATAATAGCACTATATAAAACAACAACTTGTAAAATGGAAAGGAGCCCGATACCGGACATAGGGCAAACCGGCTTAGACAGACGAACAAAACATACATGTAACCGATGGACAACCATAAACATACCAGTGGCCACACCAAGGACTACAACGCCCTTACCAAAGTGGCCACTCCAACAATATAAGTGACCACACCCAGGACTATGCCGAGCCCTTTTACCAAAGTGGCCACACCAAGGACAATCACGCTCTTTTTCCAAAGTGGCCACACCAGGGGGGGGGGGTACCAACATACATGTAAACAAAAGCTGAGCTTGTACAACCACGCTCAGGTGTATCCACACATGAACATTGTGGTGGTCTAGTGACCCCAATACAGTTCAAAAACATGTCACGCACCTTGCCTGAACCATTCACCTATGCACACCGTGCACCTATCAATGAAGTATTTAAAAAGTCTAACCCGAAAATGCTATTCCCCAAGTTGGAAAACGAGGGGGAAGAATGGCCCCGGCGGAACCGCCGGGCACCCTAAGAATGTGTGTGCACGTATGTGTACTGCTCTCTTAGCAATTTGGGCATGCGCAAAAAAGATATTCATTGTACTGTTGTTGTATGCATAAGAACCAAGACTCAAAAGTTGAAATTATTGCACTTTTTGTAACATTTTGAATATTGTATCATTGATTTCTTTGACGAACTTATGCACTTGGCAATCTTGGGAAATTTCAGGTGGTCATCTTGGGAAAAAACATTTGTTCAGAGTGGCAACACTGCTAGTCCTTCGACTCGGCGAAAGACTCGGCGAGGTAGTCGCCAGGATACATATTCCACAGCTCTCCAAACCTTCGACGATCAAAATCAGTTACAGGCCCTATCCTACCCCTGAAGCAAAAAAATCGGTATTTCCCCCAAAAATCAGTGCTTTCCAAAATGTCGGTATTAAAAATGTAAGGCTTTCTTGTTATTCATAGTACACAGTATAAATATATTGATTATAAAATTTAAAAAATGTAAATGTAAAGACCGGTATAGAATTACATGAAATACGTCATTATGGAGACTTAAGTGCATACGCTTAAACCTAGACCCAGTAAATGAAGGGCTGTACTCCTCTCTTGAAATGTTGACATCCTGCAGTCGTACTATTCTGAGTAGGAGCACAATTTGAAGTAAAGAGCTTACATGCATGAGGGTCTGCCTGCGCGTTTATAGCCCAGTAGCAGCAGTTTGTGCAGTAAAGACAAGAAAGACAAGACTATCGCACATGTCAAAACTTCAACAAGGAGAATACAGCGCCCCAGTTACTGCGTCTAGCTTTTACTTAACAATTTCAAATTTTAAGAAGATTTTTATTTGACTCACAGTATTTGTTTAAGCGTTTTAACCATTTTACACTTTACACCAGTTTATACTGGAATTATTTCCAAACAATTTAGGGAAAAAACTTCTCTTTTGTTAAATCTTAATGAGGTTTTTTTTTCTGTATTAAAATATTATAATGAACAATGCTCACCCACAGCAAGCACGGGGCATATGCCATACCAGCACCCGGTCACATTTTCGAATTTCTGCAAGAGGACTTTATTCAACTTGTTTTTCCAATTCCATTTACCACCAGTCTTTATTATATGCCTCTATTGACAGTTCAGTAGATCTTGGCCTCTATCAGGACTGCTCGTATATTTTCTTGTTGGCATTGTCATTTTGATTTCAAGTTGATGCAGTGAGTGTGTTTGAATCAGAAACAAATCTCAAAGCACCGACTCGCAGCCGCATCCCAACGATTAAAGCAATAGACAAACTGGGTAGCCAGACTCTTTACGATGTATGCTGTACAATATGCATTGTGTCTGTGTCTAGACTGTATATTGGTTTATGTACATGTAAAGTACCACGGATCCAGACTTCATCCTTTTAAAGCACGTGCATTCCTAACTTAAAGGCAATAGCAGGATTGTTCATCATTTTAATGCCGTTATTTTGTGTTATACAATAATTGGATTTTGACCGTCTTTGATTGTCATCGGCACTCATTGGTTTTGAACGTTCCTCGGGCTATTAAAAACAATAGTCGTTTTTTCAGAAATGTTGTATTTGTTTGGATATAGCCGTCATAAGTTGACTTGCCAAGTTAATCTCGTTCCTGGATAAGTGGTAATAGCACCCTGGGAATCCATACAAACCAGATGGAAAAGCACACCATGTATTATTTACCATATAAAACTATTGCCAGTTGGAGAAACTCAGTTCCAATAGAGGATGCATCATCCACCAACAGAAATCACATTGTTGTACAGGTAGGCCCCACTGTCAAGACTGCATTTGGCATCAATTCTCAACAGTTCAGAATAGTTGCTTGTTCAGTATAGGGCCTATGGTGGAAAAAACCGTCCTAAAGTTTTGTTTTCTTTGCAAACAAAGAGTCGATAAGATATAGTGGTATTGGCAGAACAGTCAGACCACCAAATGCAAACAGCGTAACTTGAAAGCTCCCCGTCCACTCATACAGCCAACCTAAAATATAACGAAAGAAAAGTAAGGGTAAAAGGGTATATCCTCGTATAAAAGGGTATATCCTAATATTTATATCGTTGATATAAATATTGTGGGTCACTACAATGAGCAAAGAAACCCGCACCTGTAATCATGCAGGAAATTGATCTACAAGCATGTAATATTTAACAATCACTCAGTGCAATTACCTGCAAGAACACTGATATCTCACTAATTTACATCATTTCCACATCACAACATGATCCCAACAATGTTTTTGTTGGATTATTTTCAGCAGTGTCTTTAACTAACATGACTTGAGAAAGCAGGATTAAGCACCAGTGCTCCAAAGGTTGTGTTGTGGTAAAGAACATCTAGAAAACTGTTTTTATTTTGCTTTTACTATTATATTTTCTGGTAATTAAACCAAGGGTCCCTCAAAAACCCCTAGCATTGTGACCCATTTATGCCTGACGAAGACATTTCAAATTTGCAATTATTGTCTCTTAAAACTAACTAGGTTTGAAGATGGTAATGGGTTTACTACCGTTACCTTGAAAGTAATGATTGTCAGTATTATCTGTAATTAGGTTTCTATCTTTTAGACATTTAGCTTGTCATGTATGTTAAATCGTATTTGTAGTAATTTTGTAAAGAGATTGAAACACTTGTATCAATATCAATACTTCAACTGAATCTTGCCTACCTGCAAAATGTCTAACGCAACACCATTCTTACTTACAAAGTTTAACACAATATACATAACTTGCACCATTAACTTGCAAACAGCGTAATTGAAAACATACCAACCCGAATGAAACGGTCTTTATATTTTAGGGACAAACATCTATAAAGGTCTTCATCTTATTTTAAACAGGTACTTTCATTTACAAACACACTAATTACCATTTCCCAAACTATGGTCACCCAAAATTCTTCTTCTATGATATGTGTTGTTGACAACCACAACACCCCATCTCATGACAACTTTCAGTGTTTTTCTTTTGACATTCACCAAAAATCCACTTTGGTTTTAATTGGTTATTCCATCAAAGTGGTGTCAAAATGTTACACTAAAAGTTTTAACAATCTTATAAAAGGTTTGTACTTTATAAGTAGCCTTTGCTTGTTATTTTTACAAATCTTATAAAATATATCAAACAAGACCAAACACTAGCTGTTTGAGTAACTTGTACCACAATAGATAAAACTAAATTGACTAACCTCCAAGTAATCCCCCTAAGATTCCAGCAAAACCACAAAACAACACTCGCCATCCAAAAATACTGATTATACGGTCATCCTCTGCAAGTGTCTTGGTTAAAGCGTCATTTGCTTGAAAGAAAACACCAAAACCAAATCCTATGCAAGTTGAAGATACCATTTGACCAGCAAATGAGTCAATCAATGCAGCTACAGTAAAGAAAACACCCAAGAGACTACTCACAAAGAAAGCCAAAATTAATGAAACTGGATCGAAGCCAGCTTTCTCAAGTAGCGGAATCACTATCTTGCCAAGTAAATTTCCAGCTCCAAATGCTGTAGGTAGTAAAGACGATTGCACGTAACTCAGTCCTTGAAACTGACCATGAGACACCATGAACACCACCCAGCAGGTGAAGCAAATCTCACAACAGCACCGTGCCAAAGTGACTAAAATAAATCTGGGATTTGCCAAAACTGAAAAATCCATCATGGTAAAAAATTTCTGGCAGGAATAGGAGTCTGGATGGCATGTAGTATCCTGTCTTGGCTCAAAATCTTCAGTTGAAGTTTTGGTTTCATTTCTAATAGAGCCAGAATCCGTAGGCACTTCCTCTTCATTCACCTTAAGGCTAGTCTCATCCTTATCACTACTTGCAACCTCTTGATATTTTCTAGGACCTGGTGGTAAAATATTCGTCGTCACTAATGCTCCACATGCTACAAGATTGAAGGAAAGCCCTCCCAGTAACAGAGTAACTCCTCTCCAACCATATGTATCTAGTAGGATCTGAGTAATAGGACCGACCACCAGCATACCGATGGGAAAGCCCATTGTTGATACAGCGTTAGCTACCGTGTACCGCTTCTTGAAGTATGATGCCATTAAAGCGAAGGCACTAAACCCACAGAATGCTGTTCCGATACCTGAAAATAAAACAGATATGCTGATCAATTCCTTGAAACTGTTTTACAGAATTTGTATATCAGTTGGTAGGATCGTACAGCAAGGGTAAGATACACTCCTAACTGTTATAATGCACATACGTATTGCAGTCAAGAGTACTGAGATTGTTACCAACCAAAGCATTTGTTTTACCTGATACAACCTCGGGCAACAACAAGTTATCCCCTCTTCATCATTAAAAAAGAACATTTGGCCACATTGTTATCTTTATCGATATCATAATTGCATCAGATAACAAGTCTTTTGTCTGTTAAAATTGTCAACCATGTAGCCATTTTAAGGCCTGGATGAAGTTGTACAGTTCGGTACCGTTCATTGATGATGGGACGCGAAACATCAATTCAAAACCGGAGTTCTGTCTTTGAAATTTTGTTTTGTTGAACAAATTCTTACCTGACACCAGAACAAGGAAAATGGCAAGTTGCATGACACTGGCTGACTGAGACGCTAAGATTATCCCAATGCTCCCCAAAATTCCCCCAGTGATGAAGACAAAGCGGCTCCCTAGGATCCGAATAAGGACTGCGATGACAGGGCCTGTAGGAACAATTGTATAAATTATCATGTGGGAGGTTTCATGATGCACCTCCCATTCCATTAAACTTGTGTTTGGCAGCACTCCAAAATCCTTGATCCTTAAATCTATTCATACTGGAAAACTGGAAAACATAAAAAAGGAACAATTTCTCTGCACAATAGCTGTTGGAATTCTGATCCAACTCATCCATACTGCAGTCAGACTCCTCATAACACAAATCTACAAGAAAGTCAAACTCATGTATATACGTGCAACACTGCCAAAAAAAACAATAAAGCTGAGCAACAACCAGAAATTAAAGTTAACAGTGCCCTGGCCTCGGTACCAATGCACATGTACTCGCAAAGAAGCCCCTAGACCCCACAACTTTACATCACCACCGGAACCACCGAAAACAAACAAACATACCTGGCTCTATCATTGATCACACTAACCCACTAACCATGTATCTGTTCCGTCCCAACTTGACAATTGTCCCAACTATAGTTGGGACTGGTCCCAACTTGAGTATTAAAGTTGGGACGTCCCAACTATAGTTGGGATCGCCCATAGAGTTCAACAGGATGGACACCGTGATCGATCATGCATGGATTTCTGTGTGACACTACTGCAGCTGACAGATGTGATCAGCGTTAATTTAACAAGATTCTTTATTTCAAACCCGGGGCTCGGCTCTGTACAAACTCATGTCAAAACTGATGGTTGAGCTAGAGCTGGTCGAGGTAGAATTCTATCTCCATGGCTAAACTAACTCGGTGTAAATGCATGTAGTGTTTTTAGAGGGTTCGGACAGCGGCCTCATGCTTCGTCAGTAGTCTCAAAGCATGGAGGTAGAAATAGACACCTCCATGCTCAAACTAGGCTTACGCATTTAGTTTCCCTTCTCTTGGAAAACCAACATTTCATCTAATCTAAAATATTCTCAAGGGAAAGTGGTCTTAAAAACTACATACTATGAAACTTACATGTTTTTAGCTTATTCATGGAGGTGCTTTGTGTTTACTGCGATCCCAACTATAGTTGGGACGCCCCAACTTTAACACTCAAGTTGGGACCAGTCCCAACTATAGTTGGGACGATAGTCAAGTTGGGACGGAACATATCCAATCAGTAACTAATGCAATCATTCCTAAATGTTTGTGATAAACCAAAATTGTCATCACCCTTTGGCAGACCGGGTATAGTTCATGAAGTACAAAGAAAACCACACAATTTTGAGGGATAGTTGTGGGAATCATTATATTCTACTTATAAAAAATCTGTCCTACTATTATTAATTTCATGACAAAAGCTTTTATTGCCCAAAGCGCCCAGTGAAAGCAATGTGTCCCTGTTAAGTGTCACTGTTCCATGTATTGTGTTGTCATGGTCTCTGGCTCATCTGGCTCCCATCTTTCACATGGAACACACATAGTGTAATGCACAACGCAAAGCACACTTCAAATGAACGAAGGGTTTACCCCAATGTTTGTAGATCAGAGGCCCAATGTACCAACTGAAGTTCAGATTATGATGTGATGCGCTTTCAGGGCTTTCAGTTGGGGTGAAAATAAAGAAGACCACAGGGCTTGTAGCTCAAAACCTTAACTGGACCAGAATAGTTTGCACAAAACCAGAATCAATATAAGAATAAATTTCTTGACACAGTTTAACATGCATTGTAGCAATTTGAACAAGCACTATTTTTGTAAGAGAAGATTTATTAAATTTTGCTTTTACCCTACACCGATGTGTGTTAGCACTCTATACTCAGTACTTTCCCAAGTTCTGTGAAAACAGAATCACAGGCATTATTACTCGGTGGGATTCGAACCCACGACCTTTGCAATTCTACAGCAGTGTCTACTACACTGTGAAAAAAAATCACAGGCATATTACAGAACTCGGGAAAGTACTGAGTATACAGTGCTAACACACATCGGTGTAGGGTAAAAACCAAATTTAATTTCTTTATCCCCAATGCAAAATTAACATCTATTAAATCGTTGCGGAACCCGCTGCTAAAATATAGGATTCGAACTGCCTCTAGCTATCGGGCAATCTCGGTGGTCTAGTTGGTACCACACTGCTGTAGAATTGCAAAGGTCGTGGGTTCGAATCCTACCGAGTAATATGCCCGTGATTTTTTTTTTCACAGAACTCGGGAAAGTACTGAGTATACAGTGCTAACGCACATTGGTGTAGGGTAAAAACCAAAATTAATATTCTTTATCCCCGATGCAAAATTAACATCTATTAAAGAGAAGATTTGATCTCATTTGTCTGCATGAGTTTCAAGTATACAATGTCCTTTTAGTACTCATTAGAATTGAAAGGTATTTTTCAGAATCAAAGTCAACCTTTCAACATATTTAGTCTTTTTCCAGGCCCCTAATATTTAATTTAAAAAAAGACAGCCGAACTTGTCTGGTCATTGCTGGCCCGAAACTAAAAATAGTGACCTCGAGTCTGCGATCCAGTGTAAAATTCAAGCCCTAGCTTTGAACATGTATTGCAGATGGAATGCACCTCACAGATAACTCGTTTTCATAACTCAATACATTAATCAATGGACACTCACATCCTGGTTGTGGCACCACCTGGGAGATAAGTGGCTGTTTTTTCATGTTACGTGGGCTATCCTAATCCTGTCCAGTTGGTCTTTGCCAAATTGACCTTGCACATTTCCCAGGTCGTATCTGGGGATCCTTTTGCAAATTGGCAGTGAATCCTTTTTCAACCATTCAGGTAAAGTTGTGTAAAACAAAAGCGTATAGGGACGTTGCATTTGAGGGGGACGCCTCACTTGGTTTAAGTCAACATCCAGTTGTTTGGTTCGGTGTTGGGTTAAATTGGAGATCACAAGTTGTTTTATTTCAAATTTCAAATTCGTAATTTATTTCAAGGCGTTGTGATGCCACACCCACTCATCCAGCAAGAAATGTGCACTGTCCGTCCAGATTCCAACAGGCTATTAAACCGGAACCAGGCAGAGAATGAGATCAAAAGAATCTCTATAAGCAGGTCCGTGAACAGCCGTCGGGGGCCCGCAGAACGACTGGTCACCAGAGCAGTGGCTGCCCAAGACATGCAGGGCGATCTAAAAACTATTTATCTGGGGAGGGATAGTGTTATAGTGCTAACGAGCTATCTGTAAGTATTGTTTTGTATCTAATTGTCTTTTTGTGAGAGAAATATTTAAATTTTTAGGGCTAGTTCAATCGTGATGTTGTAAACTTTTTTGTGTATGTAGCCAGCCTCGTGTTGTGTTGACCTTTCACCCTTTTTATATTATAAGTGACTGTGTTACTGTAGTGTTATTGCTATTTTGTATTGTTTGCTATTGAATGGAGGATTAAATCAGTTCAAGTGCGGGAGATTATTTCATATTTTAGACATCATATGGATCTAACAATTATTGTAGTTTTGGTGAATGCTCCTCCTTTTTAAATGGAAGACCAACTTCCTTCCCGTGTCTCTACATTTGTCTAATTGGACATGTTAAAAGTAACCCCCTCTTGTCTGTGGTGTGGTCGGTGTTTGCCCCCACTTGTTTATGACAGGTTGCCAAGTAATCAGGATAGTCATGTATATCTTTTAGCTTACTTTCAAATAAGACTTGTTCAATTAAAGTAGTTGGACCTACAGGGTTTTTTTTTTTTGCACAATTGGTAATTAACCAATGTGGTGTGACATGGTTGAATTTAAACACATTATTTGAAGCTGATGCCAATAAAGCCATAAACTGTTGTGGTTGTTTGTGTCCTCAGAGAAAAACTAATAATAATAAATTCACAGCAGTATACAGTACAGTCAATGTATGCTGTGCATACGTTGCACATTGTTCTTTCTCTAGTTGTCAACTTGTTATGACATCAATAGCATCAAGTAGAACTTTTGGTCAAAAATGCAAATCAGGAACAGTGAACCATCGACACATTCCAGCTTTTCAGTGTACAATAACACTATCTCAACAATATTCAATGAAATAATATGAAGTGTTTTTACTCACCTAAAACATTTTTGAGCATGCTGTGCAATGTTGCAATCCACCCAATCAACCACAGCTGGCTACTGAAGTCTGTCTCTATAGCAATAAGGAGGACTCCCAATGCTTTCACGTTACCCATTAAAATAACGTTGGCGATAAATGCAGCTCCTATTATCACCCATCCCATTGGGTGATTGTCATAATTCACTGATTTTCTCGGAGAAGCCATCTTGCCAGATCTTATCAATCACTACAGTTCATTGCTTGCATCGTGAATCAAACTTCAATCTTGAAAAACAAAAAAGTCTTTAAACAGATTGGAGAGCAACCTCGACATTTTCGGTTTTAATGATATTGAAATCAAATAAAGAAGCAACCTGTGACAAGTTCTTCACAAATGCACTTTCATTAGGTGGGCATTTTTATGGAAGCTCGACGGTTTGTTAATTTGCTTTAAATACCTTTAAAAATATTGTACCGTTATTTTAGAGGACTTCAAATTATGCTATTTTCTCTACTTTCGTAAGTGTCTGGAAAGAAATATTTATCTGGCTGAAGGATTAGGAATGGCTTGATATTTAAAATGTTTTCACAGTACCTAAAACAACAATCTTCATTTTTCTTCAGACAACTATGCACCAGCCATTGTAAAGGTCCTAACCGGAAGACTACCTAGTTTAATCTTTTAAGTGACACTGACCACTTCTTTGAAAATGGCTTCAAATGTCTATTCCTTTGCCAAACTTAGAATGCGAAGTCAGTGTAATTGATAAGATTTGTTTGTGTGACCTCAGCTTCACCACAGTCAGAGAGCTGAAAAATTGCACCTTGCAGTCAGGAAGATTTTGTACTTGACAATCAGTGATAAATTAGAATTTTACATTCTTGGGAAAAAACTCCATAATCAGGGAGATTTTAAAAATTGTTCACTAGAACATGGAAAGATTTGTTTATTTTCAGGGAACTTTCTGCAGAATCAAGGAGAGTTGGCAGCTTTGCAAATTATAAAATTGACTGACTTGTATATGTTTGTATGTATGTTTATTATTCATTTTGTTGACCTAAAAGCAAAGTTTACCTTTGGTTTTTGGAGCCGTTTGAATGTTTTAATCCTATATAAATGTAGATTTACACAATAAAACTAACCTGCTAAATTTTCTTTCAAAAGGAGGTAGCGTTTTTGAGATGTCGCCAAACATCTGGAGTGGTTACGTCATGCAATTTGTGAATAAACAGTCTGAGAAATGTTACTGACCGTAACATTTCTCAGATTCAAATTTTTAGAGATAAAAACTGATATCTTTTTCCATAACCACCTTACTTCAAAGGGAATTGTTTCTTAAATGCTTTAATACAACCCGGAAGCTGCTCTACTTCTAACCAAGTAAGTTTTATTGCCATTAATTATAAGAGTGATTACCAAATGTATACACACCCTTTATAAATCATCAATTTGGAGCACAAAAAATGATCGTAAGTACAATTTCATGCCTGATGTTGCATTTTAGACATACCAAGAAGCCAGTTTGCGGTTTTTAAGTTATTTTGCTGGGTCTTTTTGTCATTTTGGGGCGCTTTTTGTGGCTTGGTACTGGGAAAATCTTAGCAAATTGAGGTTTCCCATTGTTATTTGCAACATCACTGGGGCACTAGGTAGTACACCGAAGATGACAAAATTTCGAAAACAGGGAGTATACAGCGCACCAGTTACTTACTGGGTCCACTAATTATATTAGTTACTAAGACTAGTTTTTGGTTTGGATTAAACTGTTTGTAGGTGTACATTATATCCCAAAACAACACACCCCAAACCTAACATATTACCATGCAGCTACCATGCAGTATATACAGTGCACACATACGTGTCCACTATAAAATAGCTCCAAAAAGTCTAATGGCAATGGATTTTCTGTATGATAATACTATATTAGTTGCATTGTCAAATTGTTAGACCATGTAGCAGACAATGGAGATTGGCACTTACCAGTCATTCAGTCCGCCAGATCTACTACGCATTCGTATTAGTATTACATTAACGCTACTCTGTACTTCACAGTGCAACTCCAGTCAGCAGACTAGAGTGTAATAATATAAGCAAATATTTACAGAGCTTGGGCCTCAAGCACTTGACCACTCAGCCAGGAGAATATCATGCATGTGTGCCAGAAAGGTAAATACATGTAGTTCATATGTAATCTGACATGTACATTATGATGTGTGTTCATACATGCCACAAGACTGGCAAGGCCACCCACCCATATTGGGTTCAGGCTTATAAATGGAGCGCATACCGCGCACTTGCATAGTTATGACTAGGATCGAGCCCCATTGTTGTCGGTTTCCATGTGTTGTCAATATTTTTGTTCAGGAGCCAGTCAGAAACATATACCCCCATGTTCACCCCAAAATTGATTAATAACTACCCAGTCAGCTTCCCTTGTTGTGGTAATACTTGTTACTAAATTAGTTAGGCTGAGACAGTTTAATATAAAAAAATGGAGGAGGGATGAAAGCAAAACTATCACAATAAGGCTTCATTTGGCTTTGGGTACAAACCAACTAGCGAATGCATGGAAATATAAATTCAGATCGTTTTGTTCCGATTGACCAAAAGCTGTCTTAATTGGAGCAATAGTCCAACACTACCCTGGCTATAGGAAGAACCTTATACTTATATAGCCTTAACTTTGTGGGTCATTCATAGGCCTACAGGAAAGGGCACAGATTTATTGCTAAGCAAACTTTCCGCCTGCCAGTGCTACATCCAAAGGAATTAAGATGGTTTCAGGAATGTTTAAGGCCTATAATAAACAGGGGGTGTCGTGGTGTGTTCTTTGATGCAATGTTCAAATCCGCCTGAATAAAGTCGTTTTGTTATATCATTTATTATAGGCCCCTCGAGACCTAATAATTAAAAAAAGTAATATATCATCAAACCCCAAAATATGTTATCAATGCCCAAGGGCAGTGCATGCACGCCATCCTGCAGATTCAATGGAGATCAGTAGTGGATTGTTAACTGGCATTTTATGGATCAACGGTTCGGCCACAAAATCAATTGAGCTTTCCTGATTCTACGAGGCCAAGATTCGATGGGGCTTTGGAAAAATTTTAAGAGAAAAATGATGGGGGTCATGTTTTTTGTAAAGACCTATAAAAATCTACAATGGCCTGATTAAACCGTATAACCTTTATCACAAAATGCTAGTTACAAAAGAATCACACGGCGTACAACCACGTGTACGACAGCGCCAGTAAGAGTGACTTATTTTTGTAATTGATACAAAAATGTGTGAAGTTGACTTTTATTAGGCTTGCAACTGTTTGACAACATTCACAAACGTCCCTTTGGAGTATTCCAATATTCAGGTCAATTTTTGTTAATTTAAATAGTTATTTTTGCGTTTTGCTAATTACATGTTTTTCATTCAATATATAAGAAAACCACGTATAGACCGTCGGCCGTCCAGTCGTATCTTACAGTCTTGTTCTCTTCAACAGAGGGTTTACTCAGTAACCACTCAAAAACGAAGATAATAATACCAAATTGCAATTTTTGCTTGTTCCCACCCTCAAATGTTGCACATTATTTCGTAATTTGACGACAAAAATCGCCCTAATTTGTGCAACGACGGTAACTGAGTCAGGCGCGAATAGGTTGTCCAATGAAATTTGGTCTCTCATCAGGCAACTGACCAATCAAAATTGGTCTTATGGAAGCATGCGGATGTACGAAGGAACGCGCTGCGACGTATTATGTAGAAGCGAAGCGCATTTACGAATTTGCACAATGTGGAGATTGCGCTGCTCATTCTGCATTCCCGGACTGGTCACTTACTTTGGAATTGAGCAAAATTTTGCGCAATAGCGATATTGTGCAGATCTATAAAATGCGCTCTACATAAACAAATTTTCACGCAGCTGGATCGTCATGTGGGCAACATGTCAGAAAAAGACAGCGAGAAGCAGTCTAATTTACGGTGTTATGCCCATTTGTGTGATGTTCATGAAGCCTTTACACCTATAACTGAAACATAGTGGACAAAATTCAGACAATGTGTGCAGATTTGGAAGGAACTTGACGGAAAATCAGCTAAAAAAGCGAGGTGTTTCTTGCAAGATAGTGGCGGTGATGGTGCAGCTTGCGCTGCATAATAGTATCTAACAGGATAACACAACGATACGATGGTGGTTACCAATAATCACGGATGCTACAAAACAAAGACGGGATGTACTTGCCAGGCAGAAGCGAGATAAGGTTGATGTGCCTGCTGCTGAAGGTTAGAGAATTGTTTCAAGTTATATTGAACATTTATTTTTGACATTTTGTGACTGCATGATAATGATTAGTTACTAAGGTTGAGTACTCAACAGACTTAGAAAAAAAGTCGTCTCTTGCTCTTATTATTTAGACTTAGTCTGAGATTGGGTGGCTAGCTGCGAAACTGTACCGCAGTAGCTATTGTATTCGCTACCAACATTTCTATTTTTAAAAGTTTTATAGAGCTGGGCGGTGAGTTGAAATAAATTGTTCAACATGTTCAACATGTTGTTTTGTTGTTTCAACTGGTTATGTACACAATCGCACCATTATGATGGGTAGAACAAATTTTGCCCTGGCTTCATCCTTCAATGTAAATGTCACACAAAAATGTTTTTAAAAGAAAGACGAAAGAAAACCAAGAGGTGTTCATGCACGTATTGCACGGACACAGGATAAAGAACATGTTGGGCATTCAGACCCATATTTGTACACAGTACTGTTTGTAGCCCTGACCTGATGTCTAAGGAGTAAGGTTCATGACCAAGACTAAAGAGCTACGTTTATCAGCTACACTAAGTCTTGGGTAGGTGCAGTAATCAGTAACCCTCCTCCCAGTCCCAGTGGCCTTTGCACGATGGAGTGTCCATATTAGCAAGATTTTCAACATTTTTACAAATACAAAAAATTCATAAAAAGGGAACAAAAATTGTCTCCATGAGTGGGGAATTAATAATAGCACCGAATAAATTATTTAATTCCTCGACAGATCAACCAAAAAATTCACCAGAGACTGCCAAGCTGCATATCTTTCGAGTTGCCAGTTTGAAATAAATTGCTTGTAGTGACTTCCATAAAATGGTTCCCACCTTTGTATTTTTAGAACTGTTTTGCTTGTTTTTGTTTAAAAAGTATTATTATTTACATTTTAGAAAAATCATTGAAGAGGGACTTAATTTTGTTATGTATTTTTTTCCCCAACCAGATCTCGGTGAATATTCTCACATCAGAGAGGAAGACTCGGAGCCTGCTCAAAAGAGAATTTGAATGCTCCAGTCAAGTTCTTCAATGAAGAAAGAAGAAACCTTATCATCTGCTCATATTTTACCGAGAGTTTGCATCATTTGCCATGAAACTCGGTATTCAAACGCTTTTTACAGCCCAAATCGCACATTCCACATTTAACCATGAATAATGTGTGTACAACCCTGCACCCCCCTTAAAAAAAAATATTTTAAAAAAGTTGAAGTAAATAAATAAAATAAAATACAGGTAATCAACTTATGCATGTATGTGTTTGGTTGGGTAAAATGGTGGCTGTAGGGCTCTTGTCTGTTTTGGGAAAAAAGGGGGGAGGAGCAGGTGATACTGATGGCTACATGTACAAGATATTTTTTATTTTAGTAGTTCTAATACCTGTACATGTACTATGTAATTACGCAAATTCTCTAAATTGGCAGTGCATGTGACAGGACCATCAATTTAAAACTAAGTTTCAGAACCACATTAATTGAAAGTTGCATGTGCAATGTTATGGTCAACACACAGTAGTAATTAAATGAGATTTACAGGTTAGTGATGAGAAGTAATCAGGTGAAGTGTTTCTTGTAACAAAACACTGTGGTCTGTTCTGAACTTAGGAGTTCTGAAAAGAACCAGGATGCATCACAGTACAAAATGGAAACAGAAAATCGCTCATTTGCTTGCCACAAATAAGCATACCTTTCAGTATGATTATGGTTAGCTTTTTTTAATGAAATGACAACGGTCCAGTAAGCAACAATTCTGTTACTTACAGGTTTTGTAAAATTGGGCCCAGACTGTCTGACTAGAAATTGATAATCTAATCTGAGATCATTCTCCATCACCAATCAACCTTCCTAGCACATCACTACTTTTAAATACTTGTAACTTTTTATATTTTTTTACAACTACCATAGAACATCTTCATGTATATATTATTTTTAAATGGAAAATATTGAAAAGGACATTAACGTTCCACTTACATTTCAATTCTTTATCTTATCACACTTCATTAATAATCGATACACACATTTTTTATTATTCAAAGTGTTGAAATAAAAGGTTAACATTTGTATGAGCATTCCTTTGTTTTTATGCACACAAACCATGACCATTATGACATGATATTATGTAGTTCTTTTTGTAAATTATGAGTTTGTTATTCATACAGGGGACTGTTTTAAACTCATACAGAGCTGTGGTGTGAAATTTAAACAAAATTTAATGCACAAAGGAATGGGTTTTTTTAACAGATGATAACAACATTTGTAGGACATATTTTCTACAGAAAATGATTTATAGGGACAGGAAAATTCAAGTACAAAACCTAATAATTTATTTAATTCAGCATTTATATTTTTGATTATGCAAGTTGAATTGACATTCAATAAATTCAAAGATGGAAATATCTGAGGTTTGTCTCTTTTTCTAAGGGCTGTTTTGACATACTTTGTGGGTTAAAAAGTATATCAAAAAGTCCAGTTATTTTACAATCAACATGAAATAGTTTGCTTATTTATTTGGCAAGACTGAACCCCCTCCCCCTATCGGGTTGTTTATACTTGTGATGTACCCCATTCCTTTCCATGTGTTATACCTAAATTGTTAATTGCCTGAAAAATAGTGTGTTAGAGATTCAACAATTTCACAATGGATCAACTGGCCTATAGCATATTCCTCACCACATAAACACCAAGTACAGTTGAAAAGTGGTGTTCCAATAGTTGATATAAGCATACAAACTTTTAGAAATGTTGTTAGCATACATGATCTAAAGGTTTCCACATCATAATGTGAATTTTTTTTGGGGGGGGGGGTAAACTGTGCCTAGCTGGAGAAAGCCTCTCTTTTTTTGGTCAATTGAGGGCGCTGTTTTTCTTATGTTTTTCTTTATGTTCAAAAATGTGACATTTTATCCGTGAATTACACATTAATGTGCAACATTTGAGCGTGGGAACAATTGGATTCTTGCTTAGACACATATTATCTACAACTGGGCTAAATTTCATGCAAACCCTCTCCGGAGAGAACAAGAATCGTTTTCTAGAAGGATTTTAGAGCCACGGCCCATAGTCTATAGAGCGATTTTGGGGAAAGCAGAAAAGATTGTAAACCTTGCAGACATTATATCAGACTACTATTTAATGAGTAAGTTAAGTTATTTGGGTTCATAGTTTGTCTGTAATATATCGCATCCAAAAAAAGGGTCATTATTGGGGATTTGGCAAAACTTGAAAGCATTTCGCCGTTGAGGGCGTTTGATTGGTTAGAAAGATCATGACGTCACAGAGTGGACTAGGTTGTTGATGATGTTGCGCAATCACGGCTGCAGCAATGTGCGAGCAATGCGAAAGGTCCGTCGAGAATCACACGTCCTGTAGCCCACCTTGTTGGGCTGTTATGGCTCTCTTTCAACATCGGTCTTATTACAGTCGCCATTACAGCCCACCTTCTATGCATGTCTAAAACGCGAAGTTTTCAAAGAACGCATAATGCGTTCCACTTTGATTGCAAATTTCCCCCACTTATAAAAATCCCATACTACTCAAACCTACTTCATATGATTTCTTACATTTGTGGAATTACTATGATACATGACAGTTTTTACCAAATGATGACTTTGACCGGATGTGGTGATTTGAAAACGGCAAAAAAAAACGTGTACAAAAATTACATTCAGGTTCGTCGTGGCTGGGGGCCGCCATCTTAATTATGATTATCTGCCTGCTGATCTTGAGAAGTCAGGGCACCCGGCTGATCTGGCCTTGCGCACGCACGGCAAGTCATGAATATGCATGAGTTGACGTCTTGCGGCGCTCGAACGCACATATAGATCTGTAAAGTCATGAATATGTATAAGGTGCTTTGCGCGGCGCTGTAGCTGGAAACTGGCCAATTTAATGAATATGCAAGATTATCAGATCGGCCGGGCGCCCTGACTTTTCACGATCAGCGGCAGAGAATCGTAATTAAGATGGCGGCCGCCAGGCACGACGAACTTGATTGTAATTTTTGTACACGATTTTTTTTTGCCGTTTTCAAATCATCACATCTGGTCAAAGTCATCATTTGGTAAAAACTGTCTTGTATCATAGTAATTCCACAAATGTAAGGAATCATTTGAAGTAGGTTTGAGTAGTATGGGATTTTTATAAACGGGAGAAATTTGCAATCAAAGTGGAACGCATTATGCGTTCTTTGAAAACTTCGCGTTTTAGACATGCATAGAAGGTGGGCTGTAATGGCGACTGTAATAAGACCGATGTTAAAAGAGAGCGATAACAGCCCAACAAGGTGGGCTACACGTCCTGATACATGTCATTGCTACCTAAAGGGTCTGGATAATACTTAAAATGCCAAAAACGTGTGCTGTTGGAGGCTGCACAAGGAGCAGCACTAAAAATCCTCAACTCAGCTTCCTAAAATTTTCAGCAGATTCTGTTGTTAGGAGACAATCGATACGTTTAGTAAACTCAACGCGATCGAACTTCAACGTTTCGAAGTGTTTGTTGATATGTGCATCGCACGCACTTCACCGGGAAGCACTTCACCGACGACTGCTTCTGTGCTTGGATACATCGACCGAACTCAAGCAACGGTTTGGATTCACCCCTAAAACTACCCTGAAAACTGGTGCAGTTCCAACAACACTGAAGACCCCTAATATTTCTACATCGTGGTCGGGGAACAAGATGAAAAGCCACAGAGTGAAAGGGCAGAACGGAGGGGAAAAAACTGGAGCGAACAAGGGCGAGTGTGTGGTTGGTGAAACAGTAAAGTGGGACGAAAGTGGGGACTGGCCGCAGCATGCAGGCATGATCGGACCGGCCCCCAGCCAAAGTTTCCCATGTTTTCAAGGAAGTGCGGCTTCGACGTGTGCATGGTAATCTTCATATGTGTTTGCCCTATTTATGTGATACATTTCATGGTGGACTTACATTTATTGCATGCTGTATTATGTATGAAATGATCGATCAGATGAGATTGAGATCGGGAAGAAAGACGTGTCCGGATACTGGGCAAAACCAACCGGCAATGTGTACATAATATTAGTATTATGTTTTGATCGGTGGTGTCAAATGGTGTTCATCAGGTCAATAAACAATAACTACATCATTGTATACATTGTATATCTCTCTGTAAAATAGAAGTGGGTAGCTTATTACATCCCTTCCTTAATTAAATAATCCTGTCATCGTTACAAATACAATACATGGGGAATGTTTCCTTCAAGTTCAACTTCAATGTTGTTGTAACTAACTTGTCATAATAGTCATATGTATCCTCCTGTTGCCAAGGGTACTGACTAGCCAGTAGCCTCAGGCAGTATGAATGGAACTATAATGGAAGATCTTTCTTGGTCATATAATGAGTGAAATATATTAGTGAGTGTCTTTCCAAAACAAAAACAAATAACAACCATAAAAACACATTTATAAATAAAAATTCAGTTATGGATTTGTGTGGTGAATAAAAAAAATTGTTCTATTTTATTTTTGCTAGATGCTGAAGGAAATGTTTGAACCTAGAGGAACAGCTGTACTGTCATCAGCTAAACCATCAACGTCTTCAGCGTCTGCTACACTGTCCACAAAATCAAGTGATCTGATTGATTCATCTGATGAGGTAGATGTTAATTATTTAATATTCCTAACCATCTATTCTTCTAAAACAACATTTTTACTAATTAAATTTGATTGAAAAGCATTACATAGATACTGAATATCATGTCGTAATTTCTTGAAAGTGTACAATTCACACACATGACACATTTACTTAGGAGACTATTCCTGTGTTCAGCTCATGTGAAATCATTTTGTGATAGGTCAGTTCAAATCAAGTGTCCTTTATGTCACATTTATAATGTATATTATTTGCCAAAAATTATTTTGTTCATATGTCAAATTTAAACATGTACATGTATTTGTTTGTTCTTAGGAGTTGACGTCGTCATCATCTGAAAAGTTTAGAAGTACCGTAACTCATGATTCATCGACCTACAGCTCAGATACCAAGGTTATTATCGTAGTCTGAATCGGAATTTAGAATAATGAAAAAAATAGAGTTACAACTAAATATAGAATCTAGAAAGTTGATATTGTTTTACAGGAGGCTAAAAATGACGAGCTAAAGGAGTATGTAAATTATTTAACAGATACAGTTTGTGGACCAAAATAAATGTTTATTTACTCAAACTCTTTTAATTTATCACAAGTTGATATTGCAATAGAAAGTTTATATATTAAAGGTTGACTACAATACTTTCACAAGCAACATTCTGTGGAATAATTTTGCCAAAGTTGTAATAAATGTGCAAATACAAAATTTAACAAAACAAAAACAGTATTAGCATAAGAAGTTTGACGTTGTTAGGAAAGTACTGTATAAATCTATATGTGCAGAGCTAAATTGGGTTTCTGAGATAGAAACATTGCAAAAAATTACCATGAGTGTCAACATAATATAATATTTTTCCAAAAATAAAAGATAGTACACGAACATAAATAAAGAGCTGTAAAATACTTCCAAGTGGGCATTTTCATTACCAAAATAAAAAAGAGGGGGTAAAAAACTAACACTGTTACTTATATACATAGGCTTGTGGTTTTACCAGCACAACCAACATTTCAATATGTAAATAAGACTGTTTTTGTGCAGGACACATGTACTTTTAATTGAGGACTTACTAGTAAAATCTTGAAATTACTTGTTTTGGGGGCTACCACAAAATTCTGTTTAAACTTTAATTGCAACCTCTGGAAATACCATGCTGTTTGATTAAATTCCAAACCAAGTAGGGGTCTAATGATATGATATGATCACAATGCACCACTGTTTGTTTTATTATGAAAAATGTAAGTTTAGGAGATGTTACACAGGAAACAATTATTAACACGACAGTAAAAATAGCCCCAAAATTTCTCATATTTCTTTACACACTATTACTTTGTCATTTTATTGTCATTGTAATGTTATATCCCTATATTAAAGTAGTTGGCAGCTTTTGTACTGTAGAGTGAACTCTGACAAGTTTGGTCATCAATACAGGGATGCATGTCTTTCCTTAGTGTCACACAAATCAGAAAACACTGTTTATATGCAAATATATTACCTCGGCAGTTTTTATTTATTTTTATCAAAGTTGCATGTCCATGTCTAAAGTAATATTAAACAGCAAAAATAATTTTGAAAGAAGTACAATGTACATGAAAAGTGCATACACAAAAATTAAAGTTGATCCAGTTCGGGATAGCTGAAGCATTTGTATTTTCCATCTGGTTTCTGGTTCGGGTATGGATTTTATTCACCACACAACATGGGAGTGGAACTTGACGGTAAGCCACATGTCGATATTTCCTGGAGATTAATAAGAATTTAATAAACAGAAAAGTATAAGTACCAAGTAAGTAAACTTGTGAATTTACCATACTAGTTCATACTGTAATACAGTGTAGCCATTTATTTTGCGGAATCAACCAATCTATCTTTATACATGTAATCTTGTTGACCATACAAACAATACTACAAAAATGGAAGGAGTCAGTTGTAACTTTCTGTAGAGTTATGTAATTTTTTAATGATTTTTTATGATCTGATTCTATGTTCTATTTAAAGTTGTACAGTGTACATGTTTATTTACAAACAACATGGTGTATATGGAGACAAAACATAATGTCTTTTGTTGAACTTTGTCAATGTACAATACTGGTAATATTATTAAACAGTTAAGAGTTTTAAACATACAATCACTTTTGTCTTAAAACACTACTTACTTGTCAACTGTTCCCTGTACACCCCTTCTTCCATATTGAGCTTGGTACTGTAAATGTGCAGTCTGCAGAACTGCAGGATGCAAACAGTAGGCTTCCAACCATTCATGCTGGCTGATACACTGGTCCTGAGCATCCAGGTTGATCCTCAAATCTGTCAATTTGAAATATCAGGTTGCATGATGCAATGTCAACAAGTACACCTGGATATAATAAGGGGGAGGAGAGGAGAGAAAAAAACCTTAACATTGTGATGTGTGCAAATACTTTTTGTGAAGTTCATTTACAAATAAACCTTGCAAAAACAAGTTTTAATTTTACTAAAACTAGGATTACTTTATTCATTAACTTTTAATATTTATATATAAATATTTTTTTTATATTTTATTATGTTTTTTTTTTTTTTTTTTTTTTTTTTTTTTTGGGGGGAGGGGGTAGGTTTCCTTTTGTCTTTTTCTTGTTTTGTTATTTGTAAGCCTATACAAGTGTAGGCTTATGCATGGGTCCTTGTGGGAAAACAACGGAACGATGGACCCCACAAGGTATTCTTCATTTAACTTGGACCCAATAGAGAAATTATTTAGAAAAAGAAAATAATAGAACAGCAATAGCAGGACCCCACAAAACGGATCCATAAGGGTGGGTGTGTGCCCCAACACATGCCAACTTAAAGGGTACACTACGTTTAACAATTGATTAATTGAACAATACTACCCAACAAGTTTGCGTATGTGTGTGTGGGGAGGGGGGACTTGATCCCAATATTTCACATCTTTGAATGATTAGACCATGTACATGTAGTAAGTAACTATTTTAGGATTTCACCCATGCATTGCGTCAAAACATTTACCCCAAATTACTTTTAAACTTTGATGGTAAAAAAGGTGCACTAAAATTAAATACCACACTGGATAGGATTACTGCGTAAGGTGAAGGGTAATTCGGGATAAACAAGTTATTTTGCACATTCAGGGGTCGAAATACCAACCTAGCTTACATTACTAATGCCGTCAAAACAATGTTTGATTTTTGAATGGAGCCTGATAGTTAATTAACCCATAAGTAAAAAAAAATAAAAAAAACCTCAAAGCAAAACAGTTTTCTGCATCTATTTTCTTTTCTTTTTTAATTAAAATTATTCAATTAGCATGATTAGTACTAACTAGTACTTTTTTAGTAGTAGTGGTGAAAATATACATAACTATCAATTAAACTTTATCATCATGAACATGTTCTCTCTGAACAGTGTAGGATGTACTAGTGTAAAACATACTACTACATTGTAGTAGTACTAAGCACTATTATTAATTATGACTATCATTCACTACGTAACGTGTGTGGTGATCCATGTGTGTACTGGCAGTGGCATGAAGATACATGTAGTCAATCGGCAAAAATCACCGGGCAAGGCGAAGGATTTTACAAACCCAAGTGTAGAACTAGACCCAGAAGTTTTAACAAAAAACGTACTGGCTTTTTGATATGTCTAAGATGCAACATCAGTCATTTAATTGTACTCACGATCATGTTTTGTACTCCAAATTGACGATTTTGTTAGTCAATATGAGCTGAGAAACCATCCATCACGAGCCATATCTCGCATGTATCGACGGGTGCCCTGCCACAACAACCGCGTAGTTTACATGGTTGAGGCAGGGCACCCGTCTGAAAAGCAGGCGGTTGTTTTTTATTTACAAGCTATTTTGTTGGGTATTTTTTTCATTTTTGAGGCATTTTTTTGTGGCTTTTCAAATGAAATCAAGTCAAAATTTCAACCACCTTCACTAAATAAAAACCAGGAATGTATTAGAAATCCCCTCTACTCACCAGTCTGTGTTTAAAAGACGATCGTTGTCCTAATCGGATTCCTCTTCGTCGTCATCTTCGCCGCCTTGGCCTACCCTACCGGGGCAATGGGCTCGAATCTGTACGGTTCTGCACCACTCTGACCACGGACTCCTTATGACTTCGTCGGCAGCGGGGTCAGGCAAACTGAAATTGCTGGAATCACTACCAGAATAAATACTGTCGCTACTGCTGTCACCGATGACATCCTCTGTTACACTGTGATCTTTCAGCCATGGTGAAATATGCAGGAGAATTCATGAAACAAGCCTAAGCGAAGGGAAAGTAATGGCTTCCTTCACGCTGTTGTGTATGACAACACAAGACCTATACCACTCTGTGACGTCACGCAGTTGTTTGCGGAAGCTGTGTGCACAGGGACTCTACGTGGGGGGGTCTTTTCGCGATTCGGAGTGGCGAGTGCAAAAAAATGGGTCTATAAAAGTATTTTTTTTGCATGAACAAAAGAGCCAACTCTTTGGGTTGTTTTTATGTGACATAATGAAGTATCATTCTACAGTTTTATTATAGAAGGGAACCGCAGCACAAATCGCTCTAGTAACACTTTAAAAGCGGGGAGATTACCCCTTGCTCCTAAACTGGAATAGATTGTAAGATCACAGTGGGAATCAAGATACATGTAGGAAGTTCCAAAGTCCGGGATTATGGGAGAAAATCTATTTAAATATCACCACAAATTCCTGAATGAATATTGTATGAATATGGCATAATGTGATGCTGAAAACTCGAATGACGGAGAAGTGAGACTTGGACGGTGAAGAAGGCAAGAAAATTGACTTCGAAGTAATTTGTGAAGAAATGCCTGTGGAAAATGTTTAAGATGATGGGGTAACTTGAAGTGAAATCAGCCCCTTCTTTGTTTGGGGCGACCATACAGCTTTCGGTATATGTAACTCCCTAGTCCTGGTGGAAGACCTCGTGTTGATTTGCCACAATTTTCCCCATGGGGAGAGCCAGAGCCGTATATTGGGAGAGTTGCGTCACCTCACGATTAGAAGCCATTTTGTCTCCAATGAAACGATAAACAACGTGCACAGTTTACGCACACACGAATGGGAAAACGTCCATGTCAAACCAGCTGACGAACATTATTTTGCCATTATTCTTAATCTACTGCCAGTAGAGAAGAAAAACTTCCACAGGTAAGTCATTTCAATCTTTAAGTATTATGTATTCCGAAATAAATATGTTTGGGCTTATTTTATATCGTGTTTTGAGAGCATTTTGAAAGTGTTGTAGTGAGCTGTTTTGACTGAAGTGAAGTATGATGAAATCAAAGCGTTGTGTATATTACTATTGCTGAATCGGTCTGTTCCGTCCCAACTTGACAATTGTCCCAACTATAGTTGGGACTGGTCCCAACTTGAGTGTTAAAGTTGGGGCGTCCCAACTATAGTTGGGATCGCAGTAAACACAAAGCACCCCCATGAATAAATTAAAATCATGTAAGTATCATAGGATGAAGTTTTTAAGACCACTTTCCCTTGAGAATATTTTAGATTAATTAGAATTTTGTTTTTTTGAGAGAAGGGAAACTAAATGCGTAGGCATTGAGACTGAAAGCGTCACCCGGTATGAGCATGAGGCCGCTGTCAGAACCCTCTAAAAACACTATTTACACCGAGTTAGTTTAGCGGTTATCCAAACCTCGTCCTGGGCAACGGCCCGTGACATGAGTTTGTACAGAGGGGAGACCCGGGTTTGAAATAAGACTTGTGCATGATCGGTCACGGTGCCCTGTTGAACTCTATGGGCGATCCCAACTATAGTTGGGACGTCCCAACTTTAACACTCAAGTTGGGACCAGTCCCAACTATAGTTGGGACAATTGTCAAGTTGGGACGGAACAGGTCCGCTGAATTCCCTATTGTTTGGCTTGACGTTTTTTGGTAGTGCGAGTTCTCCGTTCACACAAAATAGCTAGTCTAGTCTGCCGACATTGCTTGACTTTGTTAACTTTGTTGTCCATATTTTGGTAGTCAACAAGTAAAATCAAAAGGTACTGACTGAGGAGAGTGATAAATAAAAATACTGAATAGAACTCAAATTGACTCATTCAGAGAACTAGGTAAAAAAAAAAAACTTCTTAGCTGGAGTGGGAGTGGTCATGAAATTCATGATGAATGATGCATGATACCGATCATATAGCCCATCTTATTATTGACATGGATGGAGGAAAGAAATAGTTTTCTTTTTTACCATATATGATGGCTATATAGCTCTATAGAGCCATTTCATTACAGCTCAATAAGTTGGAGGAGTCAATCCAGACTCGGAAGTGAATGACCATTCAGTTCAATTCAATTCACAATTTCAATTTATTGTTTATTTACAAATTACTTATTTACAAATTGCTGCATCTGCTGAATTGCAAGTAAATGTCTAATTTTTTAACACAAAGACAAACATTAGAATAAAGCAATGCACAAACAGAACCACTGAAATTGTACATAAAAATTAGGACAGTCAACCAGCAGAGAGCATGTAGTTTGAAGAAAATTGAAATAAGTTCACATTAATTTATAGGCCGAGGAAAACAAAAGTAAAGTTTTAAATATTAAAAAAAAAAATGTTTTAAAAGGGATAGGCCTACTGTATTTAATCAGGGATCTGACCAATACCATGAATACAGACAAGGTGTTATTCTCTGGTTCTTCCACATAACAACTAAAAATTGATCTATGGTTTTTGTTCCTCATGACTGCGATCATCTCTTTTGAATTGGGGTTACATAATTGATGAATGCAACTAGTTACTAATAAGGAAAGTTGATGTGTCATTAGTAGTAGGCTATTTGGCTAACACATCCTAATCTTTTTTCCTTATTATTTCAGAAAAGTGAATCTATGCAATTATGTTACTTCTGCTTGTTTATTTTGTACAGGATTCTTCAATGTCGCAGAACTGAATGGATGAGATTCCTGTGCTTTAGAGGCCATTGTGAATGGGACCACACGGCTGCATTGATGTATTATTTGTGGGACTTCTGCAAGTGCCAGGAAGTATCATATCACGAAGGTGTAAAATATATTTCTTCCTCTGATGATGAACTTCAAAGCTCATCACCTGTGACTACAACTACATAGAAGTCTGTGGCATTTGGACTATTTTGTGACAGTTGCATTTAGCCCCATGTTTTTTGTAATGTACATGTATGCATTAGGAAATTATTGATGTTACCTCTAATGACTGGTATAACCAGTTAAAATCCAGTACATTTTTGCTTTATCATTATACATTGTATGTTACATGGGGTGATCAACACTTAAAAAGCCATGTGCAAATAAGATTTGCATAATGTCTGGTACAGTGACTTGCTTGGTCACAAGGGATTGTAAATGCTATATTTTTTATTTTTGGTTTTGTATATGTTAATGCTAAGCTTTTGTATAGCAGCCACTAGATCACCAAAGCCTTCTATATTGAAAGTCATATAAAGGCTGGTGTTCACTGTTTCTTGAAACAGCTTGTCCCAAATTATCTGACATAAACACAGCACTGACTTTAGACTAATGTATTCAAATTTGAGTAAGTCATTGTACCAGACATTAGTCAAGGCACTTTTTCATACTTCCAGACCTGATACTTTATGATAATAATGAAATGCACCTATTTTGGGATCAGACATTTCAAAGGACAAGGAGTACAACACGATACTTGTAAGTGTAAATTTGAATTAGGATTATGAGTTGCAGTTCACTTTGGCTTTGTATGATTTTACCTGTTAGTCACTCCAAATGATGAATTTATGTTAGAACAGAAGCACGTGCCTCCACAGGTCAAAAAACATAACTTTGCCACAATTTTGTGAACAAATTGGCACATAGTCTATGATTATTAATAAAGGGAGGCCAGGTTTGGACCTGAATGACCCCCTCCCCCATGTCTCCAGCTACATGTTATGTACTAGCTGTTCATTACACAAACACCTTTAAACTATTTCTCAATGGGCGATTTTGAATCAATGAGTTTTGATTTTTTATGACATACTGAGTGATTGCATATTAGACAGGGTAATTTGTAGTACATAACAAATTTTGTGCTAACATTTTGATGATGCTAATCCTCCAGATTAAGCCACACAAAGCCAATTAGAACTGATCAGTTTAATATTCTTTTAGTAGTTTCATCTGGATTGCTTGAGTGCAAGAATAAATTTGAATGAATAAACCTTCATAAACATTCACTTGAATATTGTTTTTATCTACTGTTATTTGTAGGTGTGGTATCATACATGTTTTATCTTCCAGTACCTTTATACAGGCATGCAACTTTTCCTCGGATCATCTGATTTCCTCTTTATTTATTCTCAGTTTTACCTTTCAAAATTAAAAAAAATATATAAAACATCATTGACATTTTGTAATTTCCTCTTTCTTGGTGAAGTTACAGTTGCATGCCTGTATATACACTGTACCTAGTCTTGAAATCAAGTTGGTAATTGTTGTGTGGCATTTCCAGTATGATTAGGTAGAGTCACTTTGCCAAGTAGTTTACCACTGCTCGCATCATACTCAACAGTGGGCGTGATAGACATTTCATCAATGGTCAGGCAGCAGATCCTTTCTTCTTCTCGCATCTCCTTCACTTTTAACTTCATGAAACCAAAAACTTGGCTGAGGACCCCTGGTTTGAATGATAGTGTCTTCATTCTTCTTTGCAAAGTCCGGATAGAAGGAAGAGGTTGGTGTTGCTTCAAGAGAAGCTCATACCCAGTTGGTCCACAAGCAAAGCACAGTTGGATAGCCTTCTTGATTGTGGTGGGGCTCCACTTGACGCCTCTCATACCTCCTCTGTGAAGTGCCTTAAGCTGATCTGCCCCAAACAATTTAGAAAAACCCACCTCTTGTCTAGCTTTGCCCTTCAGAAGGACCCTCTTCTCCTTACGCACCTTGCGGAGCTTTTGCCTCAAGAGCTTCACTCTGCCTTCCAACCTTGTTAGCTTTTGGTCTGATGAGGTCACCTCACAATTTGTGGGTTCTTCAACTTCGCTCTCCTGAGCTGGGAAGGAAAGAGAACACAAGCAAGACAGTTTAAAAACAAAATTAACAATTTGTTTTAAAATTATTTTTTTTAAATATTGTGGCATTTTTAAACTTTAGATTGAAAGTCCAAACAAAAAATCTTATAATGTGCCATTTGAGTTTGAAATGCTTGTCCAGTTTTGTGTCAAATTATGCACAAACATATTTGTATGTACAGCTGTACATGTTTTTGTTTTAAAACAGCTCTTCTTTTTTTAAATTGGGAAAGTTAAAAGCTTCCAATTGAGAGTACTGTATCAATCAATCAATAGTTATAAATACAAACTGTAACTGGCCAAAGATAATATTGGTAGGTAATAAGAAATTACACATTAACTATTGTCAGGATCCAAACAATGTATAATTTGACTAAGCCTATGTTGGTTTATTCTCTCATTCATTAAAAAGTGCCTGTAAATACAGTGTTCTACCATAGTGTGCACATTTGCTGCTTAACCAGCCAAGTAGTGATTTTCAACGAAGTAAATAACTCAAGCGCACAATGAGAAAGGGTGTTGGATCAGTATCCATCACGACAAGATAAGAAGACATGGTCTCAGTGTGCCTCAAAATCTTGAACTAAGCACCGGTGGAATTGAACCACCCACAACATTACTCTCGATTGTACAAGCAAAATTGCTGTAAAACCAATAGAACTGTGTGTCAACCTGAGATGTTTTTTGTTAACAGTTTAAAAAATTGAGTAACAACACCAACCATGCTAACATATCAACCAAAACTTGGGGGGGAAATAAACATAATATAAACAAACAAAGTTCACAAACGTTAAAATAACATTCGGCAATATTTGAGGAACATAGTTAATCTAACATTAAAAAAAAAAATCCTCAAGAAACTTGGGTGAGGTTTCACTTCTTGACTGAATCCTCAGCAGCATCTTTCTGCACAAATCAGACAGTGGTTATAACAACAGTGAAAGACAAACTCAATTGATTTCTGTCCATACATGAACACAATTGTAATATAAACAATAGTGTATATTTACAATTTTCAGTTGATGAGGGCAGCGGTGCTGCTGCATATGTGTGTTCATCTTTTACGGTAGAAGTTGACACCTCAACTTCCTTGATGGACAATGCAGGCATGGGGCATCTTGTCTTTGGAGATTTCCTCAGTTTAGAGACATTTCGGTGAGAAAAGATAGTTGGTACGGCAGTCCATTTCAACCTTTTGTCTGTTCGCATAGGTTCAAACTGCCTGCGATCAAAATGAACCTGCACAAAGTAAAAAACAAAGTCATATGCTAATTTTATTAACCAAACAAATTGAAATAATTGGTCTACATTAATAACTTGGGTAAAACAAAAAGCAGTGGATAAAATAAATGATAAGCTAATCTACATGTGTATGCATAAAACTAGGCACTAAAATGCCACTACTACACGCCTTTTTAGTGCAAAATATTTGTCTTATTCATTTGCATTGCCCTTATTCATATCATTGTAATTGATTCCATTTCAAGGGTCTTTTCCTTTGTTAAAAACAAAACAAACACACAAATTTCCTCTACACGCCATTTTGAGTTTTAATGGCTACGTACAATCATTCATTTTAAAGTGAATGTGAAATGAAGTAGGCTGTACAATAACATTCACAAATTTGTACTGTCTTTTTTCATACATGTCATAACAAATTTAAAGATTACTGCCAGCGGGCAATAGCACAGGATGTTTATGAAGCTGGGAAACTAGTGTAACAAAAGTAAGAATATATTACCAACTAAAAATGAATGGCACTGCATGCAGTGTTCGTATTTTTGCAAGATGATGCTAGATTCTATTTTCTAGAAGAACTTAGATTTAGAAGTGGCACTATACCTACTCCTAGAACTATGAAAATGTAACGATTCGAGGTCCCTGTAATGAAGTGTATCTTGAACCACGTGTCGTTGTCCTAGAAGTTTCGGAGAGGATGTTTACAACTCTTTAATAATGGACATACAGCAGACTTGATGAAATAATAAACTCGTTCAGTCGGAGGTTCCAATTTATAATGTGTGTAATACTTTATTCAGTCATTAAAATGTACATAGCGCCCTCTCTTGATTTAATAGGTTGAACTCTGCATGCCAAGGTCATCTTGGCAAAATATTACTGTATACAAGAATAGAATAGCAACCAGTCCGCTGAATTATAATTGTATTGGAATGATCGCACACAACAGTTTTGGTAGTCGTGGCTGAGCGCGCATCATCTAATAAAAGTGTAAGTTATAAGAGTATCTTGTGTTTCTTTGTCGCTGGCATCTGTGTTGTTTACATCTTCAGGTCTTTGGTCTTGTAACGTCGTACCCGTCTGGAAGACTGAGCCCTGAGCTTAAGTTTTCATCGCTTTATATAGTCTAGAAGAAATGCGCGCTGCACGCAGCTTGCCTAAACCAGGGAACTGATTGGTTAACATGAAAATAATAAGAACATAAATGTAAACCCATTCGGTAGCCTGCGCGTTTTCAGTTTGTCAGCGTGCGCAAACGCGCACGCGAACGCACCGTCCAAATCACGTAACCAAATGTGTGAACACTCAGTTTATAAATACAAAGGGAAAAAGCAATGAATTAGCAGGGCATTATAAATAAGAGATAATTTAAATTGTCTCAACAACTCTATAATAAGGTTAAGCAAAAAGCGGTCTCCGCCACACTACCCCCTTCTTAAAAATTGAATGCGTCCTCGCATTCCGTCAGTAAAGAACATTTTAAACATAACTCAAAAACACTGGAACTCTTTTTCATAATGAACTTCTTAATAAACAAAAACCACTAAATGTAACTCTTAAATTGCTGCAATTACTTGTTCATCAACGGAAAACTGTACAGCTAGCTATTTACACAAACACAACAAAATGTCTCTGACCTGAAGGTAATCTTCCTCAAATAAACATTTCATCTAATCATTTGTATATCAAATACAAGACATTCTGACTCTTTTGTAACTGAAATCACTCAACAACAAAAAAATGACAAGCCTGTACAAGTATTATTATTTACACTTGGTCAATCAAAAATTCGAATGAATTTACAAATTATCTTCACACCTGCTTTACAATTACACTACAGTTAATACAACTGACATGACTGATTTCCAATATCTATACAACAGGTAGAGAGAGAGAGCGCATTAAACAAAATCATTATATACAACACACTTCTATTCTGTATTCACCACAGAATTTATAAAGCCCCTGCTAATAATTTAGATCTCAGACAGCATATTCTCAATCTCAGTTGATAATCGTGTTTATTTGTTTAATGTAGGCCCAGCTAGGCCTTCATTAAACAGAACATTTCTTTCATTAATAATACGACGAGTATGGATTCTACAAATAAAAAGATCTACCTTATTTCTGTTACACTCTACCATGTCTACTGATACTGCAAGTGCAACCATGCTTTAGCGGTGCCTCTGCCTGAAAAATAAGTCTATATCACCTGTAAGTATAAGTCAACTCAACTGTCAAACTTTAAAACACAACCAATGTTTACTTTGCCATAGACAATGATAGAGGCATCCATCTTGTAAAAATTATATCGTTTCACTGGTTCACTGATTCAACCTAAATCTTATGCATCATTGTATGTATGTGACCGTGTACCAAGGAAATACATGAGCTGAGTCACTGTATTTTTTTGCTTTGGCCAATCAAAGAGCTCAAATTCTGCAAAACCATATCTAATTTACATACAGCCATCTGGGTCAGTAATAAAGGTAGCTCATCGAGGGCGGCAATTTTGAGAAGCAAAATTCTACAAATCGTCTGCTTCTCGTACTGTTTTTTTTATATTAAACATTAAACACTAGGACTAGGAGTAGAAGTAGTACTAATTCTTAGATTTTCCTAAGGATCATCTAAAGATGCTTTTTTTTGGGGGGGGGAAGAAAGCACACGTAAAGTTTTTCTTCAAAGAAGTTTTTAGACGCAGTGTTTTAACGTCTGACTATTTTATTTACATGCAGTGTTGATCACGTAAAATGCATCCGATCTGATCAACAGCAACGTTGTTGTAAAAACGTAGCCTTGATTTTAGGCAAAATAAAATCGAACAACTTACCAATTTTCAGCAATCGTCCAGGTTGGCATCTTTACATGTTTTACTCCCCCTTAAATTTGGCTGTCTACTAATTAGGTTAACGAGGCTCAAAACTATAAAAAAAATGTTGTGATTGTTCATTGTTCCTGTTGTGAAGAGATGGTGGGGTTGGGCAGTTGATCTGTTGCTTGTTGTGCGTAACCGGTCTGCCACTGGGGTCGACCGGTGGGAGTATTCGCCGGGAGCAGATACTCATTAAATCTGACGGAATACTCCCGACCGTCTGGAAACTTCGCCGTCTCCGTCACCTGCCGGAGGATGATCCCATGTCCCAGCTGGTGAAGCTCGTGTTCCGTTGTCCTTGGTTGTTTCTGAGATATCACCTCGGTCCTCACCCTCTGCACTTCCGCTCCTGCTGCACTCTGTGGCGGTCCCGTCCTGCATAGGTGGTGGTGCGCAGCAGACGTCGGCGTCGCTGATGATGGGATGATGCGGGCCGGCCGTGGTCCGGGTTGTCGTGCGGCCGTGGTCGCGTCTGGTGGTGGTGGAGGTGGTGGTGTCTTTGGTGGTGGAGTCGTCTTAGGGGGTGAAGTCGTCATTATTTCGGGGAATAAATCCCGGTCCGGAGTGGTTGGTGCCATGGAGTCAGCCGATGAGAAGTCTGGCTCTGGAGATGTCGGTGGGGATGGTGAATTAAACGGCGACATCGCCGGGAGAGTGATCGGTGGTGGTAGTGGTGCCATCCTCTCCAGTATTTTGGCGACTTTGTCTCTTTCTTCATGTTCTTGGGCTTGATCTTTCGCTTCTCGTCCGTGGTGCACTTGGCTTGTTTTGGGGGGAATGAGGACTGTTGACTTCATCCGCGCCTGCGGGTCTCTCGCTTTTGACTCTCCTCCCCTTCTTTCTTTGCTCTCATCCGCCCTCCATCTCCTGCCTGAGTCCCGACACTCTCTGGGATGCACTTTATGCACCCGCAGCATGTGTTGTTGGAAGTACCCAAACTGATCGTACTCCTTAGTGCACTGCGAGCAGCTGAACACCTCCTTCAGTTTTCTTTTCCTCCAACCGGGTTCGCTTTCTCTTTGTCTGCTCATCTCTCTCTTAATATAGCGTGCTCATCAATGATGTCTGAGTTGCACACTGATGCTTTACACTGGTTTTGGCCCGGGGCCCCCGGGGAATTTATCTACGTCACGCATCACTTTCTTAAAAGTCTGTACTTCCCGCCAATTTTATGTGACGTCATTAAATTACTTGCTATCTCGTCTGCTAAGATTTGTTATCTCCAGGAACCTGCGCAAGATACTTTCAAAGTGTTTCTTTGGGTCTGTTATTCATTTCTTAAATAAATAAAAATATTCTTCTTAAATCTTACTACCACTCTTTCATCAGTAATAATGTCAATGAAATCCACTAAGCTGATGTTGATGCAAATATCCACTTCACACGTGGATTTAAACTCTTGGAGATAATCTGTCAATGTCTTTTTTTTTTTTCTTTTTTTCTCTCTCTTTTTTTTTTATTGTTTTATTCTATTTCCGTAGATGAACTGTCATGAGCAACTCCTTATTGCCCATATTCGTCACTTTTACTCATTTTCTCTGTTCTTCTTTATAATTTCACACTGCAACTATACTGGATTTACAACCTGCGGTCTCTTCGCAAAAACTTATGAGGGCGCCCTCCATATCGTCCACTTACTACGTGCGTGCGCTGTGCATCCAAGCACGAGTAATATCTCAACATCCAGCATAACTTGATCAGGTCCTTCTACTCAGGTCGAAGGTGTTAGGCACTCTGACATCTTGTGACTTGCTTTTGATGATACTGCTTTGCATTTTCTTGGGCTTTTGAAAGTTTGGTCCTGGCCAGGGATCAATTATTTCTCCCAAAGTCTGTGTCGCTTATTCATCATCCTTGCTGCTGTCTTGACGTCTCCTATTATGCCCTGTCCACTTTTGCCTTTGCATATCGTCCTAATCTTTTGCAATAACCTTGTTTAATTATCCGTGGGCACATTTTACTATACCCCTTTTACGTCGAGTGCATCCTGCTTTACATGTATTTCAATCTGTAAAAACTTATTGCATCATCAATAGCCTTGTAATTTCTTTTTATATGTCTCTATATCTTTCCGGCTGTCTGCGTTCTCGCTGACCACGGCGTGTTACTCCTTGGTTCTGAACAATAGGATTTTGCTGTTCTAATTGCCCATTTCCTGTTTCATCTTCTAGTGTTACTACAGGTTCTTCCTGCAGCAGGTGTTCCTCTGAATTTGTCTCCGTGGTCTCTGGTAGGCTCACTGCCCTGTCTTTGAACCACGTCGGTGTATGTTCTCCCACGTATGGTTTCAATCTGTTGTAATGAACAACACGGGGTTTTCCTCGAGCACCTTTCTGTATTCGGAAAGTAACATCACTTAGGCGTCTTGTTACTATATACGGTCCGTCCCAAGGCAGTTGCAACTTTGGACACACCCCTTTCTTTCTTTTTGGGTTATACAACCAGACAGCATCACCTTCACGGTAACCTCCACTGTCTGCCTTCCTGTCGTAGTTTCGCTTTTGCCTGTCTGTAGAGATCTTAATGTGTTCTCTTGCGTATTCGTGTACCTTCTCGAGCCGTTCCTGTAGGTTAACTGTGTATTGTGTAGGATCCTCTTGAGTGTCTATTGTAATTGGCTTCTCTACAAGCAAATCTGCTGGCAAGATTGCCTCTCTCCCCAACATCATCTCACTCGGGGTACATCCGGTGGTCTCATGTACAGCAGTTCTGTATGCCATCATCGCATACGGCAAACACTTGTCCCAGTCTTTCTGGCTATCCTCTACGAACATTGCTAGCAAATTCTCCAGCGTACGATTTGTCCGCTCAATCATGCCGTCTGACTGCGGGTGTAGAGCTGACGTTCTCGTCTTTGCAATACCAAGTAGCTGACACATCTCTTTAAAAAGTTGTGACTCAAAATTACGTCCTTGGTCGGTATGAAGTTCCATGGGTACCCCAAATCGACATACGAATTGTTCTACAAATACTGTGGCGACTGTACTCGCTTCTTGATTAGGAAGGGGATACGCCTCAGTCCACTTTGTAAAATAATCCCCAACTACCAGGATATACTTATTGCCTTGGTCAGTGATGGGCAAAGGACCGAGAATGTCCATTGCTATTCTTTCCATAGGGGCTCCAACATTATACGTCTTCATTTGACCACGAGGCTTCTTGTTTGGTGATTTACGAGACGCACACTTGTCACAAATGGAACAGATCTGATTTACGTCTCTTTGCCATTTGTTCCAATAAAATCTGCATCTTACTCTTCCACGCGTCTTATTTTGTCCAAGGTGTCCACAGGTCTGGTCACTGTGTAATCTTGTGATTATCCCTTTTCTCAAGGTTTTAGGTAGAACAATCTGCCATGTGATTTTATCACCCGCTGGCGTTTCCCATCGTCGGCATAGGACGCCATCTTTGACTTGAAGTCGTTCCCACTGTGACCAATAACTCTTTAGTTCAGTGCTTTCATGTGATATCACAGACCACTGCGGTCGAACTTGGGAAGCCTCTTTCCACTCAAGCATCTTGCCAATATTTTTGTCTTTTTCTTGCGCGTCCCTCATTTCTTGTCTTGATACACACTCATCGAGCTGCGCATCGCTGTTATTATCGTCCCTTGACACATCTTTTGTCCGTTTTGTGAGTCTCACACAGGCTGGATCAGTCTTTCTTTGGGGGTGTTCGACAGGAAATTCTTTTGATTCTGTTTTATCTTTGAACTGGCTAGGTCGTCTAATGCTATGCTTGATAGTCTGGGCCTCTTCGTTGTTCTTTTCTGCTCTGTCGCACTGTCGACAATCATTACACGGTCTTCTTGATAGTCCATCAGCATTTCCATGCTGTCTGCCTGGGCGGTGTTGAATGTCAAAGTCATACGTACTCATGACCTCTAACCATCGAGCGGTCTGTCCTTCAGGATTCTTAAAATTCATCAACCACCGGAGAGCACCATGATCTGTACGGACGAGAAATTTATTGCCGTAAAGATAATGATGGAAATGCTTCACTGAAGCAACAATAGCTAGCAATTCTTTTCTCGTGACGCAGTAGTTTCTTTCAGTTTTTGTCAAAGTTCGGCTAAAATAAGCAATAACTTTCTCATCCCCGTTTTGTACTTGTGACAGCACTGCTCCTATACCTTGATTGCTTGCGTCGGTGTCCAGAATAAATGCACTTGTCTGTTCAGGATAGGTGAGGATGGGTGCCGAAATCAACTTTCTCTTAAGCTGGATGAAAGCAATATCACACTCTGGGTTCCACACGAAATCTTTTGTCTTTTCTGTCAGGCGATGCAAAGGTCGTGCAATCTCGGCGAAACCCTTGACAAATCTCCTATAATATGAGCAAAGCCCAAGAAAACTTCGGACTTCTGTGACATTTCTTGGTGTCGGCCAGTTCTTTACGGTCTCTGTCTTGGAAGGGTCTGTCTGTATTCCTTCACTGGATACAATGTGTCCTAAAAACTTGACACTTTTCTGGAAAAGATGACATTTCTTTGGACTTAATTTAAGTCCTGCAGCTCTTAGTTGTATTAACACTTCTCGTAATCTATCCAATGATAGTTGAAAGCTTTCGCCATATACGATGATGTCGTCAATGTACAGTAAACATGTCTGCCACTGTAGACCAGACAAAACTCTTTCCATAAGACGTTCAAAAGTTGCAGGAGCATTACACAACCCAAAAGGCATGACTTTAAATTGGTAAAGTCCTTGGCTGGTAATGAATGCCGTTTTCTGTTTGTCTTTTTCGGACATCTCAACTTGCCAATAGCCACTTGCTAAGTCTAGAGTGGAAAACCACTGAGAACCAGACAGTGTATCCAGGGTGTCATCAATTCTCGGCAAAGGGTAGGAATCTTTAATGGTGTGTGAATTAATCTTGCGATAGTCTACACAAAATCTAGTTGATCCATCTTTCTTTTTGACCAAGACTATGGGTGAAGCCCACGGGCTAGATGATGGTTCTATAACCCCCTTCTTAAGCATCTTCTCGATCTCTTCTTTTGCTTCTTGTCGTTGATGTATGGGTAATCGTCTTGCTGGCTGTCTGATCGGATTTGTCATACCCGTATTAATTTCATGCTGCACTTTAGATGTTCTGCCTAGATCGTTTGAGTCTTTTGCAAAGACGTCTTGATATTCTCTTATTAACTCTGATAGTTGTTTTCGTTGATCCATATCCAAATGTTCAACACTTGTCTTGTACATCTCATCCAGGTGTTTTGGAACTTCGTTGTCATTTTCTTGTAAGTCTCTGTGTAAGGTAGCGATCTTGCGATTTTTTTGCTCTTGTACTATACTGCCACTGTTAATGGGCTCACATGTTGCGACACACGCACCCTTGTATACGGTAACTGCTTCGGATCTGACGTTGAACACTCTTACTGGCACCAAGTCTTGCTTTACATCTACTAAGGCTTTGGCTACGATCACATCATGAGTTTTCGAAAATTTGTCATCCGGCTCCACTATACCGATTTCAGCATTTCTGTTTCTGTATTGCAACCTGCCGGGTAGTATCATCTCCTCTCCTGATGGTATAGTGACAGTTTGATCAACGATAACTCGGCCACATTGGGGTTGTGTAGACGTGGTGTACACATAACACGTCACTTTTTGACGTCCAATTCTCATCTCTCCTCTTCCTATGTCTAACGCACAGTTATGTTTCTGAAGGAAATCATAACCCAAAATTCCTTCTGGTTCAATGCTTGCCAAATATGCCTCATGTTCTACAGTCTTTCCTTGGTCTCCAACTGTTATCTGTAACTTTACCCATCCCAAGCAGGGAGTAGGTTCTCCATTAGCCATAGTAACTCGTACATTGGTTGGATGAAGAATCGGTCTTGAACTCTGTGAAATCTTGTAATATATATCGGGTCGAAGTATTGTCAAACTTGCTCCTGTATCAACTAAAAAATTTACTGTTACTTCTTGTACTTGTGCCACAATTTCCATTCCTTGTGTGACTGAAAATTCTTTTTCTGGTGACAAAGTTGCTTCTACTGTTGGTCCTTTCGGCCAATTCGATTTCCCAGCCGGCTGTCGGACCATGGAGTCGGCCGCTGCTCTTTTCCCGAACGCCAACTGCGCTGTTCATTTCTTGTTTGGTGATAGTTAGTCTGCTGCTTAGGTTTGGGGCACTCGCGTGAGAAGTGTCCATTTTCATTGCAGTTCCAGCACACTATCGTTTGTCTGTACTTTCTTTGCTGGTCCCAATTTTGCCGGTCGTTTAAATAATTCTTTGAACTTGACTGTTGCATCTGCTTCTCGCCGTTATTCTCCACACAGTTTCTAATTCTCAAAATCTTGCTCATTGTCTCAGTCATCTTACTGATTTCAGTAGACATTCCTGCAATTTTATTCTTTAGTCCATCTATTTCTTGATCGGTTTTGGTCTTTTCTTCCTGCTCTGACGATACAACTCTTGCCATCTTTCTAAATGGTACATCTCTTTGTCTCTCGGCTGCTTTGAATGCTTCTAATTCAACAGCAATCCGCACTGCGTCATCAAGATTTGCTGGCTTTGATTGAAAGACTCGCCATCTTACTTCTGTGTCACATAGGGCGTCGATGAAATGCTCCTTACTTAATGTCTCTTGTAAATCGTAGGAAGCAGTCGAATATGCTAAACGCACTAGTCGTCTCACGGCTTGTGCGAGCTCAGGAAGCGTTTCCTCCCTCTTTCTCTGCCGATTCTTTAATTGGACTCTGAATAGTTCTTGTTGGTTATCTGATCCAAATCTACTACTTAATGCCTTGACTAACGCTTTATAATTCCGTCGTCTGTCTTTATCCAAATCACCTAGAATGGCTTGCGCTGCACCTCTCAGACTTGCCGCCAGGTACAATGCCTGTGTCCTTTCATCCCATCGATTCATCTCAGCTAACATTTCGAATTGAACGGCATAATCGTTCCAAGGGCTTGTGCCATCGTACGTCGTCGGTTTAATTCTCACTTTGGCTTTAAGATCAAGTAATTCTGTTTTTCTTGAACTTTGAGTGTCTTCTAGCTTTTCTGGGGTCACCGTATTACTTCTTTCGGTTCTTGCTTTTTCCAGTTCTTTCTGTAAGATCAAACATTCTTGCTTCATTTTGTCGAGAACTGCTTGTCCTTCTTGAATTAGTGTCTTTTGGGGGGAATCTTGATAATTTGACATCGAACTTGCATCTCCGTTTTCTTTAACTGCATTCAGTTCATCATAATCTGCTATTGAAATGTCGTTAGCATCGTCCCTCAAAACCTCTGTCATGGATTCTTCACGGATATCAGAAACTTGTCTCTCCATCTTTCTTTCTCTATAGAGATCACTCTTTTATTTTATTTTTCTAGTGTTTCAGAAATCCATCCCACCGCTGCCACCAAAAATGTAACGATTCGAGGTCCCTGTAATGAAGTGTATCTTGAACCACGTGTCGTTGTCCTAGAAGTTTCGGAGAGGATGTTTACAACTCTTTAATAATGGACATACAGCAGACTTGATGAAATAATAAACTCGTTCAGTCGGAGGTTCCAATTTATAATGTGTGTAATACTTTATTCAGTCATTAAAATGTACATAGCGCCCTCTCTTGATTTAATAGGTTGAACTCTGCATGCCAAGGTCATCTTGGCAAAATATTACTGTATACAAGAATAGAATAGCAACCAGTCCGCTGAATTATAATTGTATTGGAATGATCGCACACAACAGTTTTGGTAGTCGTGGCTGAGCGCGCATCATCTAATAAAAGTGTAAGTTATAAGAGTATCTTGTGTTTCTTTGTCGCTGGCATCTGTGTTGTTTACATCTTCAGGTCTTTGGTCTTGTAACGTCGTACCCGTCTGGAAGACTGAGCCCTGAGCTTAAGTTTTCATCGCTTTATATAGTCTAGAAGAAATGCGCGCTGCACGCAGCTTGCCTAAACCAGGGAACTGATTGGTTAACATGAAAATAATAAGAACATAAATGTAAACCCATTCGGTAGCCTGCGCGTTTTCAGTTTGTCAGCGTGCGCAAACGCGCACGCGAACGCACCGTCCAAATCACGTAACCAAATGTGTGAACACTCAGTTTATAAATACAAAGGGAAAAAGCAATGAATTAGCAGGGCATTATAAATAAGAGATAATTTAAATTGTCTCAACAACTCTATAATAAGGTTAAGCAAAAAGCGGTCTCCGCCACACTATGAGTATGAGGTTCGTTCCGCTATCGTCTCCACTAGTGGAGACGATAGCGGAACGATAGCGGAACGAACCTCAATAGTAGTACTACTAGTTACTAGGTACTAGGTAGGAGTAGGTACTACCGTACTACTCCTAGAACTATTCGGTTCGTTCCGCTATCGTCTCCCCGACCCTCATAGGTCATCATGTACAAAATCCTATTCTAAACTTTTTCCCCTTCACGTTTATGCACCTGGACTTCTCTTTTGAAAACGGAGCTCGCCAAAATTAGGCTATATGTGTTCATTATTTTTACAGTGAGCTCGGGGTGGGTCCAGAAAATCCACTCAGCAATAAAAAAGGTGCAAAAAATGATAAATTCCCATCCTTATTCAGAATCGTCGCCTTCCGATAACAAAAATGGCCGCCGTCGCTTGTATCAATGGTATGCTGCGCGCAACGATGGTTCACAATAACCAGCAGTTTACGTATATAAAAGATAAGCCATTGATTATTGTGGACCAGTGTTGCGCACACATTACTATTGAATACCAGCTTAAGGCATGTCGTGGACCAGCGTTGCACGCAGCATACCAGTGATACAAGCGATGGCGGCCATTTTTGTTATCGGAAGGCGACGATTCTGAATAAACGATGGGAATTTATCATTTTTTCACCTTTTTTTTGCGGAGTGGATTTTCTGGACCCACCCCGACATGCCCGAGCTCACTGTGAAAACAATGAACACATAGAGCCTAATTTTGGCGAGCTCCGTTTTCAAAAGAGAAGTCCAGGTGCATAAAATGAAGGGGAAAAAGTTTCAAATAGGATTTTGTACATGATGACCTATGACTATGAGGGTCGGGGAGACGATAGCGGAACGAACCGAATAGTTCTAGGAGTACTACCTGACTACCGTACTAACTAGCCATCCACTACAGTTTTTAGTAGAACCTCAGCATAAATTCATAGTTCTACTTCTAGCATGGAGGTAGCCCCACTTGTGTGGCCAAGGGACAGGAAACCTGAATCCTTGGCCACATGTCGTCACCCATATTTTCGTCAGCCCACCGATTAAAAAATAGAGGCGCATTCCCTACGAGCGGGTCGGCGGTTTAAACCACCTCAATGTGTTCACCTACCTCTTAGCTTGACCTGGGTGTTTTGGGTGAGTACATAAATAACAATTTCAAAAGATATTTCAATTCAAAATTTTCAACTTTATCCGAATTAGATTTTCGCGACATGTACTGAGCGCGGCCATTTTGGATTGATTCTAATCGTGCCAATCAGTTCATGACGTCACCGGCCGGCCGGGTTGTGGGCGGAGCGAAGATGCGCACATTGCAATGGTTGCTTTATGTATCCGCTCCGCCCACAACCCGGCCGGCCGGTGACGTCATGAATTGATTGGCACGATTAGAATCAATCCAAAATGGCCGCGCTCAGTACATGTCGCAAAAATCTAATTCGGATAAAGTTGAAAATTTTGAATTGAAATATCTTTTGAAATTGTTATTTATGTAATCACCCAAAACACCCAGGTCAAGCTAAGAGGTAGGTGAACACATTGAGGTGGTTTAAACCGCCGACCCGCCCGTAGGGAATGCGCCTCTATTTTTTAATCGGTGGGCTGACGAAAATATGGGTGACGACGTGTGGCCAATTCAGGTTTCCTGTCCCTTGGCCACACAAGTGGGGCTAGCATGGAGGTTGCCTCCAAGGTTCTAGCGTGGTTCTTCCTCCATGGTTCTACCCTAGGTAGATTACCTAACTAGCCCCCTACACTCTAGAAGCTAGGGCCCCACTGTCTGTGCCGAGTAGCTTACCTCACATAGGAATGAATTATCTGTTGGTTGCCAATCCTTCCGAGACACCTTCACTTCCCAGGCTTTCCTTCTCTTTTTGTCCCGTGGGAACCTGAATAGTTTGATTCCTTTTGTTGATGACCCGTTTGTACAGGCACAGGCACAGCAGCTCGGCATACTTTTAAGACTGTTTCAAAGTCAAACCTTAAAATAACGGCACTGCAGATGTTGACGAACGGTCTGTCGTTGTGTACATTCGTACACTCCCAACGTAATTTGTAATTTAGGGCGACTTCTTTTTTTTGCTTGGAGACAAGATGGCGAATTTCACGCTCCATAAACCACGTGACCAAAATAATTGGTCCCCTCATGACGCAACTTCTGGGGAGAGCCAGAGCCGTATATTGGGAGAGTTGCGTCATGAGGGGACCAGTTTTTTTTGGTCACGTGGTTTATGGAGCGTGAAATTCGCCATCTTGTCTCCAAGCAAAGAAGTCGCCCTAAACAAATGACGTTGAGTGTACGACGAATGTACACAACAACAGACCGTTCGTCAACATCTGCAGTGCCGTTATTTTAAGGTTTGGCTTTGAAACAGTCTTAAAAGTATGCCGAGCTGCTGTGCCTGTGCCTGTACAAACGGGTCATCAACAAAAGGAATCAAACTATTCAGATTCCCACGGGACAAAAAGAGAAGGAAAGCCTGGGAAGTGAAGGTGTCTCGGAAGGATTGGCAACCAACACAACAGATAATTCATTCCTATGTGAGGTAAGCTACTCGGCACAGACAGTGGGGCCCTAGCTTCTACTTAGAGTGTAGGGGGCTAGTTAGGTAATCTACCTAGAACCATGGAGGAAGAACCATGCTAGTAGAACCTTGGAGGCAACCTCCATGCTAGAAGTAGAAGTAGAACTATGAATTTATGCTGAGGTTCTACTAAAAACTGTAGTGGATGGTAGTACTTCTACTAGTACTACTGTACTGAGTAGGTACTACTCGTACTCCTACTACTATTGGTATTGAGGTTCGTTCCGCTATCGTTCCGCTATCGTCTCCACTAGTGGAGACGATAGTGGAGGTGGGTGGGTCCAGAAAATCCACTCCGCAAAAAAAAGGTGCAAAAAATGATAAATTCCCATCGTTTATTCAGAATCGTCACCTTCCGATAACAAAATGGCCGCCGTCGCTTGTATCACTGGTATGCTGCGTGCAACGCTGGTCCACGACATGCCTTCGCATAGTATTCTGTGTGCAACACTGGTCCACAATAATCAATGCCTTATCTTTTAACCGTAAACCGTTGGTTATTGTGAACCAGTGTTGCGCGCAGCATACCATTGATACAAGCGACGGCGGCCATTTTTGTTATCGGACGGTGACGATTCCGAATAACGATGAGAATTTATCATTTTTTGCACCTTTTTTTTTGCGGAGTGGATTTTCTGGACCCACCCCGAGCTCACTTTGAAAACAATGAATAGATAGAGCCTAATTTTGGCGAGCTCCATTTTCAAAAGAGAAGTCCAGGTGCATAAACGTGAAGGGGAAAAAGTTTCGAATAGGATTTTGTACATGATGACCTATGAGGGTCGGGGAGACGATAGCGGAACGAACCGAATAGTTCTAGGAGTAAGCCTGTACCACACGGCTATGAGGCATTGACACCAGAACGGTTTGTTTGTCGTACATGTTTCTCCCAATACCTGGTTCATCAAAGGTCATAATGAATATGTAATTTTTATGAATATTAAAATAAGCTGGGTTTGCCTCCAATGGCTTGCATAAACTGAATATTCATAACTTTGTTTTGGATTATTCCATTAGTACAAGCCCTAGGTAAGTTCAACGCGTGCTTTGTGGGTTGTTCTAATTTCCCTCATAAATATCATCTTCGATTATTACCCATTCCACAAATCAAAAAGTCCTAGCGAATTGTCCAATGCGCATGAACGATGACCGACTGATTGGAGTATTACACAACTTACACAGACACACACACAGCAGGAAAACGAAACATGGCGTTTGTTTTCATCTCACTGCAAGACGAAGCCTTGCGATTTTGGGACACCGTTTTAAGCCTTTAGAATTGTTAAATTCTGCCTGTTTTCTGGCTGTACATGTTTGGTAAACCCTCCTTGATAGGTAAGAATATAATTTAGTGAAAAAAAAACAGAACTTAGGGAGATAAATTGGTGGCGGGCAGCGGAAAGTTTGCCCCTCATAGTTCTAGGAGTAGGTATAGTGCCACTCCTAAATCTAAGTTCTTCTAGAAAATAGAATCTAGCATCATCTTGCAAAAATACGAACACTGCAGTGCCATTCATTTTTAGTTGGTAATATATTCTTACTTTTGTTACACTAGTTTCCCAGCTTCATAAACATCCTGTGCTATTGCCCGCTGGCAGTAATCTTTAAATTTGTTATGACATGTATGAGAAAAGACAGTACAAATTTGTGAATGTTATTGTACAGCCTACTTCATTTCACATTCACTTTAAAATGGCGTGTAGAGGAAATTTGTGTGTTTGTTTTGTTTTTAACAAAGGAAAAGACCCTTGAAATGGAATCAATTACAATGATATGAATGAGTGAGGGCAATGCAAATGAAAAAAGACAAATATTTTGCACCTAAAAGGGGTGTAGTAGTGGCATTTTAGTGCCTAGTTTTATGCATACACATGTAGATTAGCTTATCATTATCCACTGCCTTTTGTTTTACCCAAGTTATTAATGTAGACCAATTATTTCAATTTGTTTGGTTAATTAAATTAGCATATGTCTTTGTTTTTTACTTTGTGCAGGTTCATTTTGATCGCAGGCAGTTTGAACCTATGCGAACAGACAAAAGGTTGAAATGGACTGCCATACCAACTATCTTTTCTCACCGAAATGTCTCTAAACTGAGGAAATCTCCAAAGACAAGATGCCCCATGCCTGCATTGTCCATCAAGGAAGTTGAGGTGTCAACTTCTACAGTAAAAGATGAACACACATATGCAGCAGCACCGCTGCCCTCATCAACTGAAAATTGTAAATATACATACACTATTGTTTATATTACAATTGTGTTCGACATGTATGGACAGAAATCAATTGAGTTTGTCTTTCACTGTTGTTATAACCACTGTCTGATTTGTGCAGAAAGATGCTGCTGAGGATTCAGTCAAGAAGTAAAACCTCACCCAAGTTTCTTGAGGATATTTTTTTTAAATGTTAGATTAACTATGTTCCTAAAATATTGCCGAATGTTATTTTAACGTTTGTGAACTTTGTTTGTTTATATTATGTTTATTTTCCCCCCAAGTTTTGGTTGATATGTTAGCATGGTTGGTGTTGTTACTCAATTTTTTAAACTGTTAACAAAAACATCTCAGGTTGACACACAGTTCTTTTGGTTTTACAGCAATTTTGCTTGTACAATCGAGAGCAATGTTGTGGGTGGTTCAATTCCACCGGTGCTTAGTTCAAGATTTTGAGGCACACTGAGACCATGTCTTCTTATCTTGTCGTGATGGATACTGATCCAACACCCTTTCTGTTTTAAAACATAAGCATGTACAGCTGTACATACAAATATGTTTGTGCATAATTGGACACAAAACTGGACAAGCATTTCAAACTCAAATGTTTGGACTTCCAATCTGAAGTTTTAAAATGCCACAATATTTATAAAAAAATTATTTAAAACAAATTGTTAATTTTGTTTTTAAACTGTCTTGCTTGTGTTCTCTTTCCTTCCCAGCTCAGGAGAGCGAAGTTGAAGAACCCACAAATTGTGAGGTGACCTCATCAGACCAAAAGCTAACAAGGTTGGAAGGCAGAGTGAAGCTCTTGAGGCAAAAGCTCCGCAAGGTGCGTAAGGAGAAGAGGGTCCTTCTGAAGGGCAAAGCTAGACAAGAGGTGGGTTTTTCTAAATTGTTTGGGGCAGATCAGCTTAAGGCACTTCACAGAGGAGGTATGAGAGGCGTCAAGTGGAGCCCCACCACAATCAAGAAGGCTATCCAACTGCGCTTTGCTTGTGGACCAACCGGGTATGAGCTTCTCTTGAAGCAACACCAACCTCTTCCTTCTATCCGGACTTTGCAAAGAAGAATGAAGACACTATCATTCAAACCAGGGGTCCTCAGCCAAGTTTTTGGTTTCATGAAGTTAAAAGTGAAGGAGATGCGAGAAGAAGAAAGGATCTGCTGCCTGACCATTGATGAAATGTCTATCACGCCCACTGTTGAGTATGATGCGAGCAGTGGTAAACTACTTGGCAATGTGACTCTACCTAATCATACTGGAAATGCCACACAACAATTACCAACTTGATTTCAAGACTAGGTATATACAGGCATGCAACTGTAACTTCACCAAGAAAGAGGAAACTACAAAATGTCAATGATGTTTTATAGGGTTTTTTTTATTTTGAAAGGTAAAACTGAGAATAAATAAAGAGGAAATCAGATGATCCGAGGAAAAGTTGCATGCCTGTATATAGATACTGGAAGATAAAACATGTATGATACCACACCTACAAATAACAGTAGATAAAAACAATATTCAAGTGAATGTTTATGAAGGTTTATTCATTCAAATTTATTCTTGCACTCAAGCAATCCAGATGAACCTACTAAAAGAATATTAAACTGATCAGTTCTAATTGGCTTTGTGTGGCTTAATCTGGAGGATTAGCAAAATGTTAGCACAAAATGTGTTATGTACTACAAATTACCCTGTCTAATATGCAATCACTCAGTATGTCATAAAAAAATCAAAACTCATTGATTCAAAATCGCCCATTGAGAAATAGTTTAAAGGTGTTTGTGTAATGAACAGCTAATACATAACATGTAGCTGGAGACATGGGGGAGGGGGTCATTCAGGTCCAAACCTGGCCTCCCTTTATTAATAATCATAGACTATGTGCTAATTTGTTCACAAAATTGTGGCAAAGTTATGGTTTTTGACCTGTGGAGGCACGTGCTTCTGTTCTAACATAAATTCATCATTTGGAGTGACTAACAGGTAAAATCATACAAAGCCAAAGTGAACTGCAACTCACAATCCTAATTCAAATTTACACTTACAAGTATCGTGTTGTACTCCTTGTCCTTTGAAATGTCTGATCCCAAAATAGGTGCATTTCATTATTATAAAGTATCAGGTCTGGAAGTATGAAAAAGTGCCTTGACTAATGTCTGGTACAATGACTTACTCAAATTTGAATACATTAGTCTAAAGTCAGTGCTGTGTTTATGTCAGATAATTTGGGACAAGCTGTTTCAAGAAACAGTGAACACCAGCCTTTATATGACTTTCAATATAGAAGGCTTTGGTGATCTAGTGGCTGCTATACAAAAGCTTAGCATTAACATATACAACACCAAAAATAAAAAATATAGCATTTACAATCCCTTGTGACCAAGCAAGTCACTGTACCAGACATTATGCAAATCTTATTTGCACATGGCTTTTTAAGTGTTGATCACCCCATGTAACATACAATGTACATGTATAATGATAAAGCAAAAATGTACTGGATTTTAACTGGTTATACTAGTCATTAGAGGTAACATCAATAATTTCCTAATGCATACATGTACATTACAAAAAACATGGGGCTAAATGCAACTGTCACAAAATAGTCCAAATGCCACAGACTTCTATGTAGTTGTAGTCACAGGTGATGAGCTTTGAAGTTCATCATCAGAGGAAGAAATCACACCTTCGTGATACTTCCTGGCACTTGCAGAAGTCCCACAAATAATACATCAATGCAGCCGTGTGGTCTCATTCATAATGGCCTCTAAAGCACAGAAATCTCATCCATTCAGTTCTGCGACATTGAAGAATCCTGTACAAAATAAACAAGCATATTGCATAGATTCACTTTTCTGAAATAAGGAAAAAAGATTAGGATGTGTTAGCCAAATAGCCTACTACTAATGACACATCAACTTTCCTTATTAGTAACTAGTTGCATTCATCAATTATGTAACCCCAATTCAAAAGAGATGATCGCAGTCATGAGGAACAAAAACCATAGATCAATTTTAAGTTGTTATGTGGAAGAACCAGAGAACAAGTCACCTTGTCTGTATTCATGGTATTGGTCAGATCCCTGATTAAATACAGTAGGCCTATCCCTTTTAAAACAATTTTTTTTAATATTTAAAACTTTACTTTTGTTTTCCTCAGCCTATAAATTAATGTGAACTTATTTCAATTTTCTTCAAACTACATGCTCTCTGCTGGTTGACTGTCCTAATTTGTATGTACAATTTCAGTGGTTCTGTTTGTGCATTGCTTTATTCTAATGTTTGTCTTTGTGTTAAAAAATTAGACATTTGCTTGCAATTCAGCAGATGCAGCAATTTGTAAATAAGTAATTTGTAAATAAACAATAAATTGGAATTGTGAATTGAATTGAACTGAATGGTCATTCACTTCAGAGTCTGGATTGACTCCTCCAACTTATTGAGCTGTAATCATGGTAATGAAATGGCTCTATAGAGCTATAGAGCCATCATATATGGTAAAAAAGAAAACTATTTCTTTCCTCCATCCATGTCAATAATATTAATAAGATAGGCTATATGATCAGTATCATTCATCATGAATTTCATGACCACTCCCACTCCAGCTAAGAAGTAACATTTTTTACCTAGTTCTCTGAATGAGTCAATTTGAGTTCTATTCAGTATTTTTATTTATCACTCTCCTCAGTCAGTACCTTTTGTTTTTACTTGTTGACTACCAAAATATGGACGACAAAGTTAACAAAGTCAAGCAATGTCGGCAGACTAGACTAGCTATTTTGTGTGAACGGAGAACAACGTCAAGCCAAACAATAGGGAATTCAGCGGACCGATTCAGCAATAAAGTATTAGTATACACAACGCTTTGATTTCATCATACTTCATGTTCAGTCAAAACAGCTCACTACAACACTTTCAAAATGCTCTCAAAACACGATATAAAATAAGCCCAAACATATTTATTTCGGACTACATAATACTTAAAGATTGAAATGACTTACCTGTGGAAGTTTTTCTTCTCTACTGGCAGTAGATTAAGAATAATGGCAAAATAATGTTCGTCAGCTGGTTTGACATGGACGTTTTCCCATTCGTTTGTACGTAAACTGTGCACGTTGTTTATCGTTTCATTGGAGACAAAATGGCTTCTAATCGCAAGTTGTCGCAACTCTCCCAATATACGGCTCTGGGGAGAGCGTGATAATAGCGCCCTCTCGTGGGGAAAACTGTGACAACTCAACGCGGGGAAGTAGCCTGAACATTAGCCCGAACATCGGACGTCACACTTCGAAGCTCGTGAATAACGCCATATACCAGCCAGACCGGATGTTGCCATATGTACCTTTGACCTAGACTTAAAAGACACCAGACTGAATACATTGATTCACAGTCAATTCACACATCGTATATGTATACAATGTGTACACATTGCATAGTGAAAACAAATTACATAATGTACACAACATTATGCACACGCTGCTTGCAGACAATCGAAAGTACAGGCTCACAAATTACATCACCTCGGACGACCAATCATAACGCAGACATTGAAAGCTTATGTCACTGCGCATTTATTTTATCCAATGAAATCATTGGACATGTAATACCAGTGCCCGTCTTTAGCCGCCAGTCAACAAAAGAGGCTTGAGCTTGTACAAATTCTTTTTCATGATGTAGTGATGCACTATGGGAACGAATCATTGTACTGCAGTCGGTGCGCGCGCACAATCGCAGCAGGTACCAAAACAATGAAAGTGAGCTAGCATGAGGAGAACTTGACCTTCTTATGTACTTTAAGGGGGTTGTTCTCTTTCTTGGGGTGGTGGGGTGTGTGGGAGGGGGGGGGTTTGAGCAGACCATCATGGAAAATATTAAACTTAAACTGTTTACTAAGCTTTGATAAACTCGTTTTCTCACAAGCCTCGCCCGGAAAACTTGTTCTTTCCTGCGTACTAGGATGGAATACCCTATTGCCGTGGAAATAAGCACGTCGATTAATAGAATAAAACATGTTCATAAATCTTTGAAAAGTTAGTGTCTCGTTATAAAAAAATGTAACAAAATAAAAAAATCATCCACATATCACGTAATTAGCAGGGGGAAGTAAATCACAAAGCGGTCAAAGGTCAGCGTATACGCTTTTCCAGCCGTTGCAACAGTCAATTTTTCGTGACATTATTGCGCAATGGTGTAAGTAGACTGGTGCTTTGTTTATGCAACTGTTTTACTATGGCGAGGCATGAGGATCCAGTCGACATACCCAACTGCCAGCTTAAAGGCGTGTAAAACAACCGACATAATACACGCGTTAAGTCCATTCTATTTTCTTCGACATCCCAAGATCGTCCCCCCAAAACACAAAGACACAAACCCAAAATTAGACCTTATGCATTGACTTCATACAGCCGCCATCTTAGAGGTAGATCGATGATGAAAAAATGAAAAACGCACAGATTTGTACGCGCGGCGCACATGACTGGCCAATGACCAACGTCCTTTTGACCTACTGAGGGCGCCCTACTCAAATGCATAATGTCTATTATTGTAGAACAACAAGAAAAAGTAAAAAAGCATAATAAATCCACTAGTACACCACTAGTATCACAAGCCTACTACTTTTGCTTTGCCAGTATTCCAGTATAGTACTTCGATTGCGATCGTATAACCCTCCATCCTCCCGACGGTCGGTGCGACGACAAATTGTAATTTTGGTACGGAGAGCCCCCTAAAGGCACAAGTGAAAGATTTTTGTTCCTTCTAAATACAATTTTGTTCCCTTCTAATAAAATGTTTTCCCCCGAATGTTTATTTCATTCCTCTGAAGCCTGATATTGTTCCTTTAAAATATGATTTCAGGGGAATGTAAATAATTGTTTTGATCGAACAAATTAACCATTCACCTGAACGAAATCGTATTTTGGGGAACGAGAGCATATCTTGAGGGAACGAAAGCATCTTTCTAGGAACGAAATTGTATTTTGGGGGACAAAATCATATTTCAAAGGAACGAAAGATCTTGAGGGATCGAAAGCGTATTTCAAGGGAATGAAAGCGTACCTTGAGGGAACTAAAGTGTTCGAGGGAACGAACATCTTTCGAGGATAATCTATTTCATTACCTCGAAAAATACATTTCATTCACAAAATACAAAAATAATTTTGTGTGACAAAGTTATATTTAAAAAAAAATACCCAGTCAGTTTCCCTTGAAAGTTATATTTTGAGTGAATAGAATAATACTTTGAGGAAACGAATTTTTTTTTAGAGAATACAATTTTTTTTGAGGGAGTAAACAATATTTCGGTTTTTTTTTTTTGTGGCGACTGGGGGAGTGGACATCGTGCAGCAACTACAAAGACGCAGACCAGCGTACGGGATAAACCATGACAAACAGTCCGTCATCCTGCGCGTGTGTAGAGTGCAGGCAACACGTAACGTGACAGTAGTACGGGGATAATATCAAGGGGCACAGACTAAAACCCTCGTAAAATTAAAGGTAATTAATGGTCTGGCGCCATAACCCTCCTACAAGCTCAAGATCACGGCTAGACCGGTAAGCTGGGGAGTTCATGCCGCAGGGTTTGTCTCTCTGGCCCCACGAGAAACGGCACTGGCTGTACGGACAAGCCCCAAGGTTAACGTTCCTGCACGGACTCTCCGAATGCGAATCTTACGTTCGATTTTTTCTCCCGGCCGGCAGCATGCTTTGCATGCTCGCTCATAACCCCCAGGCGTGTTTTGGCGACCATGACCGGAAGCAAGTTTTGACGTAACATTCACTGACCGAAACAATTTCCGAGAGCTACGCGAAAACGGGTCGGTAACCAGAAACAGTTCATGACGTAATTAAATCTTTTGAAAATTCATGTTCTTAATATACAACCATCACTTTATTTTCAAGTAATGGAACTTATGCTTTGTAATCTTATCAACATTATGCTTCAGGGCATTTCATTTTTATAAAGAATTCCATTGACATTTTCCCGATAATTTTTAGAGTCTGCCATCTTGAACCCAAGCCTAACCGAGCTCAAGTCGGTTACGGTTTGGTCCATAGCCTCGCTACCATGGGCAGCGCGCCCAACCTCGTTCCCAGGGGTGATCGATCTCGCCGCGCCATTTTTTCCCAGCATGCCTTGCTCGATCATAACCCCTGGAATTGGTTCATTAAAATGTGCTAGAATCTAGCACATTTTAATTATGCATGTGATCGATCCACTGACGCGCCCGCTCAAGTACGGTAACGCGCAAAAGAAGCATCAAGTCAAACAGCAACTGGTCCCCTGTCATTCTTCTTAGAACTTGTGATATGTCTAACCTGTGTGCAGTTTAGGGTGACCGTGTAAAAACATGATTCATTTGAAATGGAATCGCGTCAAAATACTTGCATTTTCACACGCGCGTACTAAGCGTCCTACAAGCGCCATACAAGCGCTCGAAAGTTTTTAACAAGCGTGGCCACGCAAAGTAGGCACCATTGGGAGCCAATCAGCGTTGTTTCTTAGCACATCCCTACCAGGGGTTAGTGACGAGAGGTATCGATACGGCGCGCTGCCCATGGTAGCGAGGCTGCAGCGCGCCGTATCGGTACCTCTCGTCACTAACCCCCGTGGTAGGGATGTACTAAAAATCAGCACTGATTGGCTCCCAAGGGTGACTACTTTGCGTGCACGCTTGTTAAAAACTTTCGAGCGCATGTATGGCGCCTGTAGGACGCTTAGTACGCGCGTGTGAAAATGCAAGTATTTTGACGCGATTCTATTTCAAATGCATCATGTTTTTACACGGTCACCCTAAACTGCATACAGTTAGACAGAAGAATGACGGAGGACCAGTTGCTCTTTGACTCATCCTCGTTCCCAGGGGTGAAAGATCTCGCCGCGCCATTTTTTCCCAGCATGCCTTGCTCGATCATAACCCCTGGAATTGGTTCATCAAAATGTGCTAGAATCTAGCACATTTTAATTAGGCCTGGGCCGATCCGTTCTGCGCGCGCGCTCAAGTACGGTAACCCGTAAAAGAGGCATCAAGTCAAAGAGCAACTGGTCCTCTGTCATTCTTCTTTGATATTGTGATAGTCTAACTGTATGCAGTTAAGGTTGACCCCATAGAGTTATAGGAACTAGAGGGCGCACTGGTAATGCTACGTGCACAAACGCGACGGAACCGCAAGGAGGCACGCGTGCCATTTTGTACGAGGGCAACATTGAATACGAAATACACTTAATATGCGGTCTAAAAAAAACAAAAAATGAGCGGCTGTATTAAAGTTGTTTTGGGGGACAAAATCATATTTCAAAGGAACGAAAGATCTTGAGGGATCGAAAGCGTATTTCAAGGGAATGAAAGCGTACCTTGAGGGAACTAAAGTGTTCGAGGGAACGAACATCTTTCGAGGATAATCTATTTCATTACCTCGAAAAATACATTTCATTCACAAAATACAAAAATAACTGGCAGACGCGCTGATCTAGCTGTAGCTGTAGCCGAAGTTGCCGTTTCGGACACGGCCTTACTACATAAAATGGTTAACTTACCGCCGCAATTGTTAACTTGCCGATATTAAGTCCAAGTGCGAACAGCCGGTAACTTACCGGGGTGGTAAATTACCGCCACAGCGCTGTTAACTTAACAGGCCGATTCGAGTCGCGGTAACTTAACAGTGTTAACTTAACAGGACGGACAAGAAGTCCAATGCGAACGCACCAGCCGGTAACTTAACGGTCAGGGAGGGCGCTCTCTCGAAATCTAATTTGTCAGCCTACGCGGCGTCCCTGGTAAGTTACCGGACACAAATTAATCCAAGTGGGAACAGCTGTTAACTTGCCGGGCCGGTAAGTTAACTTACCGGCCCGGTAAGTTACCAGACCCAAAAGTTCAATGTGAACGCGGCTTTACACGTGTGAGCTAATCGAACGCGCCCATTGTCAATTTGTATGGGCAGCCTTACGTAACACATATTAATATAAAACGGGTTGGCACAGATCTGCTCTTAAAAATAACCAATTTAAAACCTCCTTTTTAAAACTTCCCTTGTTAAAAAGACGAATATATTATGTGTTTTGGGGGTATAGCTCAGTTGATTTATCAGTAACATTGGGTCATTTGATAGCAATATCGTTATAAAAATATTATTTGTTGTGGTTTTGCAGTGAAGGTTGCCCATATTAATTTGCCAATGCTGCTGCACATGCAGCTGGTGGCCGGGTGTAGTGGTTGGTTTGCGGCAAATGTATGGCACAGAGCTAGGTAGAGAGAGAGAGAGAGAGATTTCTTTACTTATTTTATCCTGGTTTGTTGTGTTATGACGATTGGTGTGCCTGGTGAGACTGAGGAGAGTGCTGTGGAAATAAGGTCGGCTCATGAAAAGGTAGGTTAATGGATGATTTGTTTTACATTTTAAGTTATTATACTGTATAATGTCATTGCCAGGGTTTAGGAAAAATAATCTTTAAAAACTTGTCTTTCCCCCGAAAACCAAGGCAAGGCCAAGGCGAGGCAGACATGGCAGAGTTGTTTGCCTCCGACCACGATGGAGTGGACAATGTGGCAGGCCAAGGCCAAAGGGTGACCATATCGAGAACGAAACTTGTATTATATAAGTTATAAAGAAATACATGTACAAACACAGAACAACATTGTCAGTTTGGGTAGGGGAAGTGTCTTCTCTGAAAAGGGATAAAAGCGGAGACAAAATTATCAAGAAAGCTTTTAGGCCTATTTCTATGCCATTGTATGCTGTCAAAACTTGCCTGCCCAAACTTGTGCTAGTCATTAGATGAAATAATGCAGTTGAGTTTGCCAGTTGACTCCTCTATCCTACATTTTCCAGTAAAACTATAAAATAATACGAGTACGTGACTGTATGTGTACTTGCACTTGCAGCAAGACAGTACTACTATTCGTAAAAAAATGACTAGGCCTGCTGCTGTAGTACGAAAAAATTGTCTTTGTAATTTTGCTGACATCTTAGGTGTGTCGCCATGATCAAACATGTTTAAGCAGGCCTGTGGCTGTATGTAGTTTCATGAACTCTCACCCACTTTCTGCACGTGCACTCTCCCTCCGTATCTTATCTATGGAGTAAGATTACTGTGGAGAGCGTGTGCGTGCTGTAACTGGGTGCGAGTTCTTAAAATTCCACATCTACTTATAATAGACTTACTTTGTTACTCGGCAGGATCCATAAACTTGAATTTGGTGCGCAACACCACTCGGCCATGACACGCTATGACCTGTACTACAAGTTAAACCACAGGCCAGGTTTGAGTATGATGACACAGCCCCTTTAAAATACAAGATCAAGACATAATGGCTTTAATTGTCATCAGAAGTGGGTTTTAGAGACCAAGAAAGCAAAAGTTGTCACAAGTTTATTTATGGTTTATTACTTTTAAGTTTATTTATGGGCAAGTTGGATGAAGGATACATTGTAACATGTAAGAATAACTGGTTTAACATGAAGCTTTGCAAGGTGCAGGAAAGGACTGTGTCAGTTTACAGGTAACAACCAAGAGGAAATTGTGTCTTGTCATTCAAACAGTCGGCTCTTTGCTAATCTTCAGGATTTACAGGGACACGTTGCCTTGGATTGTAACAACGTCCACCATTTTGTGGAGTCACTCCAATTTCATAACAAATGCTTTTCGTAGCCCAAATCGCCCAATCCAAGGCAATGTGTCCCTTTAAGACCATAAGCCTAGATGCCAAGTTCTGCAGAGCATTGATGATCAATTAGGCAAGTTTGTTTTCAATTTGACTGCCTATTTGACCCAAAAGACATGTTCAAGTGGGATCACGTCAATGGAATTTTTTCCAGTGCATTCCTTTAGGTTCCTATGTTAACATTGTAAAAATCCAATGTGTTTTGCAGGAGTTAATCGCAAAGTTGTGTCAATAATTTGGTGTACTAGGTTTGGTTAGAGTTATTAGAGAACACAAAATAATACTGAGTGTTCTGGGTCATGTGGTTTTAAGAGTCTAGCAATCAAGTAAATACAGTACACTCAAAATTGATGCAAAACTCCTGAGATATTTGAGGCATACAAAGAATATGAAGCAACAAAAACCATACTCAGACAAGCTGAAAAAGGAAAAAAATAGTTGGTGGCCTGACATTTCGACCCTAACACAGTCTTTTCTCAAAGGAAAGAAGTAGCCTTTGAGAGAGACTCTGCAAGAGTCGAAACGTCAGGCCACTAACAATTTGTTGCATTTACACCATAGCTCATTTTGGTTGGTAAGCAGTTTGCAACAGCTAATTCTATTTTCTCAATCTGCAAAAGGCATAAAACAAAATAAGCCTGGAAATGAGCATCCTCTCAGAGAGCCATCAAAGCAAATTCAAAAAAGAAGAAGAAAGAGAGAGAATACAAAAGATGTGAGAAAAACCAGAGACTGAATCAACAGATAGAACAAGTAAACTGAAAAAGCAGTTGACACAGGCTGCTACTCAACAAAAGGAAAAGCAAAGAAAACATTGGGCTATACAGAAGAGACGCCAAAGAGCTAAGATGACAAGAAAAGAAGGGTGCAAATGAACAAGAATGAAGGGGAAAAAAAGGGAAAGACAAAGAAATCTCATAAGATTTCAGAAGCAACAATAATAAAAAAGTTCATTGAGAAGAGTTAAAGGAGGCTCGATCAAGGGAGGCGGTGCTTAACAAACCGTTTCAAGAGGAGCAGAAACAGCTGGAAGACAGGTGTGTAAGTAAAGAAACCAAGGCAGATCATCTGACGCAAAGCATCAAAGTCTTGCTATACACTGTAGACAGCAGTCAGTAATATCAAAAGAGCCAGCCATATTCTCCGACACTGTAGCTGATTTGATATGAAGCCTCTCAAAGGAAATATAAGATGCTTCAAGATAAAGGAATATCCAATACTAACAAGAAGCATCGCACAGACTGAAGATGTCTCAATTATCCAAGAGCAGCAAGAATATTGATTTGGTTCATAAAAGACATCTTCCAGCAGCTTTGAGGGTTACAAAGAAGTACAAATATCAAGGCAAAAGTTCAAGATCACTCCGAAACTACTGGTCAACCGACAGCGGAAACGGCACAAGGTGTATCTCTGAAATATCATCAAGATAGTCCACAAATTCTACAAACAGACAGCAAATCGGTGAGAAAAAATGCACAATACCAACAGATTTTATATTTACTCAACCATGAACACTTTGCATGCAGCTTTTTGCAAGGTTCACCCAGAAGTATATTCTGGGAGAGCAAAATTTGCATCACTCAGACCATCCCATATCCTGGGGTGCAAATATTGTTCAAATAGACTGAACCCGCTATCAAAGCCATCAATAAATGTGCACATGCACATGGTATGTCATCTGTAGCAAAGTTATAATCTAAAACATGTGACACTGTACAAGAAAAGCCCTTTTCACACTGAATGTCTCATCCCGTGGAATACAGCCCTGGGGAGGCCCTGGGTGACTGAGTTTTTGTTTACCCCATGGTTACCCCGGCACACTTTCACACTGTGTCCCTATTTCATGGGGTTCTGGTTGCACGTTTCAAGAATACCCCTGGGTTTTATGGCTTACCCCTACTCCAGAGCAAGGGTGGCTATTCCCCGAGGTATGCCCATTTGCCAGGGTAGATCAGGGGTAAAGCGATCCAAGTGTGAAAGGACTGGCCATCATTCCTCGGGGTTGCCCTAGCGGAATAGAGTAGTGTGAAAAGGGCTAAAGAAACAGGAGGCAAGAAGAACCACAAACTCAAAAGTATTCAGAGGAAGTGTGACTGGGATGGAGTTGACAAGATTGATATGTATCTTGAATAGTTGGGTAGGAAGCAACAAGAAAGACCTGTTACAAGGAAGAGATGGGCAATAAAAGGTGATACAGATTGGAAAAAAAACCCATGGAGGATAGTACCAAGGTAGAGACAACAATGCCTGAATTGGCTGCTCACCCTTGTGCACAGCATCTTCTCTCCACATCATGGCAGAACACACAGCTCACCGACATTAATATGAAGCAAGTCACCAAATGACTCATGCTATTTGACCTGGCTGAAAAATATGCCTGTCAGTTTCAAGATGAATACAGAGTGTTCACTGGGTTTTATAGTTCCACGTTCTGTCACAATTCATCCAGTCATCTGCTATTACCAATGCACTTACTGCCACCATGGAGCTTCATGATGCCACCAAAAAGCAACAGAGTCTCTCATCGTGATAACAGAAGACAACAACCATGATCACCACGCTGTTCACAAATTCACAGAGTGTCATCAACTATTTGAGAAATGACCTTGGAGATGATAACATCTGCAAGATGATTTGATTTTTAGATGGTTTTCTTGAATACAATACAAGTCATAAGGGCCCATCATGGATTTGTCATATGCAAAGTAAGATTTAAATGTTGAATTCCAGCATGAGTTTTTTGGATCCTGTGGTGGAAATGCCCCAGTGACTGAGAGAGTAGGATTATAAAGCGGTAAGCAACAGATGCAGTCATGGCTCTCTTATCGTCAGTAATGCATTTGACATGTTCAAATTCCTGGAAGAAAATGTCACTCAGCCTGCAGCGTCTAAGGGAGAAATTATTTGCTGTCACTTTAAGCGTAAGGTCTTCCGCATGGGTTGATGTGATAAGCTGAAAGAGAGAGGGTCCTCCACTCTACCAAAACTGTCAACTGGGTACACAACGCATTCACAGTGGTACCATTAGACCTGTTGAACACCTGATGATAGCCACTCGTCACTTGTCTTGTTTTTGTTCACTACATTTAGAGGGTAATGAAGGCACTTGCAAGAATTCTGCATTTGCTCAGAACATGCTCAGAATATGTCAGTCTCTCCCAATGTTGTGATGGTTTTGGGTTGAGTTGTATATGTAGTTGATGTATACAAAATATTCCAGGACCAACTTTGCCTGACTGCAGCAGAGAAGATAGGCAGCATGCAGTAGCCAGTGCGCCTTGGAGAATATGTTCAGTGATAGAACATTTAGTTAGTTTTGTGCTTATTGTGTTTACTTAAATGCTGGAAAATGTATGATCTGTCAAATACCTTAAAAGTAGTATTTTTTCGTATTACAGAGCTGCATGTGCTGTGCACAAACAACATAATTTGAGTACATTGCCCTCCGTCCGTCCCTTGCTCTATGGTCCGTCATAACAACTGTTAGTTTGGGCTGACAGACATGAAAACTATTTAATTTTGTTTCCATTATTTGCAACATCAACGCTGGTGACTTGTTGAAATTTAAGTTTTCGCCAACGTCTGGAACAATGTAGGGGAACTTCCTTTCATGGCTAATGACTGTAAGTTAAATTTATTTAAATCAAAAGAATTCATTTTTTTCATTAATTGCAGTATCCAGTTTGGCCATTATTTTCTTTGTGTGTGTTTGTGTTTGGTTGTTGGTTTTTGTTCTGTTTTATGTTTTGTTTGTTTGTTACTTTGTTGTTGTTGGTTTGTTTTTTTGTGGGGGGTATTTGTTTTTAAAATGTTTATTGTGCTGAAACACCAATCATTCTGCATTGAATCCAGTTGAATTAACCTCTTATTCTTATTTCTATAGTTGTTTCTTTAGCTTGTATCCCATGATGGTGACAATTAATTTTAACAGTGTGGTACATGAAGGAGGTCAGGTCCAATTGATATATTTGGCCAGATGTAGAAAACATTTGGTCATTACCTACCGGGGATGCCTTTGCCCTAGTGCCCTAGTGCCCTTCATCTGCCCTTCCAGCAGCACAAGGATCCACTACTGTGTTGACTCCATTGTCACTTCAGAGCAGTTAACGAAAAACAATAATGTCATCAACTTTGACATCTACTTTACATAGAACACTCCAATTGAAAAAGACTAGTACCAGCGTTATTTCTCTTTTCCAATGAACAAATTGTGACAATTCACATCTTTTTCAAAAATGTATTAAAGTATCAAGGATAACTGGCTATACGGTAGTTACAAGTTTTATGCCTTCTGACTGGCACTCCTGAACAAAGATACTGACAAAATTGGGCATCGCAAACATTAGGTCTAGAAAGCTCAGTAAGTAGAGTGTCTGGAAGTTAATCCAGAGGTCACAGGTTCAAGTCCCGCTCTTGTCATTTTTTCTTTGTTCAACCCAAAATCAAATTAAAAGGCAGTAAACAATAGATTTAAAGGCATGGTCTACTCTTGATAATTACTCTACAAGTTAAAGACTATAAAAACTTAATTGATTAGGAGCACTGGAGAGTCGTTGATTGCATAAAGCATTGTTAGAAATGACCCCTTTGAGTTAGTGTAGTTTCAGAGAAAGAGGTAATTTTCACCCCAAAAATTTGAATCTGAAAAAGACTTTGGCATGAAGCCTTTCTCAGCCATCTGAAAGCACTAACACAATTCTATGCAACAAGAGTGTTTTTTCTTTCATTATTTTTTTTGACCAATGACCAATTGAACCAAAATACATGTATGTGTGTGTTATTTTGTGCATGTTGGGATACACCAAGTTAGGATACTGGTCTCACACTTACCAAAGTGTACCCTGCCTTTAATACCTCAATGTACATTTTATTCCTTGGACTACATGTAGATAGCTCAGTTAGTAGAGTGTCTGGAAGTTCAGCATATAATGTGTAATAGTTTACTTTGAGAGCATTAAGGAAAAATTCATCTTCAACCGTTGTTCCAAACCAACAAGTTTGAAGTTACAGTGAAAAAAAGTTCAAAACCTGCCAAACCATGACCCACAACAGTCAAAACAAACAAATACCGGGGTATATCAAATGTAAAGAAAAATCCATGAGGTTTAGGTTGTGGATTTGACACAAAAAGACCCCTAACGTTAAGTTTATGTGACATCATATAGTGATGTTTAAAGTTTTTAGATACACAACTGTGTTATGGTGTATGTAGGTTTTCCTGCCAATTTCAACAAAGATCAATTCAATATAAAACACCAGGCTCATTTGATTTCATTTGAAGACAAACAACTACATTCTGACAATAAATGTAGCAAATTGGTAAAGGCAATGATTAGAAAAATGATTAGAAAAAAGAAAACAGTTTTTATTACTCTGCAGTGTGAAACTTTATAACATTACCAATTACCAATTGCAGACTTTTGAGATGATAGAGGGCGTCCCACTCTCCTTTTCCATTGTGGGTGCACCACACTAAATAAACTCCAGTAGCTAATGCTAAATATTCAAAAATACTCAACAAATATTTAAAGTCTCTCAGCCTCTTGAAAACCAACCAAACATATTTTCGGAGAACTAAACTTAAGATTTCTTTTCAGTTTTTTGCAGGTCAGCCGTTTGGAATTTTTGCTAATTGTGCTTTTTCCACAACCAATTTGTTGCCAGTTTTCGTGAATCACTTATCCACTTCCCAAGCAAAATAGGACCAACTGTAAAGCCTAAACCTATCCAGTCTCCTCAAAATTTGAAGCACAAAACCCACAGGTTCGCATAGAATGTTATATTTACACAATTGCATCACTCCCAAAATGTTATATTCAAAAGTAACTGTGGGTTTACACAAACTGATAATTAGTTCAGCTCATGAATTTTGGCCTATTTAGTGTGGTACACCCTTGTTCTCAGCAAGGAAAACAACAGAAAAGGACTGGTGAGTGGGACATCCTGCTGTTGTCTCAAATGCCTCCCTCTGCCCAGATGAATTTCCTTGTTCTGAGGTGTATAAAGCAGAGTGACATGCATCTTTTATGTAAGAGATTTAACAACAAATGCTACTCAAGGTAGGAGGCTGAAACAAAGCAAGATGAATTCATCCATCAGACAAGTCAATATAACCAGAAGTCAAAACCACTTATGAGATACCTGAAATTCAATGAGGTTTGTCCCCATTCTGTTCACCTAGGATTAACTGTTACTTAAATATGAGCCGTCCTATAATTATTACAAAATGTCCCTCTCTAAAAACGAGTTTTTCACTCTGTGCTTTATTTCCATAGGCACTTATTTCCAACCTCCATACTCATAATGTATCAATTTAACAAGCCTTAAATGAAACACAGCTGTCTGAGCTTAAAAGACTTTGATAAATTACACTTTAATGGCCAGAGGCATTGCCAATTTTAGCTGTAACATTTGAGGCATGGTTTTTATGGAAGCAAATCGGCCTTTCAACCTCTCCACAGATTATCCTCCACCTTGACCCAACCCTGTTCATTTAAAGGGATGCTATAAAAATTGTTTAAAAAACGCATACTAAGAGTTTTTCAAAAACATGTAATACGTGGTCTGAATTGTTGACCTCCAGCTGTTGTATCCTGGGACCCTATGTCTGATCATGCAACTGATGATTTGCTTATCTTGAAGATGTTATTTTATTTATGTGTTTTATTTGTTATTTATTTATTTACCATTATTATATTTGGCTGATTCTTATTCCGATTCTTGAATAAACCACTTATAATTGTTGCTGAACTTTGCCTTCAGCATCAGCTTTGCTTTAGAGGCTTTGCCGGAACCTGCAGCACTGGCAGATTTTTGAATATGAGTTTGAGTTTTAATGATTGCAGGAAAATAAATGTTTCTGAAGTATACTGCAAATGTATAACGTACAGACAGTGACTGATATATCCACCCCCTTTGGGTTAAAGGGATTGAAGCTCACTAGGGGTGAACTTGAAACTTTGTTTAGTACCATTCCCCAGGTCAGACCCCAAGGCACACCATGCTGGGAAGGATGTGCCCAGTGACTGATTGGGTCATTAGTCATAATATTATCCGCTAGTAGTGGACGATACATCATTTTACTTGTGAAATTATGTCTGTTATTTTAATCTAGGACAACTGTAAATTTGTAGTAAGTAGGCCCCTTTATACTGAGTAAAATGCTATAGTAATGAGCTTTGTCCTATAGTAGGCCTCAGTCTCCCTGTAAAGTTAGGCCAGGCCAGGATAAGGACTGTCAGTCCAACAACTCGGCTAAAAGTTTCATATAATTTATGGAAATAAGTAATCTTTATTAAAATTATTTTGAAAAACAAATTGTTTAGTTTCAATCTAAAAGCTCACAAATTATAAAATCTGTACTTGTACTGTTCCTCAAGAGAAATATTTCTGCCTTGTATAAACCCTTTCATATGATATCCAAAACCTAAACAGCGCCCTCACAGAGGTCAATGAAGACTTAATCATTGGCTGAAAGTTGTGTGCAGCGATTGTTGCCAATGCGAGGGGTCTATATACTGTCAAAGTTAAGGAAATAGCATATGAAGACTCTACACAACACTTGTTTGTTATAATCAAAACTTGATTGCTATAATCAAAATATGCCTGAAACTTCTAACAAAACATTTTTAAAATTTATATTGTTATATTATTATTTCATACATTTTTCAAATGTTGGTACTTGGTTGTCTATGTATTAAAAACTAATGGATGGGAATTAATTCACTCTTTTTCATTTCATTTCATTTAGTTTTGGTTTTAATAAAAATACCAAACAACAAGTCCGGAGACTAAAAATATTCAGTTTACAAAGAGTGACATCAAAAGTAAGTTAAGTAAATAAAAATAGATTCGAGATAAAACATTAGGAATAAACAACAATATTTCAAGAAAAGGTGGGGGACAAGAATTAAATATTTAAAATTATGAACAATTAGTGGGGGCTGCATTTAGGCTAATCATATAAGGAATGGATGACAATTTATATCTGGAAGTTCTGATTTTGGGAATATCTAGTTGTTGAGAATTTCTGAGGTTACGACCTGATATTCTTTGTCTAGTTTGTGGAAATAAGTGGCGGTGTTTATCAGATGAAAGGCAGGATTTGGCAAACTCTTCCACAAACTATTGATGTATTCCCTTTAAAACCTTTAAGTATCAAGTAATAAACCACAAGGGAAACTGACTGGGCTAATTTTAAATGGTTTTGGTTGAACGAAGACAAATTTACTAGAGCGGGTCTTGAACCTGCTACCTCCGGGTTAAGATGCTTGCGCTCTCTCGACTGAGCTATCTTGCCTGATGTTGGCGGTCTCCCTATCCCTCTGTTGCCGCTTCCCAGGTTTTATCGTAAACTTGGGTGTGACCCCTGGCTATACAGGAGTTACAGGTTGAATGGCTTCTGACTGGCCCCCTCCGAACAAAGATATTGACAAAATAGTCAGTTGGTAGAACGCCGTAAGTCGCAGGTTCAAGTCCTGCCCGAGTCAATCTGTCTTTGTTCAACCGAAATTAAAACCTTCAGGGTATAAGATATTATTGGTTTAGGAAGAGTGAATTCATATCCATCCTGTAGTTTAAACACATTTTTATAGGACCTACAACCAACTAGCCAAATTAAGTGGTCCCATTTAATTGGGGCCAAAAAAAAGGAGAATTGTTTATGTTTTGTCAGGAATTTTGCAGTTAGGAAGCTTTTTGACAGAAAATTATGTGGTACTTTCATTATATAAATGTATTTCGCTTGCATAAAGTTTAAGAAAATGTCCAGCAAATAACTGTTTTCATAGGGGCAAAAATTGAATTTTTTGAAATGTAAAATATAAAAGGAAAAATTTAGAGCACTGTAGTTAAACTGGATTTAGCGCATAATCCAGTTTTGTGGTGTATGTTACTACATCATTAGTAACATAAGCAGGAGCAGTTTGCACTTCTCTTATTATTTTACTCGACTATTGGTAGAATTAATCTGAAAGAGTTCATTGCCTAGTTCTACATCCTGATATATGATGCCCCTAAGGTAAGGTAGTTAGCCTACATGGAAACTAAGTCAAATCACTGCATATGGGTTGTCGGACACACATGTCCATCTAAGACCCTCTCCTCGCCTTCCTGCATTAGATTGAGGCTGAGCTGCATCTGGCTTCATCAAATGTGCCTACCCTTTTGTTTAGTATGAAACCAAACACCCTGCATCGAACCACTGCTGAATTCTAATCCAAGCCCCAGGCCCACTAAGCAATAATATCATCAATATTTTGATAAAACTATTTCCATATTTATCATCTAGAGTTTCAGCCAAACAAAGATGTGTTGGGTTTTTCTGGAGTGTTAGTGAGTGACAGTCCGGTGATGTACTAGTGGCCCATGCACAGATTGTCCAATCAAACTGACAGACACGCTGTACAAGCGACGTTCCAACAGCTCAATCTGTGAAAATTGATGCCCAGGCAATTGAATAGCCACACAACCAATGATGTGAGTCATACCAGGATGCATTGTCTTTATCTAATCTTCTGGTAGCAGGACTTCATCTTGTCAAGGAGATAGATGTGAAGCCAAAAGACAGGTATGTTGGTTGCTTAAATTCATAATTCCATCAACTCTTATTTAACTTTATTGATCATAATTGTTTTGTTGCCAGAGAGATCAAGGCATGGAAGGATGTGTTTTAACTGAAATAATAGTGTAAAATGTGAATGATTTATTGTGTTTAATATGATGATTATTCTTTCATATGGACATATGCTGCAAATAAAAACTGATCAATTGAATTTTGAAAAGATGTTTTCCAAAACGAGTTATGATTGAACTTATTAAAAACCACTGAATACGTGTGAGATTCTGGATGGAAAGTCTGCTAGAAATTGGAAAGAAGTATCACACCTCAAACTGGTAGTACAAATTGGTACCAGTTGTAATCAGAACAGTTCAGATGTTTCAGTATGGATCTCATCAAGATATTAAACAAACCACCAACATGTAATGATAACAATAATAAGAAGAAACTTATAACTCGCATTATTGCCGCACAGGGGCCTCAAAGCACTACCTACAAAAACAACGCTAGATAAACAGACAAAAGTCACAAGCAGAAAAATGGTTAAAAAGGGTTATGTAAGCAAAACGGCTGAGATGCATTGAAGCTGATTGACAATTACTACAACCACTTAATTTACTGAAGTGTTTGCCATACAATATTTGTAAGGGCAAATACTGAGCGTAAGACTCGCATCTATCTGCCATAAAAAAGTCAAATTTTCCATTAATAAGGATTGAACCAATTTCAACGAAATGTTTATAATTGCTTTGGTATATTTTGAAAGCATGAAACTTTGACTTTCTTTACCAATCTGAATAAGCTACACTTTTTCACAAAACCAATTGATTAGTTTGACATACATCTTTATGTCTTTCAGGAGACTTAGATGGCAAACATTGCTTGATATAAATGAAGGCTTTGATGAAGTGGTAATAACATTTCAAAAATACTTTCAGGAAAAAAATACAGTCTTGGTCTTTTGCAGATTCAATCAAATTTTATTTTGTATAGGGTTTATTAATTGTTTGTAGTGGTATACTGCAAGCAGATAGGACATAAAGGCATTGAGAATCAAGAGTGCATCTCTTCTGGAAGGCTAGTGGATTTGATTAAAATGAGAGTTGAGTCTCATAATGCATACATGTACATTGTACTTTTAATCTCTTCTGCAGTTTCTACATAGTACATTGTCCTCAATAAATTGGAACAACAAGACAATATTTTCAATTTCTCATGCAGTCTGTGCATGCAACAATGGCCTTAATAGGGAAATGGGGGATAAGAATTGCATCTCCAGCATGCTGTCACAAAGCTTTTATGTAGCCGTACACAAAGAGTCTGCATCATCTTCTATCCCTTTGGAAGTACTGTATGATAACAGTGGACTAGACAAGGGAATAGACAGATTTAAAAAATGACTCTAATCCTTTGTGGTTTGGAAATACTGCTGGGATTGTAGGTTCACTGTGAGTTCTTTCACTTAGCTCGGGTTCATTAAAACTTTCAACTCCTGTTTCACTAGGAAGATGTACAATGGTAAAGGCATTGGACTCTCTTTATTGTGCCACCAAATGTCCTCTTAAAATTAGTGCACAATACATAGTGCATACCACACAGTGCATTGAAATAGATGGATGCACAGTACATACGTGAAGGAGTTTCCGCATTAAACAGGGCATAACTGTAGGCCTACATAAAAATAAAACAGTTTTGATAAAATTACTGAGTATACAGTGCATTACACACATTGGTGTTTGGTAAAACCAAACAATATTCTTTATCCCTAATGCAAAATTAACATCTCTTAAATCCTTGTGTACCCACTGTTAAAATGTAGGCTTCGACCTACCTCTTGCTACTACCAGGCAATCTCGGTGGTCTAGTGGTAAGACATCTGTTCTAGAATTGCAAAGTTTAGGCTATGGGTTGGAATTCCAACTGAGTAATATGCCTGTGGATTTTTTCACAGGACTCGGAAAAGTACTGAGTATTAGTGCTTTTTACACATCGGTTTATGGGTAACACCAAATAATATTCTTTATCACCGATGCAAATTTAACATATATTACATAAAATTACTTGTGTCAAATTCAGTTTGAAAGTACAATTAATAAATCAAGTGGGAAAAAAATCACAAACTTGCTTTGCCCATACCGTGTTTGAAGATGTGACATTTCAATCCATTCATTTATTAATTCTGGTTATGAAGCCATAACTCTCAGTCTCAGAAAAGTGAACTTAATCACTATACTAGCCAAGATGCCAATGGGGAGAAGGCAATTAAGGAAGTTTCAGTTTTAGATGTGGGAGGAAAACCCCAGAGAATTATTCCAGGGAAAACCCACGCAAACAGGTAGGGACTGAAAACCCAATCCACATTGTGCCCCTGGCGAGATTCAAATCGGGTCCAAGAAATGTAAGGCAAGGAAAGATAGGCCTACCACTACGCCAAACTCGCCCGCCCGACCGCCCGACATGGATTGCTGAAGTGCCCAATCCTCTCTCTTGTAACATCTTGAGAACTAAGCAAGTGATCTAATCCCAAATTGTCTGATGTTTGGGATTAACAACCTAGTAGTGCTTCCTTGATGTGGTCACTGACTGGGATTGCTAGCGTTGGATTAGCACCTCTGGGCCTAGGGAGGATTTTTTTTCAAACCAGAAATAAAGAGTCCCAGACTGCTGAAGATCATCATTCATTGGAGCTTTTATTAGTCTCACTACAAAAGGGTCTGAAAAAATGATTAGCTCGTAACATGGCCGCAAAATTAGCTCAAACCATCTGATATCTGACTGTGTATCTTCCACATATAAATACATGTACATGTAGAAACACTCAAGGGGGTTTGGAACAGGCACAAAACCTCTTATCAACCGGATGCATCAACCAGGGTCTCATAAGTCCCAAGCTTGTCTAATTAACAAGAGTTGACTGTACATATTGAGTCAGACTGGACTAATAGCCATTAGTGGGGAATTGAACATAAACAAGAAATTTCCACACTTGATCAATTGAAAATATATGGAATCAAGATGAGGTTGTGATTAAATCTTTTCATCATACAGTACTAAGATTGGCTTATAGTACAGGAAGTTGACTGATTGAGTAGTACTTGGTGTACGACAAACTGTTGTGACTCCTCAATTCATCTAGTCACTAGGTGTCTCATCATATTACTTTGACCATTGAAGCGTTGCATCAATTATTGTTAGATGAACTACTCCATGGCAAGCAGTTACCACATTCCTTCATCCTCAGTGCTAAGCGAATGTATTGAATACAGCAATCAATGACTCTTTTGTTGTGTGTTTATTTGTTACCATCTTGAAGTGATTGCTTTGGTATTTACTTTACCTTTAGAGATGTTTGGGGTCTCATTGTTTGCTCATCCAAAGTGGGTTTTATCATGATACTGTTTGTTTCGCTTGATTGATTGATTGATTGACACACATGTCTGTTTATCTTGTACTATGCATCTTCATTGAGCCTGCTATGGCATTGTGTCTTGCTTGCAGGCATATCAAATGCACTTTGCAGAGAGATGTCACACTTGGAGTGATTTCGTGTCTTAGCATCATGTGGACCGATTGTTCCCATCTTGCTTGTTTTTGCCAGTGGGCTTATACATAGTAAACCAGTAGTAAGAGTGTGTTTCCAATTTACATCTTATAAAGGGTCATTCTAAAGAAGGACACATCTTCAAGTCTTCTTAACCTGCTCTCTGGCATTTTCCATGAGGTATGTTTCTAAAAGAATTGTTAACAACAGGGTAGCATTATCAAGTACAAACTTTTGTTCTTTAAATAATGCTCATACAAAAGTGTTTGTTGTGTACACCATAATCTTGGATGTCCATTTGATTGCCGTATAAGTCCAGCATAACAATGATTTTTTACCTTATTACAAAATGCTGAAACCGCTTTCTATGTGTTAACCAAGATAAGAATTGAAAACATTGCAGAATCTAACAACTAACAAACGGGGGGGGGGGGGGGGGGAGTTGTATTCAAGTCAACATCTACTTGGAAATTTTTATATTTAGCTTTCTGATGACATTGTTTCAATGTAGGTAGGCCTGTGTACCTTTTTCAAGAGCCTGCTGCCAGACAACAGCTTATTGATTTTCAATAAGTGCATTGTAAAATGATTATAAACAGTGCATCTGTCTACCATTTATGTTGCTTGTCATAAGATGGAATTTTCAGTGTGTGACTGTAGGATGCATATTTTCTGTGTGCATAAGAAAGCTTTGAAGAATATGAAATGTGAATGGTCAGGAAAAATAGTCATTTGAAATGGGTAAAATTGTACTTTTTACAAGTATTACAAGTATTTTTGTGTACCTTTCCCTATCATCATATCGCTGAATGCAATAATATCCTTGTGATGAAATAGTCTCATCTGTTTGAAAAGAAATGTTGCAGTAGACTCTTGTCTCAATGACAACAAATTGTATTATTAGATGTTGAAGTGTTATGGAAAACTGTTCTAATACCAACGCTACTTAATACATTCATTCAAATTGCACACTACTGTACTGTAATTCTAGATCATTGAATGTGTCTATGCTGCCGGAACAGTTATATTCATAAGTTTATTCATGAGTCTACACATACAGCCCATACTTAGTGTATGAGACACCAGACAATGGGAGACCATTAATGGTATCAGGTCTTACTGTCTGTGGCTGTATCTTTTGTTCTCCTCAATTGCTAATAACCAAGATGCCTCCCAAGATAGTGAACAATGGGCCAGTAATCCTCTTTGCCAGATGCCATCTCCAGCAGACTATTGTATCCACTGATTGCAATAGGATGGAGTGCACAAGGTGATAATTATCTGGGATGGGGTTGAATTGTAAATGTGTCATAATCTTATTTTATTCTCCTATGAATGACTTAATTTTATTGATGAGATTTGGGGTACAGGTGTAAAGTTAAATAGTCAACTCTTGGAATGATTATATGTTAATGTGTTATTTCTTACCAATAGATTAGTTGTGAAAATTCCTCAAATGGTCTTTAGTACAAGTATTAATTCATAAGAACCCTGACAGTTCAAATAATCCTATTGGTTAAAGGGGGTCACATGGCCGCCTTTAACCTGGTCTACTCCTTGAAGGTATTTAAGACCAGTTGGCAATGCTGGTTTGAGGCGCTTGTAAATGTGTGTGTTAATAAAGATGTTTGCATGGGTGCTGATTACCAATCAAGCTACACATACAGGTAGTCACTCAAGTGAGAACTTACAAAACAGGCACAGCAAACTTTACATTTCCAAATTTTTAGAATTTCCATTCAACAATATTAATTTCATTTGCATTCAGTATATCATGCCCATGGGTAATGTGTTTTACCTACACATAGGAACAAAAGAGAAGGAGCTTGAGACCTTTCCCTAGAAGTATGTAAATTGCACTGTGCCTGCTACAACACTACTGGCTGGTAAAATGAGGGAACATTGTGCCACTTTGTCTAGGGCGGATGGTGGCGTGACGCATGCATGTCTGTGTGCCTCATGCCCATAAGTGCACAACTCTATGGCGTTTGCCAACCAATATAGTCTCTATGCACATGCGTGAATGTAATCAATAGGCGTATTTCATGGGAAAGGCTAACCGCAGACTTTTAACTTAATCAATGCCCGTCCAACCATCCATAAGCAACACATTGGATAAAACAAACCTGTGCAGCAAAGTTTGTGTGTAGAACAAATAATTATTTTATGAGAAGAAGGGGATCATACCAATCAGAATGGTAATCTGTCCAGATAAGCAAGAGTGGGAAGGGGAAAGAATGCATGACAATGAAGATGGAACAAAATGAGGTTAAGAGTGTGTACATTATTGTTAAAAAAACAGGGTACATTAGTGCTTACAAACATGGTACATTAATGTTAAAAAACAGGGTACGGTACATTAGTGCTCACAAACATGGTACATTAATGTTCACATTCACAACAGGGACCCACAACAATCTTGGTGGAATTAATGAGGATGAGACAATTAAACGCAGTTTTGTTTTTGCTGAACTTCTTGTAAGTTTGTATGATTAGTTTTGGGGTATTTCCTTTTCGTAAGGTTGGGATTGAACCCTCCCCACCACCAATTTATGATAAGTGCTTGAACCTGATGGAACCCTTTTGCCACATAGACTCAATAATGAGACTTGATTCCTTCAGGGTATATTACAATCCCATCATCGGGAAAGATGTCATGATGCATCACATCTTCTGTTATTGTTGACCACACTTTTAGATCAACATCTTTACTTATAGACTCTTCCTTTATCCCAAACCTCTTTTGGGGAGTTTGGACGACAAATCTTAAGGTAAACATCAATTTCTAAAGCTATAATATTTCCTGCTGGATGTGACACTGTTAGAATAGACTAGATGGTACTGAACGGTAGGACATCCGATACATTGTATGTTTACTCAAACTGATTGCCTCTTTTCATATTTGGTAATATGATACACTTAACAGGCTGTTAAAGAAATCAGATATGTTGGGTAGTGATGTAAGATTTAATAGTTGGTTTTATTTTATTTGTACATTTTTATTGTAAGATGATATAATGTGGGGGTTTACTTGCTTCAGTCTTCGGTAGTGAAGATGCAGAAAACTTGAGATGCTCGTAGCTGCCTCTATGGTACTTCAATAAAATAAGCTAAATAAGTTCTTCTAAACTGAATTGTTATTTGTTCCAGTTTCCTTCACCCAAATATATAGTGTTGATATACAATATAGTAAGGTTCAACAGGGTTAGGATTGGATTAATAACATACATGCTGTATGCTATATTTATTTAGAAATATTATCTTAAAATTGGATAGTGTGCACATGCACAGTGATCGATTGACTGTTAGTTGACTAGATGAGTTGCCAATAGAGCTTTAAAATGTGAAGATGAATTAAATTTAATTTAATGTGATGAAATTTATTTTAAAAACTCTTTATTACAAACAATGTAAGCAATTTAATGCCAAAGGTCTGCAGCACTCTTACAATCCAAAAATAAGTCTTTGCTCTGGGAATTGAGAACAGCAAATATTGTATTTGCAAAATTACAACCTTTATTGATTTGTAGCTGTACAGTCTGTACTGTTCTTAGCATGGTCAACCAGGCATCCCAGTTTTTGCGTTTTGAAATGAATACTATATTTATTTAATAATTTACTTAAATTTGTTTTAGGTCCACAACCTTCAATATCCTTGCATTTTTGCAACCATTTACAATGTTCATGTTTTATGTCATTAAGTTTAAACATAATGTTTGTTTCTTGTTCTGTTCCAAAATATGTACAGAACTTTCCCCACTTGTACCTTAACGGTACAAACATTATACAATAACGATTATCTTGTATTAAACCACAAGGGAAACTGACTGGGTCATTTCCTAAAATAATGTTGGGTTGAATAAAGAAAAATTGACTAGAGAGGGACTTGAACCTGAGACATCAGTCATTTTTTTTCTTATTCTCCAGCTCAACAGAATGAAATATAAACCTTCAAAATGTCAAATAATTTTATCTGTAAATATGACCAGTAAAGTAAACATGGTACATTAAGAAAGTCACACCTCTTTAAATCGATGAAAATAAAAATTTTCATGTATAAATGTAGATCTATAAATGCACTTTGAATCAAAGATTGTGTACCACATTTTAAAATAAACTTCTTATGAAACATGTAGATACATTACACTCAGAAGATTCAAATTTGCAGAAATTATTTTGTGATCTAGGTTTCGTCTTCTTATTTGTTGTTTAGAAGCCTATAGCAAGAGTTTAATTATAACACAGTCTACAGGTGGGTGATATTTAGTAATACTGTGGTACTATGATGTATTCACACTACATCGTTCTGCCTTCAGGCTGTAGGTTTAATGAAAATGGGTGTTGGTAATGGAAGAGCCCCACTACATGCTGGAGGCAGTTTCACTTTGTTTGTGTATTTACTCTGGATGAATCATACTACGCAGTGTGGGACAGCTGAGGGTTTGCGTTCATTAGTTATGGCGATTGCGGCACGTTTGATGGCTAATCTCTATTGTTGATACATTGCAATAACCAAGTGTTGATTAGGTTCTTTTGTGTCGGCTGCAATATCTAGTGTGTCCTGAAGCAACAAGTTCAGTCAGAGAGAGGCAGTGCACATCAGCGTGATTCATTGGGCTGGCAATATCTACTGATCTTCATCGTGTGGTCATATATCGGTCGTTGAAATTTCACAGATGAAACACAAAGGACTCCAGTGGTAATGGAGCTGGCATGCTATTTAATTCCAGTCACAATCGCAAACAACTCAGCTACCCACTTGAGCATGTTTTAATATTATCTGGCACATTAAGGTCCATAATATTCCCTGTATCTCATATATACCCTCCCCATCTTAACGAATAATAGCTTTAAAGGTTGCACTGTAACCAGTGGTTACTTCTAACTTTTTGTGGAAATCCTTTTTTAAAAGACCCATTTGATTGGAGTTTTTAATGGTAAACACATGACTTTATCTCAAACTTTGTCGACAAGTATTTTTTTATTGAAACAAAACCGTTAAGAAGCCTATTAAAAGCAGAGGAATGAACAACTGTCTTTTTCTACTTCCAACTTTGTGAATTAATTCCTTTAAGGTCATATGAAACCATTAGCAAATGTGCCAGTCTTCCTTTAAGGTGAGCATATATGCAGTGAGAATTTTATTCTGCGATAGAATCGTGCGTGTCTATACATTCTGAATTCACGTTTTCAGTAGTCACGCTTTCTGTTGTCAATACCCAAAGATGCTATATAGTACTTTCCCCCATCCACTCCATGTCTGATCATACACGTGCATTATTCTGTTTCAAAAAAGATGTGCTTTCTTTGGAGTAATTAACAAAAAGTACGTTTTTAGATTTTAAGCTTGGTTGGAATAAAGTTCATTTTGGTTTCTTATTAAGTTCTAGAGAGTTCTAGAAAAAGAGCTGATGTAAAATGCTGTGTCTTCGAAAATTGTGTTTTCAGTCGATGGAATAAAAAGTATCACAAATAGAACATCGGGAACCACTGACTGAATCAGTTTACTTTTTATTTGTTTATATTTTTTGTTTAATGTTAACGCATAGTTTGTATTAAAATTCCATTGGTTAGTGGTTTGAGGTTTTATAAAGTTATGGTAATTGATGTAGCCCTTGGAATGTACAATATTATAGAATTTACCAAAAATGTAGAATGAAGTTTTAAACACAATCCTCATTTGTATTGAGATTGCTCAAATATTAATCCGGAAGTTGACACCTGGGCATAACTTCTGTCCACATGAATAAATCTAAAGCAAGCTGTTCAAATTTTTTGTCTTAAAACATGTTTAGAATTGTTCAAAAAAAAAATTGAAGAGCGACCAAGTTCACACCAAGTTCACTTGTTTCACAAGTTTGAATTTGTTTTCCTTCCTCCATGATCGGAGAGTCTGGTGATTTTCAGGTTTTCATGCCATGTGCCGGTCATTTTCTTTGTTATTTTTAAAGGGTTCTTTTGTTTGTTTGGTTGTAATAAACATAATAGATAAAACTTGCTACTTGGTGCATCTGACATAGTAAATGTCGCCCTCTGTTGGCCAAAAATAATGATTACTCACTTTTACAGTTACAAGAAATTGCATAGTTGGTAGGCCTACTGTGTGTTTTTGTTTCTGAACAAGAGGAAATAGTAGGGCAGATATTCAACTTTATACTTTGATCAATTAGGCTACTCACAAAATCTGCATCCCTTCATGAGTCATCAATAAATGTGTGGTAGTGAAGATTTTAGAACAAAGATGCACACATACGCCAACAATAGGACATTGGATTGGACTTTTGTTCAAAATGGCTTGAGTTGGATCAGCTTGAATTGGTTTACCTTATTTTTTCCCTCCAATGAAACTTTGAAAATCCAGTGATCACACATGCAACTTCTCTGGGATTAGCTGATTTCCACTTTTTTTTTAATCATGGGGTTTGTTCCACAGAAAACACTACAAATAGTTGTGTCCAACACATTTTCTTCTTTTGTTTTGCAATGACATGCATTGCTTTGGGAAGAAAAGATGACATCAAGCCCCAGGCATGGATCCAGGAATTTTACCGGAAGAACAGAAGGAAAACTAAAGAGAAAAAACAAACCAACAAAAAACAAGCAGAAAAAGTAACTTGCCGAGTGTGGCACAAGTGGGCAATAATTAAATAGCGTAACCCGAACAGACCTTATTATGTGATGGCGCAAGGTAAAAGTTTACAAAAGGAAAAAGACAGTAAACTGAAAAAAAAAGTTGAGAGCAGGGAGGGATTCGAACCCTCTGGACCCCACTCCCCCTGATTTGTCCTGACCCTTATTCTTAGTCTTTGGCATAGTTTTACATTGTATAGGCCTATGAAAGCATTTTCCTTCTGTATTCAAAAATAGGCGTGTTGAATAACCATGGGATATTTTGGGGTCCATAAACTGCTGTACATATTACTGGTATTGGTCATTAGGTCAGTTCAGGTGTTGTCTATTGGATGAGAATGACATAGTTGAAAGCAAACACGCTCCATTATAAATGCACTTTATCTGGTCATTAGTTTAGATGGAGTTATATGCCTTTTAAGTCTGCCTGATACCATGGAGGCTATTGCTGCCCGATACCATGGAGGCTATTGCTGCCTGTGTGCTAACATAACAGGTCACTGACACTTGATTGTAATATAAAACACACACATTAACATTAATAAGGGGACATTTTTTTAAAGAATGATCAAGGTTTAACAATTTTTCTATCAAAATTCAGTTTTCAATTCAAATAATAGAAGGGGAAAAATAACAATGCACAGAGGCCTCTCCCTGATTGTCTGTTATGTCTGCTGGGAGAACATTTCTTCAAATATTTACTTCTCTTCATCAGCAATTTCACCCAAAAGTCCCCTGCAGCCCAAAATGTATGTTTGGAGAAAATTTGGTTTGAAGTTAAGCTAATTTTGAAATTACTGGTTGGTAGACTATTTGCAATTTTACAGATCAGGGAAGTAGAGATCCTAAATCATACAAATCTGTTTTCAATTTTGTCCTTATTTTTATTTATGGGTAATTATTTAATTAACGAGATGTGTAAACTTTTCGGCCGTTAATGAAAACACAAAAGCCGGATCTGGATCCAACTGAATCCACTAACATCCAAATCAAAGGAGTACCGACCCGGATTTGTTGGTCTGCCCATGCATTTGTCTGTTGGGAGAGGGTCCATGCTTGTTTCAAACACAGGAAGCATAATTTCAATAAGAAGGTTTACAGACCAGCTTGACCTAAATATCGTAGCACTACATCTCTTATTTTAGTCTGAAGCTTTAGACGGAGTAAAAGGAGAGCAAACAATGGGTACATCATGAAGACCAAGTAATGTCTGAATCATTTAGTGGTAGTTTGTGCTTAACACAAACATTCTCCAACTGTAAAGAACCTATTTTGTATTTTCCTGATTAAGCATGTCAAGGTTTTGCTAAAACAGTTGTAGAAAAAAAATCAAACAACTTTGTGACAGGAACGATTATGATCTACAAGGTTGTGACGCAGCACTTGTGGAAACGAGCGGCATGTTTGTAGCCTATTAAAAGTAGCACAACATGCTTGATTGTAGAAAGGTGTCCCTATTGACCCAGTTCATGTGATGTTGTCATACGATAAATCTCGCTTGCGTCATTTTTGGGGTCGGATTCCCAGCGTGTTACTGTGCAGAGCGTATTTTAGGCGATGCACACCTCATATGGATCTTTTGCATGCATTTTGACTCACAAATTACACCTACACATGCTTCTGTTTGTTCTGGCCTTGTTTACATGAATGTGCCATTATTGGGAAGCAAGAATGCCATGACCTCTGTTGTCCCGAGTCTTAACCTACTGTCCACTTTATAATAGTCCTGTAGACTTTATAACTTTCTGGTGGAGTTGCTCTTTGCAAAAGTGAAATGGCTTTACACCTTAAAGGCAGGGCATACTTTTGGTAATTGTCAAAGACCAGTATCGTCACTCAATGTATCCCAACAATGCACAATAACAAACCTGTGAAATTTTTAATTCAATTGGTCATTGAAGTTGCAAGAAAATATGGGGGAAAACCACCATTGTTGCATTAGTTTAATAGAAAGAGGTAAAGTTTCACACACACAAAATGAACAGAAGCATGTGTAGGTGTTATTTGGGAGTCAAAATGCATGCAAAAGATCCATATGAAGTGTGCGTCACCTAAAATTTGCTCTTCATATGCCTGTGAAAGGCTTCATAACTGAAGCCTCTTCCAGATTTATTTTGTGTGTGTGAAACTTTACCTCTTTCTATTAAACTATTTATCACCTCAAAGGGTGTCGTTTCTAACAATAATTTTTATAATATCAACAGCTCTCCAATGCTCTTAAAGGCAAAGTATACCTTTGGTTTTTGGAACCGCGCGATTGTTTTAATCCTACATAAATGTACATAGGGCCTATATATAATTTTTTTTAAACCTGTGAAAGTTTCATTTGAAAAGGTGGTCGCGTTTTTGAGATATGGCCAAAAATCCAGAGCGAATATGTCAACGCAGGAAGAATACACAATCTGAGAAACGTTTCTCAGATTCGAATTTTGGGGGATAAAAACTGATACATTTTTCCATAACCACATTATTTTGAATTAAAATATTTCTCAAAATTCTTTATACTATTGAAAGCTGCTGTACTTCTAACCAAGTAAGTTTTTGCCACTAATTTTTAGAGTGATTACCAAACTTATACCTTTTCTTTAACCAAATAAGTTGTTATGGTCATTAGATGATTGATTGTTGGAGTAAATACCAAAGGTAGACTGTACCCTTCGTTCAAATAACAACATTCCAAGTTTATAATGATGTGATTTTGGAATTTAAATAAATGTATCGAAGTTGAATGTATGAAAAAACAAAACATTTCTGCAGATGAGCCATTTCTTTTGTGATAAGATACACATAAATAAATGGGGACTGATTTGTTCATATTGTATGGCCAGTTGTTATTCGGATCATGCGCGCATGTATGAGGTGAAACTCGACACTTTGTGTTGACGCCCATGATATTGAATACTTTCAGAAGCAAGATACTTTAAAGATTAATGTGTGTAAATGACTCACTGACTCATCAGATGGGCTTGTCAATGAACGCAAGGTTGAATACCTCCAATTCCAAAATAGTAGTTTTATAAATATAGAAAGAGATAGCCTTCAATGTGCCTTTACATGAAATACGAACCATGTAAAGCAGAAAATAAGCAAATATAATATAAAACAATTCCATGTGCAAAGTTGAATACAATAAGTGCTTGAACCTTGCTTTAACAAAAATGCCTCAATATTTGAATTGATTGTGTTTCCTGGAATTATGCTTCCCTTGAAGTAAACCATCCTGTGATATTATTCGATCTGATTCAAGCACCTTGAGAATACAGATCCTGTAACATTAGAAAAGGCAAACTGGACCACAAAACAATGAATTACAATCACCATTACAGTAGCAAATAGTAGATTACTGATTGGTCCCATTGCAGCTAGCTCAAATGAGAAATCTACCCTGTGATGTAGGCCTACATACCGTTGCCATTTTCATGAAGTGGTGAATCTGCACCACAGCTGTGTTTGGAGAAAATCTGTGTCTGGAGAAAAATCGTGTTTGAAGTTGAGCTATTTTTCAAACTGATGTGTCGGAGACTGCTGTATTTTTTTTCCTTTAAATAAAATTCCCCAAACAAAGCTTACTTCATAGAAATACAGAACTGTCAACATGTTTTTAAGCTTGCAGCTATTTTGACTTGTTATTAATTCCTGAAAACTTTCACCAATCTGTCAAAACGAAAAAAGACAGAAATGTGCATGCAGAGGCTGTGTACAAACCAATGTATATTGAGATTTGCCGGCTCATGAAATCATTAAGTTTGTAGGTCAACAGATTCATGGGTTCATTAAAACACAAAAGTCATCACATGGTGTTTGGCACTGTGCCAGCACTTTGGGACAAATCGGCGAATCTTGATTTGCCACTTTGTGAAAACGCAAAATGGCAAATCTAGTGATTTGTCTGTCATGTTATTAGTGTAATTACAAAACCATTATGTGTTTGGACCTGAAACTCCCTTAAGACGTTAACAGCAATGAGTATATCACAAATTTGTACACAATAACAGTTTAACATATCTTTCTGACTTTTGACCATTTGTCGGTTTTTGAAAATAATGGTGCTATAGGTATGCACACTTATCTGATGCCGACAAATTGAAGTCTGAATAGTCCCGATGTACCTTAGGTGATCATGTTTGTTATACAGCATGACTTGTTAACATGTCTTCTGATAAGAATAAAGTACTGGGCACTCTAAAAAGAAAACTCCTATAGGAGGATTGTCGAAGCTGTCGTCTAATTAGCTAAAGGCAAAGGGAGTGCTGTATGAAGAAAACAGTGCCTTACAGCTAACTAAAGTAGGACAAGTCAGACAACTTTGGGCATCAACCACTTTGAGGGGCATGAATATAACATGGGAAGAAAGACAGGTTATGGGGTGATTCTTAAAAGCCAATGGAGACGTTGTGGTGGAGTAGCTGGTACCATACTCTCTGAAACTCCAGACATCTTGGAGATGTGGTTGCACCACCTGACTGAAATTGAATTTCAATTGACCAGACAACATCTCCCATGACTATTTAGGTGTTTGTGCAACAGCGCAAACACCTCTTGTTTTTGTCCGTTTTTTTTTCCCTTTTCCATCTTCTTCTTCTCCTTCTGCCCAACTCTCCTCGACAGTATAACTGAATTGAACCTTGAAACTCATCAGCCAATTGAACTTCAATATCAAGACAGCACAGTTTTCATGACGTCTTTGATGACGTCATTGGGAGTTGAATTGAAAGGTCTTTGAAAAAATTAACAAATGCTACACAAAGTGTGACCCCATTTGACCTTGACTTTCAGTTCAAACCGGAAGTTAAAAAACATCTCAAGAACTACTTACATATCATTTCATCACACTTGTACATCAGACTAAAGGTATTTGAGCCTGCTCACACTTTTGCTCAGAGATGATACAAAAGTGACCTTTACTTCTGGTCAAATTGGGCGTTAAATCCCACGTACAATTGACCCATATTGAAACCGCACACATTTCAATTGCCAGTGAATAGATCAGCGCAAAACCGGTGTGTCTATGAGCATGGTTGACTGTTGCACTCACAAGGTCCACAAAGCCTGATTTCAAATTGTTGGGCTTTGTTAGTCCTTTATACAGCCGTATGCACATAACCCAAAACGTGAGCACTGTTAACAAAGACACTCTCCAAACTCCCATAAACTTCAAACTTTCAATCCTGCATTCAATATGGAATGTAATTTGAACAATGTATCGTTGCATTTTGTTCATGAACTTTTAAAGTATTACATAGGTGACATAATCAAATAGGTAGTCTCTACGACAATTTTTTAAAAATTGTCCTAATTATCAATTGCAAAAATTCTTTAAACCAAATTTCATAATAATTTTTTACTGATAGAAAATGACAATAGAGGGCGTAATTGTGAAATTTGAACAGAATTTACCGTTACATAGTAAAGTTATGTTAAAAAAATAAATGTCATTTTTGTGCAAATGGAAAAGCTCATGTTAGAATGTCCTGGAAAGACCATTGTGTTGCGCTGTCACTGTTGTATTTTATCTCACTCTTCTCTACAGCATATAACTTTCAAATTAAACTTTTTTTCTTTGTTCAAACCCAAATTATTTAAAATTTACCCAGTCAGTTTCCTTTGTGGTTTATTATTTGAAATTAAACTTTCAATGTTGAAACTTATCACACTTTTTAACCTCAATATCAAGACCACACCTGATTATCAAGACCACACTTGAACGATGATGTCATGATGATGTCATTAAGTATTGAACTATAAATCAGTTTATATTAAAAAAAACCAACCCACAACTCATGAACCACTATGGTCTTTAAAAACCGAACTTTTACGTTACACAAAGTTGATTACGATTTCGCAATGTCTTCGGTTCAGACCGGAAATTCAAAAGGAAGAACAATTCAAAAGCCTGAATGCCATGTTGAATGGTAAAATGTTGTCAACAACTGATGCAATCATCATTTGACGACACAAATCTTTAACTCCTCGTTTTTGTAGTTTACTGAAAACTGAATCTTTAGGAGTTGTTTTTCACAATACACGCCAGTGTTCAAGTTCCAATATTCTGAGATTAACTTTTGCATAGTGTTTGTTATAACCATGTGTTTGATCTATTGAATGCTGTTTAAAAAAAATGGCTTGTAATGGAAATTGGAAACTGAATGCTTTGGTGTAAAGGAGATTTTCAAAAGAAAACAGAAAACCTGTTTACGTATCTCATCACAACTGATGCTTAATTTCCAAGAAAATGGTGTATTCCAGGCTTCAATACCATTATTGCTAACTTCAAGTTTGTGTCATTTGTATGGTTTATTTAAATCACCAATTATCAATGTGATTGTATTTTTTGTTTATACTACAGAGACAGAAAAACCATTGAGATTAATTTTATTCACAGATTATCTTTGGATTTGACTGTATTGTGATGTTTACTTTACAGGATTAGTGTACAGAAGTTGTGTTGTAGCTTGTTATTGTATACTCTATCATTCATGAATAATGTACATGTAATTCAACTCAGTATCCCCATGGGTGCAATAAGGGTGCTGTGTACTGAGTATTACTCACAATAGAATATTAACAAATGTAGACTGAATGTCTACACACACAGTCTCTACCTACAAATGTCATTTATAATCCACTTCTCTATTAAAATGGTGTGTTTTAACCAATGTCCACTGCAAACAAGAATTGTGCAGGTGACTGAACTGGGAGTTATCAGTGGCTGAGTGAAACAACTTTACACAAAGATAACAATTTTACAGAGCATAATGAGGGAAAAAGGCTCCTGGAATTTGGATGATACACATGATACACTGACCTGAATATTGTTTTCTGAAATAATTTGATAGTTTTTATAGAGAACATTCTCCAACTTATCAAGTTGCAAACACTTTAAGAAAACTACCAATCAGACAACTGTGTCTGTTGTAATGTGAGTTATCATGAATTTGTTCAGGTTTTTTGAGAGGTTTCCATTGACAGTTTGACTAGGAAGTAGTTATATCAGCTTAGTCTGCTGTGTAACTCTAATGCACAATGTAGTTAGGATCAGTTTCAACATCCAGTGGTGAACTTCCCTTTATTTAGCTGAGTTGTAGATGAATATGACTGGCCACTGAGTCTAGACATAGCCTAGTCTGTTCATAAAGTGTGACTCGTACGAGCCTTTTGGGAATCACACATCAAAGCATCAAATAACGTTCAGCAAACCTAGTCATTAGCCTCCCAAGCTTGTTAATATTGCATGCTCCAAGTTTTTTTCCTGCGGATAAAATAATTGAAATCGTAAATTCTTATTTGTCACAATCGAAAAGTTATTACTATGGAATGAAACCACTCATCAAAATGAAGCAAAGGTTTAGGAGAGGAAATTGTTTGCATTTTCTACACTTAATGTCATAAAAAGCAGTTGTATGTGGGATATTGAAAGACAAGTGGAAATGACAACTCAAACCTTTGTCCCCAGAATGCAGTTAAAATATAGGTGTGCCTCATATTAATGACCAGGGTACCACTTCATTTAAGAATCAGGAATACATATAGGCCTATAATGAGCAAGGAACCATCCATTGTTGGCAAATTATTTTGGCTGGTTGTTTGTATCTTCGCAAGCACAAGTGTGCTGAATGGTAGGATCATAGATTGGTCAGCATCAATTTATAAAGAAAGATACAATAAAAGTCACATGTGAAATTTTCAGCTGAAAAAAAAAGAAACCAGCAAAAAACTGTCACCATATTTTCACAAAAACGTCAAATCCATCCACAGGCACCAACTGCATCTCAGGCTGAGAAAAGGGGGGGGGGAGGAGGAGGAATGTTGTGGGTGCACCCCAACTTTTTCGAGGGGTGCTGGAATATACTAAAGCACCCCTACTTTTAGGATACTTGTTTTCATAAAGTTACCCTTACATGAACAGAAAACTTGGAAAAGGTCACATATGTAAAAAATAAGTATGGTATGTTATATTTAACACGTTGACTGCCGCCTACGAGTATCGTAGTAACAGGTGTAACGGATTCTGCCACTACGAGTATACTCGTAGAGAATGAAAGTTTTTTGTATTGTTAATTGAATACATGGCATCACTGAGAACGCAACAAATACGCTTCTGGCACTGGTGAGGGTTAGGGTTAGAAATGAACCTATTACAACATGTAGACACCAAAAAGTACCTATTTGGTATGTGCGCATGCGCACCACACTTGGCAAATGGGAACGCCCTACGAATCTATTACCGGCAGTCAACGTGTTAAAGGATTTTGTTTTTTAATTCGCCAGTCAAGCCTGTCAGCGCTCATATTCAGCGCAAACAAGCTGTGCCCAAATGGCCAGCATTATACTGTGATATGTGGGCCTGGCTGGCTGACTGACTGGCCGGTCCTGTACGAGTGTACGTATTCTCCGTAAGACATGGCGTAAAATTGTTTATTGTCGCGAGATATAATCACTCACTGAAATCTGGCTTTTCCATTTACCCAGGTTTGCCGTGTGAAAAAAAAACCCCAAAACATTATTTAAACATAAACATGAGGGGTAATTATGAGTGAATCATAAGAAGACAGTGATTTTAACATTGCAGCTAATCATTTTAATTTCATAAAATATCAATAATTAGATTTCAGAAGTTAACAGACACAAGAGACAAGTCTTTTTGTTGTTTGTGGATTTCCATTAAGTTTAAATTAAATAGTTGTTTTCCTTCAGTGTTGAAATCACCCTGCCTGACCGTAAATGTACAGAAATTTAGTACATATTCCCCAGTAACATAAACAGTTAGCTACACCCAGTTTGAAAGACATGTGAATAACATTGGTTTTTACAATTTTTCTGAATTTGAATCTCCTACAGTTTGAATGGAAATATTACTTTGAGTAAAAAGTGCTTAATACACATCAGTATGAGGGTAAAACCAAATGTTATTATCTATCCCTGATTAATATGTAATTCTATTATGTAAATTGTTTAGCGAATGTTTGCAGATCACAAACTTTGAAATTCCAAACTCTTTGAAGTGCTTAAAGAATTTATTTCTACACAAGTCATGTATGGATCAAAATTGTATGGTTTATATTTTGAATCTTCATGTGCTTGGTAGTATTTTGGTCTGTACAGAAATGATCCGTGCCTAAAACAAGGAGGTAATTTTATTAACAGCTTTTGAACCACTTGAAGTTTTTGTGAACTGCTTTGGACTAAACCTGTGCACATGCAGTAGCACTTGGTATGGTTATTAAGAATGTAGAGGTTGGTGTTTTGTATCACTAGGCAGTGTGAGGGCTAAGCTAGTGCCTGCAGGTGTGTGGGGTCTACCTAGATCAAATACCCTATCAGAATACTGATGAAGCTGTGACCATTGTACTTTATGCTCTGCACTACTGAGATGGGTATCAGTAAATCACTGCACAAGGAATGAATGTGTAAAGGAGGTTTACATCTTGGTAAAAATGCAGACAAAATAAGAATCATACACGAAAACTTGTATTTCAGATTTTTAATCACAATCAACACATAATGATACAATGTTGACATTGTAATGTTCATATATTAGACTACCTGTACTGTCTTTCTTTGAGGAAGACAATACAAGTAAGTACTTCACTTTTGAAATTTTAATGTAAAGATTTTTTGCCAGAAAATCTTTGGAATGCTTGCTGCATAAAATTTACCATAGTGGTAACAATGCAAACTATTGTGGAAATAGTACATAGTCCCCTATGGCATAAAAAGTTAAACACATTATGTATGAAAGAGATGTAAATACATGTAAACATTGGTTTTTAAAATTTATTTGAATTTCGATCGCATCAAGCTTGAATGGAAAACTCTCCAACAGCCGATAAAAGTTCAATGCATTCAAACATAAAACCTAATTGTTTATAAGACACCATGATTTGTTAATAGTTTATAACTTTGCAGTATTGTTCACAAAATTTATCCATGCGTCCTTATATTAAATAACAGACCTTGTGTTTCAATTACTCCAAGTACTATGTAACGATTATGAAGATGTTTACTTATAGGTGTGTTGCTGGAAATATAATGAAAATACCTTTTCAACAAAACAGGCTTATGAGTTGTTTCACAAACCAGTAAAAGTGCTTGCTGGAAGTTGGAAGAAAGTATGTTTTAAAAAACTCTTGTAGCTTAATTTTCATGAAGGGTACTCCTAACAAAAAGTATTGTACAGAATACTTGCTTGGTACCTGTTTGAAACTTCAACCTGAATGACTGCTGTACAATTTCCTTTAATCTAACTGCATCTCAAACTGACTGGTTCAATGTCTTGTGTCAATGCTTCTTACCATCACACTAAAGACCCAAATGATCTTGCTCCAATAAGCTGACATACTTACCTCTCAGTTCACATGACCTCAGGTGGGGTTACATCTACTCTCGGTATACTACAACACATTGCTGGATTTCTTGGGAGTACATACTGAACCGTAGTTTCGGTTGTGTTACTGCATCATGTAACTACTCAAATAAGTAAAGATGAACTAAACTTTATCACAATCACTCAGCAAAAGAACTGGTTTGAATTTTGCTGCTCACTGCAGTTTTTTTTTATATAGAACACTCTTTAGCAATATATTTTAAGAGTTCAATGGGAAAAGACCAGTGCAAGTTTACTCTGTGGATACAGAACCCATAACTTTCTTGTTCTAACATAGGCTTCTTAACCAATAGACCAGTGAGCTGCTTATTGAGATACCAGCTGCAATATTGTGTATGGCAGCACTTTGAACAATTAGTTGTTCTAATTATTTTAAATAATGAAAAACCCCAAAACACAAAGCACACACCTTACCTTTACCTGAAGGCTATTTATCATACAAAGTTAATTTAGTGTTATTGCAATTTTTGGTTCAGGATTGTTCTATTAATGTAGGTGTTGTGACTTGGTTTGGGATATTTTATGTGATTCTTCTTGTGTGTGGATGAAAGACCTCTCCATGCTTGTGACATGGTTGTAGTTACTGGTATATTCCTCAAAGATTGTCACATTCTATTTTGTCACAAGTTGTTTCATTACATTAAATTATACCAAGTATCAAGCTAGTGTACACTTAAATTTGAGCCTTGTTACTGTGGTTTGAATAATGTAGCCAGTGCAGCGTGGTGCTCCTGAAGAAACAGAATCCTGTTGCACAAAACCAGACCAAATGTACTGGGAAAGACCAAATGGATCGGGTGTTGAAGTAGACTACAGCTCTTGTATTGTTGGTTGCTTGCTGAAATATATTTGGTATTGTTACATTATACATCCAGACATGATTCAATTCATCCATCACCATTGTTGTATAAGGGTCCTTCCTGTCATATGATATATTAGAGAGAGATTACAGTAATGATGTAATGGGAAGACATTGTGTGGCTAGATTTAAGGCGAGATGTCGCCATGGCAGTTAAGACTGATTACTCTTGAGCATGGTCTATGATATACCATCGTACTTGCCATGCCTAGCCGCAGGACCATGCTTAATGCATACATTGATATGCACGCATTGCTATTCAAGAACTTGAATGAAACATGCAGGGAGACAAAAGCTGTCTTGATAATTACATACATGTACTCTCCGCTAAGATGTATCCATCGGCAAACTAGAAAGTTCCTTTATTTAGCATAGGTGGTCAATGCTGGATAAGTGTTGACTACAGGCATTGGGTATAATGCTTGGCAGTTGTATCTTTCAGCCAGACAGATACACACTCTTCACTGACTAAAGTCTATTTTTAGTCAAGTACATAATGTTCAGCAATTTGAAATCAGTGTTCATGAGTTCCAATCCAAACCCTGACCAATACACAATATGTCTGTGCTGACTGCAAGGTGCCTGATAATGTTCAATTTGAATGATTTATTCATGTGTCTAGGGCTTGTATACACTGAGTGATTGTAGCATTATATAAAGAGGTAGTCTGGGGGAGGGGCAATCTTTTTGAGTCATAGAGGGGCACATTGGACCTGCATTAAAGCTCAGATGTAACAGTTCATTGTGTCAGTGCAACAACTAAGTCATTGTTGTTGTACTTTGCATAAGAAAAGCTCGATGCATAATCACGCATACTCAAGAAGTAAATGTTGGCAATATCTACATTAGTTTCAACATAATCTCAGCCAAATTGAGTGGAAGTAATACATGTTTTGCTTAAATGCTTAGTTGATGAGGGTTTTCTTTCAAACAATTCCATCATGCATGGTGTATTTTCTTAGTATATTTTGATATTAATTTCACGTGTTTATTGTCTTTATTTTCACCTGCGTCAGTGATGGCTTTGTGGTTTGCTTTAATAAATGGGTTAAGAATTTCAACAAGAGTCTTCCAGCATTGGGTCACGCACAGTGACAGTAATCTTTCTAATCTTTGCTACAATACTTGAGGAATTGATGATTGATTAAACAAGGAAACTCATGTCTGTGGTCAGCATTTTGTAGGGGTTTGTTACCCTATTTTAACGAAAGTTTAAGCTTTTTTGCACCTGTTTATTTCTGTATGTTGAGACATCTTCTATTCATCAACATTCAATAAAAGACTTAAACATCTATGAAGTATTTATGAAACTATGTTTTATCACTTGCCTAGAGTGCAGTGGGTATTCACTAGGCCTAGAGGGCACACGGAAACAAAGGATATGAGAACAAAGGAATGAGCTGACTTGTCTGTCTGTGTCTAGTCAGAGAGTGTCTATTCACAGTCCCTTTGGTCTGATCATGGTCTGATCACAGGTATGGGTTTTCAATGCTTCCTTTTCAGCATCAACACAAAGACAACAAGATTACTTAATAAGCTGAGTATTTGCAGTGAAGTGCCTACGATGTACAAAATGTTGACTTTCAGCTTCAAAACATGTCATTTGTCAAGCACACATCCCCCTTGCAGGTCTGCCAGTATATTTTAATAAAGGTAGTCAAAGGAATTGATGAAAACTAATGCAGTATATAAAAATATAAAAAGTTTTTTTTATCTGAAAGTGATTAAAAATCTAAATTTATCTGTGTACCGAATTCATAATAATTTTAGTAAATTTGTATTTGGTTTTGACTAAATGATGAATACTAATTGGTTTTATTACCGTATGTTATAGCTCCAGGTCAAATATAGCGATGCTCAAGCCTATCCAGCATTTCCCAAATTTGATTTCTCTGCGATTCAGGTGTTGACTCCAATTTCATCCAATCATTTGTTTAGTTTGCTGAGATTGCATACACATTTTGTGAATCTTTAATCCAAGGGATATCCTCAATGGTCTGTGCACCTGTGTCTGTTATTTTGTTGACCCCCTCTCCCTCCCCCCAAAAAAATATAAATGAATAATAAATAAATAAATAAATAAATAAATAAATAAATAAATACAAATCATTCCATCAGTAAATTCCATGAGTGAGTTTGCCAAAATGGCCCATTGAGTTATTACGGACTTTCACCCTGGCAAAATATATCCCCATAATACCTGAAGAATGCAAAGTTTTGTTATCTAGACCTTTTATTTGGGGCCTTACTTCTCCTCAGCTGAGTTCCGGTGTAGTTTACAAAAACTCACTCACAATCAAAAAATAAATAAAAATTGTTGTTGGTTAATTACAAATCATTAAAGGATATTGAGCATCAACAAATCAGGAATAATTCCTGCCGAATCCCCTTCTAGTTGTAAGAATCCTGGGCCAAGTAAACATAAACCTACAGCACACCCATGGCTGAACATCAAAGATTGATTGCAGAATAACTCAACCCAATCTGCTGCAAACATACTCAAGTATTCCTAAGTGCACTTAGTCAAAATCAACTCAAGGTGAGATGCACAAATCTGAAATCTCTTCATCAAAACTGCATGTACTTTGGACACATTACTTTGCTGGAGTGGTTGGAGATTTTACACTGCGTAATGGATAAGGACCAACCTGCAGTTGGTGTGTTGTTGTTGTATGCAGTGCTAGAACGATAATTACATTTAGAAAATTCTTGCCTTGATACTGAATGACTTCCATAAAAAGCGTGGATTTATATGATTCTTCATGAGTTATTGTGAGCTGGCAGTCGGCTGCATAATCAGATAGTAATCTTCAGGAAGCTTGTGGCTCGCTAAATTGAATTGTCTTCCTACAGTTCTGTCTGCCATGAAATATTTCATGCTATAGGAGAAAATCAGGTTGCATCATTAGCCTTGGCAGGTTTATCTAGTGGCAAGTGGCCTCAGCTGTGAAATTGGACACTTATTTTGGGAGTTCTTTAAATCACTACCCTTTTCTTAAAAAGTTTAGTGCATCATGGCTGGACTAAAGACAGTGGAAAAATTAAAGACAAATATTTTTTCACAGTTTTTGCAACTAACAGACGTCAGGCTGCTACACAAGCTTTGTGTAAATCATGATTTATTTATGGTTGTTTTTAAAATAAGTATGTGTCTCGAGATCTTCTCAGCTGCTGAGTGCAGGCATACTTGATTGTTTTGTTTATTGTATCATGAACTTGGTAGATGATTGCATGTACCGGGTAGCGATTATTGATTTGGGAATGAATGGATGCTTCAAATGTTCTATATTTTTTTACTCAAACATTTGAAGACAACAAATAAAGCAGGACATGCACACACCCCTGTGGCTAAAGCTGTGTAAGCTTTTAGCAATGATTAAAACCACAGTTATCATTCTTAAGCCTGGTTCATACTTCCTGTGAATGCAAATTCTAAGCGAATTTTTAAGTCACAACTGTGTTTTCGCTGTGAATGTTTCGCAGGAGTTGAGCACATCTCTACTCTTCCGAATTGTTTGTTGCGAATTTGTGACAAAAAATTTATATCGAATTCGCATTCGCAGGAAGTGTGAACCAGGGTTTATAAGGATAGAGGCATGGATGAAACCACAGTGTTCTCCTTGAACAGTTTTCCTCTATCCAAATGTTAGTTAAAACACCTGAGGACCAGTCAAAATCACTCCAAGTTGTAGGACTGGCTAGTTCAGACAAGCTAACCAGTCTAACTAGCTAGTCTTTAAACAGGTTAAGGGCAAACCCTGAACCAGTAACCCCAAACGAAGCCTAATTGGTTAACAATGAATGTGCTGGTAAGCAGTTCCATTTCGTACAAGTCACACATCATGCATACGTACATTCTTAATGTTTATTTGTTTTTATGAAAAAGCCTCAAAATTTTTGCTGTTTAATTGCATTACGGACACCTTGGCTGCCCCGACTCATCCTGTCTTTTTTAAATAACAAATAAAATGGCCTTGAAAATTCTAAACAAATGAACCCCTTTCATATTGATCCTGTATGAAATATGTGTTGAGCACAATATGTCATCTGCACAAAAGACGTTACTATGGTAACACTAGACAATTTACCACAGATATGCATTTGAAATTAATATTTTCTCTCGGCATAACCATAGGCATTGCAGCCATTCAATATAAGATAACATAAATTTATCAATTAAGCATTGAGTTTAGAATCTACAGCATTGGTCCATTAACAATGGCCATCAGCCCGCACCAACCTGGGCCCAATTTCATGGCTCTGCTTACTGTAAGCAAAGAATCGGCGCTTACGGAAGCAGGCAATCCCGCGCTTACGTCAAGCGTATTTCACGGGTTAGCAGAGACTTTTTGCTTGTGCGCGTTTGTACTTCACGTTACTAGGCATTCTTCGCTTACACAGCTAGCACAGAACTTCGGCGCTTGCACAGTAAGCAGAGAATGATGACCGCAAGCGCAGAATTAGGCAGTAAGCAGAGCCATGGAATTGGGCCCTGGTCACTACTACACAATGAAGACCAGGTTCTCACTGAGCTTAATACCCAAATTGTTATTCCCTAATTAAAAGTTCAGTGTCATGTTATGATCAAACAGTCTAGTGCACCGAACTCAAGTTCTGGTAGCAAAGTCATTGTGGTTCGAATCCTGGTCATGACACCTGTGTTCTTAAGCAAGACACACAACTATTATAGGAGACTTTGGGATGACAGGTGCAAGCCAAAATACCAGGTAGTATTCCATTGTTGAGATTATTCTGAGCCCTGCAACCTAGCGTCCTGTAAGTCTGGTAGTCTTGTAGCCAGGCTGCATACTCCCCAGGGAGCTAAGATGAAGTAAATGGCTCAATGACATAATGTACATAATGTACATGTGTCAAAATTGGCAGAAAGAAATTTCCAGAATTGTTAAGACCTGAGCACTTTTTTCAAAGTCAATTGCAGGGGTCTCTACTAAAGAATATATCACTGCAAGGCGCAAGATGGGCAACTGGAGCTAGTGTTAGACTGTGAAGTACGGCATGGGCGTCATTTCAGTAAGCAATGGTCATTGTCTGCACTGATCTATTGTTGCATCAAAAGAGTTGTTTTCTAAAATGGTATCCAGTACATACTTGACATTTCAGCCTGAGTTTCACATCTTGCGTCTGCAGCGCTATGTGTTCATTGGTTTCTACTAATATGTGTGATGGAATTAAACAAAAATGCCAGTGAAGTAGACAGGCTCCATTTTTGCATTGAATTGTAGCATCCTACCAGAATACAGGGTACTGAACTAACATGGTTATAGGGACTATTGTATAATATTCTGAGTGTGTACAATGTACCACTGCAAGTCTTCCCTTTTTTATTATGCAAAAAAAATGATGGAATAGTTTGAGTGTAGAAGGCTGAGAGTTGTAGTTATCTGAAGGGAGAACATTCTACTTCTCGAGGCTTATCAGTTGAAAATAGAATGGAGGAGGAGATTTTTTTATCAGAAGGATAAAAGCAACTGCTGGTTCGTGACATCATTGGAGTTTTGTGAACTAGCACCAATCATTTCAAACACATCTTGATTTCCAAAACATTTCCTGCAATGAACTCCCCAATGGTACTCACTGTAAGCAATTTTCACATTGATCAGATTTTTGAGTGCAATGTGTACTGTTTATGTTCTGCCATTTGGAAATGTGCAGATCTAAACTGGATTCTGTTCCTCTTTCATTTTACCCCTAGCAAAGGGAATTATCAAGGAAGCTTAATTTCCCTTGAAACTTTGTTGCCGTTTCAATAACTAATTAATTTTTCCATGTCAAGTGACCACAATGATCATATTCTTGATTGAGGTTGCTGGACATCTGGGCTCTAAAACCCATTGACAAGAAAAGTCAGGACAAGTATGGCAGGCGAGTGACTTTCTGTACATTTACTTTGGTATCAACATTACCAAGATACAAAGTAATAAGAGTGGTTATTCAAAATTAGTCTAGTGGTTTATGCTCACTTTAAAGGTAGAGGCATCATTTGGTGTTTGTCAACATTAATTTTATATTCTTATTAATATTCTTATTAATAAGCACAGTTATAAAGAAAGATACAATAATAGTCACCTGTGGAAGTTTCAGCTGAATACAGTGTCTTCTTGCTGAGAAAACAGCAAAAAACTGTCATGATATTTTCACTGGAACTTCAAATTCATCCATTGTTAGCAAGTTGACAGAGGGAACCAACCGCATCTCTAGCCGCAGCATTTACGAACTGACACCAAACCTCAAAAATCTGAGAAATGATTCTTGCATGAATTGTTTCTCAGATTCAAATGTTTTTATTGATTTCTAATCAAAGGGGGCATTTCAGATGAAATAATTTTGCAGGATGCTTACTACCATTACCATCTTTATAACAAATAAGTTTTGGGATAGAAATGACACAATTTGTTGTCTTTACCAAATGATGATTCTACCTTTAACATGACAATTAGGATGGATTGATATTGGAAACTTAGTCTTGTCCATCCATTGTGGTATATTCCACAAGGTACTTATACGGTAGTTGTGAGCTTTTTGCGCACCAAGTTTTTTTTTCTAGAGCTTGTTCACCACTTCAGCCTTATCATATCTCTGCTTATAGCTATTTATTGATTACATTCCTGCACATTACTGAAGTTGTAAATCCCCCATCCTCTATAAGCACCCCCCTCCCAGACATTTCATCCAGTTCCCAATTTCATGGTGGCACATGAGTCTAAGGATTTACCATAGCTCTCAATCAGGTAAAAAAAGAAATTTAATTTTAGAAGGTTGAGGGTTAATAAATTTCATCTTTGAAATCATTACTTTTTCAACATCTAAACCAACATGAGGCATTGAAAAAACCGTTGGTCACAATGTATGGAGCCGAGGTTGGCTTGAGTAACCTCAACTAAATGAACATCAGAAGAATATTGAATGATTTAAAAGAATAAAATGCATAACAGTGGATGTGAATAAGATATGGTTTAATAATACACCATAGCTACTTATCAGGATTACCCAAGGTCTAATTGCAAATGAAGTTTCACTCATGCTTGACTGCTGTTGTGCCCAAATCAGCACTCAGAGTGCATTTACTGCTCTCTAATGAGAACTCAACCTCAGGTTTTTTCTCTTCACGTATTTCTCTGTGGACTTTGGTAATTTATTTGCACTGATCTCCACAGGATTGCTTGGGTTAAGATTTCAACCCCGTCCTCTGTTTAAACAGTTGATTCCTCTCGGAAGCGTACAAAGTGTTAAATTTACTAGAAATAATTGAAAGTAACATCGGTACATTTGAGCCATTCCGCTCTTAAGAGAGAGCTTTAGTGATCATTTATACCATTATTTATTCATGCTGGACATTGCACTTTCTTGTGCTGAAGCTTGATTGAGTTCCGGTGTAAATTACTCAGGAAATGTTGAATGTGACCATTGAAATGAAGATGCGCAAAGTGCTGCACAATGCATAAATAATGAAAAGAGGGCATTTTGTTTGTAATGTCTACCTGTCCACAGGGTTGGACTTTTTTCCTTGATTTTCCTGTTATATCTATTTACGATTATAATATGATTTTAATAACGCTAAGTTTAAATGTTAGTTTTGTGATTACTTGGTTTTTATATGCAAGCTTATTATGATTTGAATGATATTAGTTTTGTGTAATTTGGTGACCTCGTCCCGTTTGTGAAGCAGACAGCCATCTGACAGCTGACATGACACGGTCTATTCTGCTGAAATAAGCAATGAGTTACTGATGGATAGTAAACAAGGGTGAATGGCAGTGTATCTCACAGTAGCATTCAAATAAACCTCACTTCAACAGCAAATGTGTAAAACATGCCAGAGAACACCAAGACTTGGTTTCCATTCAGTTTATATAACAGCTAAAAATGATACCAGTCAAACTTATGTTTAAAATTAAAATCTAATTGAGATCTGGAAACCCTTGAATGCCATACCAAATCAACCCATTCCAACTACACAATTCAATTATCATTTATCAATCCTCAAGTTTGGTCAAATTTTGCTGAACGTGGTATTGCGGCTAAGCATTCCATGCCATGCTAAGTATTTGGGCCAGGGATGGCAATTTCCAGAGAAGCCAATGGTTTAGGTGTTGAGTTACAATGCTGAAGGGTTTTGATGGTTAGTGAGAGGCTCCTTGTCTTAAGCCAAAGGGATTCAAGGTAAGAAATGAAAAACAACCCTCTCGGATCTGACTGTGAAGAGTGCTTTTTAGAGAAAACAAAATCTGTTTTTGAGGAAAATTCATTTCAACTTTTGATGCTTAAGAAATCATAGGAAGATTATTTTAACAAAACTGTGGACATGATGTAGAGTATTCTCTCAGGTAGTTCTGTACCATGGTGTCATCCATAGCAACTTTTAGCAGACAGTTAGACGGAAGCATTCTAGGGTTATTTACAACCAACTCTGTGAAAGGCTAATAAGTTATAACCAATTCTGTCTCCTTTTAAATAGAATAAACGCACCATGAGCTGTGTGCTTCTTCTACAATGAATGGTGCTTTCGATTGTCCCACTTTTCAGTGGAGGAATTAATAAGTGACATTCTGCAGTGAGCAAGTGAAATTGAATTGTGAATTAAGCAGAACTTTAGACCCATTCCTCATTTAGTGCAACTTCAGATCTTATCAGTGTGAATGTATCAAAGGGAGATTGCCCGCGGCCTATAAACCACTGTCTTTTCACAATACTTGTGACCCCAGTTGAATATGGCCGTTATGGATCCAGTGTTGTCTTATAAGTGAGTGAATACAAAGTATGGAGGATCCATAGGCGCCTGTAATCTTAAGAGATGTGATCGATGGTTGTGTGTTGCCGTGGGCACTGTGTTGCATAGCAGCAATGATATGGGTTGGGTTTGGGCTGCAATATGGAATCAGCCTTCACACCTTGTTTAAAGGGAAAGTACAACCTTGATTTGCGGAGGCGTGCATTCATTACTAGTCTCCTGTATTCCAGATAACAGTGTACAATATGTATTATTTATGTTTCTAAATTCAAAAAGACTTGCCACTTGCCAGAAGGGAAATCTGTTGTTATTCAACGAAAAATTTCTTTTACTCAGAACTGAAACACTTGAAGTAGAACTAGTCCTGGGGTGAACTTTTGAGAATGGTTGGATAATTTGAACAATGCTGGGCTGGACTTTTGTCTTGGCTTAAAAGCAAGCGCTTACTAAATGTGACAAATACAAGCCTTGTGCTTAAGTTTTAGCCTTTGAGCTAAGCACTAGAGATGTATCTGGAAAAAAGTTGAGCATTTTTAGGTTTTCAGGTGTTGGTTGAAGACCTCTGCCAAAACCTTAGGCATCATTTGTTTGTCTTGGTCTCAGAAATATAGCTTTGGTTTACATTGCTGTATTTGTGCTGTATTTGACATCTGAGCCCATTTGTTACATCATTAGCTTTTGGACAAGTAAATTCATTTCCATCCAGTAGTTTGCAATAAACACAGCATCAACATCAAGTCAATAAAATATGGCTTTTATAAAGCGCCCTTTACCCAAAACAGGGTTCCAAGGTGCTTTACAGAAAACTTGTTGGAGTTATAAATAAAAAATAATAAAAAACCCAAGTAAGCCTATATGGCTGTGGATTTTTATTTGACAGGACGTGGAAAAGTACCCAAATACAATGCTTGACACACAATGGTGTCTCTGTAAAAACATCAATAATATTCTTTATCCTGGATACGTATTATTAGCATCTATTAAATCGTTGCGGTACCTGCTGCTAAAACCAGGTGCAGATCAGAGTTGTTGTTGTTGTTGTTGTTTTTTTTTTTGTTTTTTTTTTCAAATATGACCAAACCATCTATTCCATGTCAAAACCTAGCACATGTTCCATCGGTTTATGTACGTAGGCCTATACATGACCAAATGTGATCCTTGTTGGGCCGGGCAACAATGCGATAAGTTAACTGAAATAACATCCATTCTTTAAAGATTTACAGTAATTAAGACTAGAGATGGTGGGGGCTGCTGGGGGGGGGGGGGATTGGAGTTGGGCGCCAAAATTGTTATTCCTCTTTTTACCCAATTCTCCAAACAGTGTCGTTTTGTCAGTGCATTATCAATGCTTGACAAAAGAATGTTGATATCGTCTGCCACACACTTGCGTTTTATACAATAGTTTTTCCATTTTAAAATTAAGATTTTGCTATATTTGCCTTGTAATTTTTCTTCCCTGGCGAAGTAATCTGTACATGAAATACACAATCTGTCTCAGATTGAAATGTTTTTGGATCCTTCTCTCTACAACCACATTCCTTTGAAGAGAATGTTTCTCAAAATGTTATACATTATGAACAGCTGCATTGTTTCTTACCAAGTAAGTTTTTATGGTCATTAATATTGGAGTAATTACCAAAGGTGTACCTTCCCAAGTGACTTGTGACTTCACATGGACTCAACCTTGGATTGAAATTATATGTGTCTTTTTTGTGACACTAAGTACTTGGGCTCAGACTCGAGAATGGACTCAAACACAAATCTGGTATTAACTATATACATTGATATATAAAGTCAATGAATTTTCAATATTAAATGCATCCAACTCCAAAGCACAAAATGGAGACTTAAAGAACACTTCTGATTTCATTACCGGTTTGAAGTTATCATTGTATTGAATGGTAATCACATTAAGTTTACATTAAGTTTGCATATAAAATGACAGTTAATTCCCATCAGTAAGGGCCAAGAACAACAGCATTTAATAGGCAATGCCTTTTAAATAGTCAAATCTAATAGTGGGCGGCGAGACAGTAAACCTATGTCACCCTCCCCCCAATGTACACCTTGTCATGACCTTCTACTCTTCTCACTTTGCAGAAACCTTCCACTTTTTCCATTTAGACTTTATTTTTTGATTTTTCACAAGTTTTTGTATTCTGCTACTGCTGGGGCAAGCCAAGTTTGTTTAACGACCATTTACAAAACATTAGTCCATATTTAAAGACAAAACATTGTCGGGGTGGCTCCCTGTGTCTGAGTACAACTGAACAATTCAACTACATCAAAGGCCCAAGTTTGGCTCTTTTAAGAGTCACTGCCTGTAAGAATGTACCAAATTAGGGGGGGTGTGATTCATGGGTTCTCAGATCTTCTTCTAAAAAATCAGAGTGATACACCTTCATAACAAACTAATATATCCAAAATTTTAGCTTACAGACTCTTTTAAGAGTCACTGCCTGTAAGAATGTACCAAATTAGGGGGGGTGTGATTCATGGGTTCTCAGATCTTCTTCTAAAAAATCAGAGTGATACACCTTCATAACAAACTAATATATCCAAAATTTTAGCTTACAGACTCTTTCGGTTTTGGAGTAATAAATTTTCAAAGTTTCAGCCAAAAAACCCTCGTGAAACGACAAGTACATTCCTAGAAAACGCAAAAATGCAAGAACCCATGAATCACCACTTGGTACATTCTTACAGGCAGTGACTCTTAAATGCAAGAGGAACAGGTTTTGTAACAGCCCCTACTTCACCTACTGCCCTACTTCACCAATTTTTCGAACACTACTTTTAAAACTGCTTGTTTACATATTATTGTTCTCCAATTCTGTTTTTTTATTGTATATATATTCATTTTTCTTTTTTGTTATCCCACGTTTTTCTGTTTTGCCTTTCATAATGTTTTCTCTTTTTATTGTAATGTTTTTAATTATTGTAAATTATGTCGCAATTCAGCGGTTTGCTGCTATGACATTTTTAATAAATAAACCATAAACCATCAACTATATTTACTGGTAACCAGAACCTGATTTGTGCATGAGCACCAGGTTAGTTTGCAACAGGAGACTACCTTAGATGGGGTATGAGGCTATGGCCTAGCTTGCTGTATGTATGACGGCTCAGATCAGATGAAGTTTAGTGCTTGCTCCTTTTGTTTTGTCTTTGAGTTATGTGAGTACCGAGGTGAGCGACCCCAGCTGAGCGACCCCAGCTGCCACACCAGCAGGATGGACAGCTGAAATAAGATAGAAACCACAACATACATTATGATTACATACATTACATTTGCCTAATTATTCTTTTTGCTTTTTACACCCCTGGTTTTGCCTTTCTTTTCTTTTTTCTCAAATTTTTCTTCTGTCCATATATTTGCCCAAGGGGGAGGGGGGGGGGGGGGTGAAACAGCCCTGGATCCGCCTATGAATAAATTTCTGTGTTGATGGAATTGGGTTGTGGCAGATACCACATTGAACAACAGTCTTATATCTGCACCAAGGACTACAGCTGTTATATCAAATAGGACGAGCAACTAACATGTCACTAACTAATCTGTGGTTTGATGAACATTAAGTTCCATTTAACACAGCAGTATAAACACAGACCCTGAGTTTGTACTTCAAGTGTGTTTTAACAGCAGAAAGAATTATTTGTCGATATTAAATACTCGCATTCTTTTACTCCGATCCAAATGACAGGTGTCCACTTGTAGGGTATTTGTGCAGTTATACTAGTTTATAGAGGAAAACTGACTCGGTAATTATAAAGCAATTTTGGGATGAGCAAAGAAAACTTGACTGGAACAGGATTTGAACCTGAGACCTTTGGGTTTACATGCCGGTGCTCTACCATCTGAGCTATATCTAATCTAGCACTATGCAACAAATGCAACAGTGGACTAAGTATTTCTAGATACCATTGAGTAACCTTTGGACGAATATAAACTTCAGCCAAGCACGTTATTACAGACAACATTCATCCCAGTAGAACATTATTAACAATGAGTTAATATTTAACAATAACCCATATATTTCCTTTTATGACCAATAACATCAGACAAATGATCATACTTTCCAACTTGTTTACTTTCATGACAAAGTTGAACATTAATTACTAATGACCTCGTATATGTACCTGAAACACTTGGGCAGGGATACCCCCTCAAGTAGCTGTATTCACTCACCAGTATGATACATCAGGCATGTGTCTGGTCACACCATACTATGAGAAACATGTGTCTGCATGGTCATTGACTTGATGGGACTCTCATGGTTTATGTAAGTTATCTCCAATTTGTAGAATGAGATTTGATTATTCAAGTGTGTCATTTGCCAGCTGCTCTGGTCAACCCAAATGAGCAGTTTAAACATACTGTTATGTGTTAATGTTTGTGCCAAGCGATTGTATATCCTCAATTTAAAGGGATGCATCATTGTTTGGGGTATTTACAATAACTAAACAATTGTTTGGCATAAAACTTGAAGATGAAATTTCAATGTAAATAAATACTAACATTCCAACTGACCATACGTTTGACTGCATGAGGGCGCTTTCAACAGGGAATTTTCTTGCATCACGGATACAGTTGTATCTTATTTTAACTGCCTGTATGTTATTTTCTTGCATCAATGACAAAATACATACATGTACAAATAATAATAACAATGAAACAACACCTTGTTTTCTTGTTTTGGATCATGTGAATTCAGTTCACATATGCCCTCACGCAGTAAAAAATATGGCAAATTTGTTGGCTGTTTAGTAACATTTCAACCTAGCAAGCTTTGTATAGGTAGTTTTTGTAAAAAGATAAGTAGGGTAGGATTCATGATTGTAATGATCGATTGAGACAATAAATAAACAACGGGTTAAACCGAAAGCTTACTTTTCATAAATTATGTTTAATTGAAGAATTGTACCTGAAACTACAGCTATTTATTTGAGGAAAATGTCCTTCCGATACTCAGTTTGTACTGTACTTTTGCAAAATGAAATAAGCAGATGTACTGGCACCACTCTTCAGCATTGTCTTTAACTTGATGACCATTTGATGAAACTCTCACAGCTTGACTTGATGGCTAAATGTTTATTGGAATTAGTGTACAGGAATTGAAGCCCATCCCCAAACTAATGATGTATAATTCCCTGTAATTATCAAAGGTGTTTTGAACAACCCTTTTTGAAAGGGAATTGGCAAGTATAAGTCCTTTAAAACTGCAATACAGTGAATCAATCAAGACTGAAGGACAGAGTTGGAATTCAAGACAGCAAAAAGGTCTAGTTGAAGTCTTGATGAAGATGTCCTAGTGAGGTTAAGTGGGAAGGATAGCCTGTGAAATGGACAAGATTAGTGTGTTTTGACGTAGTATAAATTAGGCTTAATTGCATTGACACGAAGGCATGGAGGCAAGTTAACCCATAGTTTCTGTAGCTTAGTAGCTAATGACTACTTAGTTCGCAGTCAATTAGGGATGTACTGAGGCAGATGAGAACAGAGCAAGAAGGTGTCTGTATCTCACTGCCATAAAATTCAACATGCAATGTGAAATTAATAGCTAACTCACCTGCTATTTACATTTTTCATATTACTTGATGTACTGCCACTGTTTTCTTTTAATTGACCCCATGGTGGCAGCCCTGCATTGCTATTAATTATTGATTACACTGCCCAGACCAACTGATTCATAACAACATTATGTGAGATGTGATAAATGCACAATTTCAGCGTGAACCCCAGTGGAATGTTGCCATGGCAGACTGACTGTTCCTTATGATAATTTCTCTGTTTTTAAATGGAAAGTTTTTTTCAATAGAGATACGAAAATGTTACAGCCAGTAAAAGCATCCCGTGTGGTTAAAGTCACTAGTTAGCATGTAGTGATAACAGTGGAGAAAAGCATATCTTGCTCTCAGGGTTAATTAATTAGGAAAATCACACCCTCTAGCTAAAGGCTTATGACTCAAAGAAGACCCAACTCAGTCACAATGGATCCTTTGCCATTAGGAATTGGCTGACTATCTCAGTGTTGCCCAGGGGAGTTCCTAGCTGTGCTGATGCCTACAGGCAATAACTACCTAGACACTTCTTGCAATTGTCAAAACTATTCAATCAGCTACAATTCAGAAACACTGCTTGGTCGCATTTCTTTCCTCCTGATTACAAATACACACATTGAACATGACTAAGTGAGTGTGTAGGCTTCAAGGAAGGTCTCAATTGTGAATCCATGATGAATGAGTAGCAACCTATGGAGTATATGCAATCAGTAAGGTGGAACATGAGCAATGGGGGCTGGTAGGGGTAGGGGGAACATGAGCAATGGGGGCTGGTAGGGGGAGGTGGAACATGAGCAATGGGGGCTGGTAGGGTAAGGTGGAACATGAGCAATGGGGGCTGGTAGGGTAAGGTGGAACATGAGCAATGGGGGCTGGTAGGGTAAGGTGAACATGAGCAATGGGGGCTGGTAGGGGTAGGGGGAATATGAGCAATGGGGGCTGGTAAGGAGGAGGGGTGTATGCTGGCCCCATCTGCCCCCAGATGGACGGGGAACTCCAGTGAATTAAACATAAGTATTTATTACCTTCCCTCATTTAAATAATATAAGAATATATATTAGATGTAATATTTGCATCGGGATGAAGAGTTTTAATTTGGTTTTCCCCTTACACTGATGTGTATTAAGCACTGTAGGCTCAGTGCTTTCCCAAGCCTGTGGATTTTTTTCACAGAGCTCGGGAAAGCACTGAGCATACAGTGCTAAATACGCATCAGTGTAAGGGAAAAACCAAATTAAGATAAAAGAATAAATGAATCCTACCCTTTTCAGGCAATCATGTTTAGATCAAGCAGAAAGAAAATTTAGTCTGAGTGTTGAAGGATTTAACAATGTAATATCCCATGCATGTTCCAATGCACATGAACAGTGCACAAAGGATTCTGGGTGAAATCCGAGTGCAAGCATCACCAGCAACCATCATGGCGTGCTGGTTTTGAAGTAATCCGGTACACAACTATAAAACCTGGTATAGGTAAATATAAACCACAGCATGTCACCCATCTTGGCAGCTTGATTTATTTGTTAACAGTACCCGGTTTCCCAAGATGCATTGTGGTATATTTTTAAGACGGTACTTGTGCATATGGCCTTTTATTAAATATTTGTTCACTTAGTTTTTTTATCCAGATGCACTTAAGTTTGGCTTAGAACCCGTAACCTGCTACATACTTGCCCTCATGGAACCACCCCACAGATGTATAAATGTCAAGTATAATGTTTAGTTTAGTGTGAAATTGTTGTCTTATTATATATGAACTTTATGCTGAGTACTCCAACTCTGCAGGGATGGATCAAAGAGGAATTAGTATTTTCTTTAAAAGAATATGTTTTTTTTTTTTTTTCTTCCCCTTTTTCAATTTTCATTTTAGTTTTTAGAAATGTTTCTTGATTGACTCAATAAATTGTTACAGCATTCCTTTAGCATCCCGGTAGGTGGTGGATTGTTGTCTTTTTTCCCCTTCACTTTGCCAAGTTTCTGCACATGTATTTACATAGGAGACAATTTGTCTGACCTACTAAACTGAACCAAACTTGCATGGAAAGGACAGAAGTTCCATTCTGTATTTACATAAGCTGCAATGTAGTGCATCGTGAACTGAACGACATTAATAGTCATAAGCCTCACCAGTGGGCAAAGAATATTGGACAGGTCAGTTCTGTTTTTTCGCATTCTTTATTGAGATTATTTGTTAAAGTTTTCAACTTTTATTTCATTTTATTCAGAGTTACATATGTTGGTTTGTTTGAGTTTATTTTGGCTCATTTGAATTAAATTTTCCAGTTAAAGTGTAACTATGATCTGCAAAGGTTTCTTTTGAACAAACAAACTAAATCATGTTGTACAGGTACATCATCAGGGTACCTATTGATAAGTTTATTACAGCTAGAGAGCATCTTGGTTCTTTATGTCAGGTTAGTACTGGCTTTGACAACAGTCGCAATCCAGGCCTCATATATGCAAACTCCTGCTTTGTATCTTGCCTTGCATGATATTGGCAATAAGATTGAATGGAAACATTTACCTGGATGATTTCCTTCCTCCATGTTTAGACCAAGTGAGTTTGTAGGGTGAGAGGAGATAATTTATTTTTCTGACAACAAATTCTCGTTGGATTCAGTGGAGGAATTGTAGCAATGCTTGGTGGCAGCAAACAAATAATCAGTTATCCCTGTGCGCTTAGCTAAAGAATGAAAATTACCTGATCATGTCAACTGACGGGGCTTCTCAAAGTGTCTAATTTCTGGAGAACATTAAAGGGAACATATACCTTTGTTTTTTGGAACCGTTCTATTGTTTTCATCCTATATAAATCTAGCTATATACAATAAAACTAACCTGTGAAAATTTCATTCCAAAAGGTGGTAGCAATTTTGAGATATTGCAAAAAATCCGGAGCGGTTATGTCCATGCAGGAAGAATAATCCGTAATTGGAATACACAATCTCAAAAACGTTTCTGACAGGAACGTTTTCAGATTCAAATTTTGGGGGATATTTTTCCATAACCACATTAGTTCACTTTAAACTAAAGAAAGCCGCTGTACTTCTAACCAAGTGAGTTTTTTATTGCAATTAATTTTAAGAGAGATTACCATCCCTTTAAAAAAGAACTGCAGTTTGATATTGTGGGAGTTGTATGAATTATCAAATTAGTTGAAGTGACTTAATCTCAACAGCACAATGATGATATAAATTATATTAATATGATGCTTTAATATCCAAGTTTTAATCACCCATGCTGATTGACAGGGCTGTGTTGATTAATGCTTCATTGGTTAGTACATGAACCTGATGATGTCATTGGATGTTTATTTCAGACTCTAGTAGAGATACAATCAAGCATATAAGTAACTTGATGGAGCAATACGTGGGTCATGATTACGTACCTAGCCACCCTGCTTGCTCTACTTTTCCTGGCATCCAGAGGACATCATGCATAACTGCCATTTCAAGTTGAACACTCAGACATTCCGGCCTCTTCCATGCTTGGAATGGCCAACCGTAGCTCAACAAACTAGTCAAATTAAGCAGGTTTTTTTCCTTTCTTTGTACAATACTTAAGTGTTTTTGTCAGTTGAAAACACTGCTGTGTATGCGTTTCCTTTACCCAAGCTACATCCCCATAGGATTTGATTTTGGAGCCACACTAGTAGCTCATGAATCAATAGGTAATCCATGCATGAATTAATGGAGCTTATCTCTCCTGTATTAAGCATGTTAAGCTTCAAGTTGTTGGTGGTCAGGCTTACATACTAGTCATTATGTGTAGGCCTATTTATCTGTTGCACCAATATTTAGGATTGCAACAGCAGGTGGTTATTCACTGCCTTGCCCTGGCCCCTGCTCTATGCTCTATAATGTTCTAGCTAGTCAAGGTACAACCATGGAGGTACATTGTTTACATTTCATTCCAATCCCCCCATGGAATATTATCATAACTTGTTAGTGTGAACACAATTTCCTGATGCTGGCTACACTTCCATATAGTAAACCAATGTAATTTTTAGTGTCCACTGAACTAAAAACATAGTGGGGGGGGGGGGGGATTGGGGGTGGGGGGATGAGAAGTGAATACTGGCCTGATGTAGGACAGTTCTCTCTTTTACTTGAAGTACAAGGGTAATCCAACTCTGTCCCCAAACCTGGAAGTTGCATAGACCAGTATGCGTAACAATGGAGGAAAACAAATCTTCCTTCCTGATGAGAGGATTGTCACATTGACATCATCTCTTCATGTCATACTTGAGTTGCTGAGTAGGTTGATATCTGTTAGCCTACTAGACCAGTATGATAGATCCTGTTTGATTTAATGACAGTCAGGCTAAGAATTAATACAAATAGCCACCTTCTGATCTGAGTACCAACTCAAACGATATCTTATACCATGAACAAACAAGATTCAAGTGTTTGATGCACTCTTTGAAGTGAAGTTAATTCTCATTAATATTCAAAAATTTAAACAGCAATAGATTAGTATGCTTATCATTAAGGCATTGAGAAAGTGGTAGTCACAGCAGTATAAATCAGGCAAAAATGTTCTCTAAAAACTTTGATTAATATTAAGTTTATTAAAAATTCAAAGCTTTCAAATGAAAAAAAGAAGAATATGTTTTCAATCATTAATCTGATGTGTCATACTGTTATTGAAAAAAGCTTTGCAATTATTAGCTTCTCTTGGTACAGGTTTGGTTTTACCCCCACTATAATGAGCCTCTTCAGAGTCAAACCATCCCAGTGCTGATGCAAGCAAACCTGAGCAATGGGTTACCTGGGTTTCCTTCCTCTATGGTTACATTTAAAGGTTTCTCAAGAGAGGCTGGGGTTATTGTTTAGTTTAGAGGAAAACTTGAATGAGTAAATATTTATAGATATAGTATTCATGAGCATTGTAACTGCACCTAGTGGCTACTGGTCACAAGGCTGAAGAGTTACACACCTGACTGAACACAAAGGAGGTGACTTACTGGCCAGGCAGTAACAATAACTAATCCAGTCAAACAACCCCTCCAATTAGTCACACTTGACTTGACTTCACTTCAAACAACACTGTCAATGCATGATCACTGTAACCAGATTGGTTCAGTGTGGCCAATGCAATGACAGCACAATCACCCTTTACATAAAGGATTAAGTCACATTGGACCAACAAGATGGGCCATTATATGCTGCAGCTTTGCTCCCACAATCTGTGCAGATAATCAATATTGGTCTTAAGGTGTATCCTTTCTCCATGGACTTATAGGAGCAGTCACACTCTTGAAAGAGTGTGCAGGTGATGGAGTAAATGCAGGGGGGAAAAAACGTACTTCCTGTTAAATATTTCGCATACAGTTTGAGGATTTGTTACTATTTAATTAAATTGCTTAACAAAACTAATTGTTTTCACCAGTTATACACTGAAATTCATTGACACAGTGCCAAATATGTGCAAGTTGTAATTTTCACTAAGTGATGATTCCTAATGTGCATTGTTTAGGAGCCTAGTGTTAGCCAGAGGGGTGTCCACCCTGTTTTTTTTTTATTTGGACACCTGTTTTATCTGTCATTTACATGTAAATGAATTGTAAATGAACAATTCGGACACCCAGTTTTTCAAATTCCAGCAAATTTGGACACCCTTTTTAACAAACCCTGGCTAAAAACCTCTTTTATTTTGACACAACACTCTGCTCAGTTGTGTCCCATTGTTTTGTCTTCACCAAGTGAAGAATAGGTTCAGGAATTAATGCCTCATTTAAACAGTTGCAGTGATGACAAATTTTAATAGTCCTGTCTTTTTGGGGGGGATTATAAAAAGTTAAAGATCGGTGGTTAACAGTCTTCTAAGCAGCAGCAAATCCACTTTCAAATGTGATGTCCTGAAAACATTGAACTTTGGCTGTTAGGTGTCACTTTGTGAAAATGGTGACAATTGATTGGTTTGCTTAATGTTGCAAATGATAATTTAAAAAATAGGCAAAAATATCAAAGATTTGTTTTTGAAACAGTAACTCACTTCATAATGTTAAAATTTTATATTTTTTTGACCAGGGCAGGGCAACCTAAAACCAGGGCCCATCTTTATGGCACTGCTTAGTGCCAAATTCTGCTAATGATCACCATTTTTTGCTTACATTTACAAGGCAAGCGCCAAATTTCTGCACTAGCTGTGTAAGTGAAGAATGCCTATAGTAACGTGGAGTACACATATGCACATGCAAAAATTCCCTACTTCTGTAAGCGCCGATTCTTTGTTTACGGTAAGCAGAGCCGTGACATTGGGCCCAGAATTCTGCGGTAAGCTGATTATTTACATTGTAAACCATGCAATCACTCTAGAAATCAGCAAGCACATGTACTATTGTGTTTGGCAAGAAAAGCGTTTTTTTTTTTTCCTTCTTCTTTTAACTTGATTTACAAATGTCTTTGGGAGCATCCTTTATAAAACAAAGAAGGTCTGCGATTTTTGCCTCAAACTTATTGGTTAAGAAGACAAATCTGTTAATTTACTCTTGAGGAAAACTGTTGTAAAACTTGAATTTGAAAAATGCATTTTTATTTGGGTTGTTTTTGATGGAATAAGATGTTGGTTTGTTTAGTCATTCTGCTATCTCCTTCATGGAAATGACTAAACAGATCTATATTGGACAAAAGGAGGAGGCAAGAAGTAAACCATAATGCTAGAGGCAAACACACCATATGCCATGCACTACTACCAAGCATCCTTGCATTACCTGCATCACTCCATACAACAAGGATTCCCTCTATGGCTTCACTCAATTTTCCACATGCATGCAGTTAGCTGCCTGAGTAAGTGAACTGAGTCAGTATTGTATCAACACAGGCCTCCTTTATGATTTTACACCTTCTTGCATGCCGTCTCAACAAGATTACACACCTTGGGTTGGCAAGCAGTGGCATTGCAATGATTGGCTGGTGACTAACATACTAAAAGCTGTGTTTGCAGGAGTAGGGAAGCAGTCATGTTTTGAGAGGGATGTTAAAAAATCTTGCTTGTGTTAAAGAAGGAGTGTAAGTTTTATTGTCAATCTATAATACCCAAAGTCAACTGCATGTTGTGATTGTAAGCTAAAGAAGCTCAGGCCCACCTTTGGGAAGTTCAGCTTATGTTTTGTTTTACTGATATTTTTATGATGAAACAGTCCTTTTAGGAGGATTTTACTTCAATTTTCACATTTTCATTCAGGAAATGTGATCTACTGTTTTGACAATACTCAGTCTTTATTTTGATGATACTTAAATATAACAAAACTATATCTGGGTTTAATTTACATGAATGCCACAAGAAGGCATTGCTCTACCTTCCCTTTAAACTGTTTCAGTCATTTTCTTAGCTGCAAGCATACTTTTGATATTTCCAATAAGTTTTGTAGATACAGTCCATATGGTCTGTCCTTGTACTGAGTATGAGGGAGGTGAGTCACTGACCACCAAGGCACATTTCAACCTGAATGAAGGTCTCTTCAGACTGTCCAATCTATCTGCTCCTCAAGCCCCGGTCTGCCAAACAAACAGTAAGCACAAAGAACTTGACAGAGCACATCTCCAACTCCAAATTAAAACCCTTGTTTTGATAATTGACCAGTGTGAATCCATCATCCAACGGGCTTGTACCATGGCATAATGGGCGGAATTGAGAATAGGAAGTTCCCCTTTGCTGTTGGCTAATTGATCCAAATTGCAGTCAGTGATGGGACTAGTTGCTTACTGCTGAGTCAGTACAGTGGTAGGTGAAGGGATGCTGTAGGCTACATCACAACAATACACAGCTTGCTGACACAGTAACCTTCAATCGGTGCAGGGATTGTCAAGAAGTTAGGCACAATGCCTGTCATATCATCTGACCTACTTGGGGACCATCAGCCTTGGGGTGTAAGACATTAGCACCAAGAAAGGAGACACCATCAGACACTACCAATGGCACAGAGTATTAAAGATATGAAATATAAGACTGCTGTGCTAGTATGAAGTTACTGCTTCTTAATTGAGGATTAGGCCAAACATATTCAACACCTTGGTTGTACCTCAAATTTTCTCTTCTTTGTACCCCATATTTTCCCTTAGAAACATTCCAGAGTTATTTTACTGTTAAGTGAAATACACTACTTTCTTTTAGTCAAAAAGAAAACATTCAAATAAGAAAGAAACATATGCAGCCAGTGTTTACATTAACTGTGTTGCATAGATTGGATGATTTCAAAATAAAAATTGTTATTATTTTGAAATGAACTTTGCAGGACCCTTGGAACAAGAATTTTCTGTGTGTAGCCTAGATTTGATGGGATGATGGATAGGGGCTGCTCAAGCAGAGACAGTAGGAGCATGGTAGGAGCAGAGAGATGTAGAATCACAATACATCCCCATCAGCAATAAACAGTGTCGGATTACCAAGTGTTGCTTTTGTCTACCCATACCCCATACAACCCAATGCCAAGGAGATGTGCATTTGTCCTGTGCTAGTTGACAGCCTTTGTCAATACACACTGCTATATGTATATGTAGCAAACATGGCATAAGCTGTCATTGTCATTGACACACTGTAAACCTTTCTACCTACATGTTGGTATTGACTGTTGGATAGAGGAATTTGGTTATTGTAGTAGGATGAGTTATGGCCCATTCTAGTACAAAGAGATCAATGCCAAGTCTTGTGTGTTTTGTCTTCATCCATGGAGTCAGTACTGGTGTGGGTTTGTATCTTTATAAGCAGGCTGCATTATGTTTGCCTAGTACCTCCTTAGGTGTGACATGTATGCAGTCTATCCACACAGACAGACTAATCCATAGAATAATCAAACTGGTCTCTTGTCTGGCTTGTATTCATCATCGGTTATTCATGATCAAAAAGTTGTCTTCAATATTTGTATCATATAGGCCTACCTTCCAAGTCCTGCTGTATGTTGGCCGTGCTGAAAATGAAAACAAATGCTTCCACTAATCATAAAAGTTAAACATAGGCTAACAAGTTTCTTGATTAATCTAAAGCTGGAAATGATTAGTTGGTTGGCAACCCCCCCCAATCCACTCATGGAAAACCATTATTGATTTGAACATTGTAAGTTGGTTCAAGTACTCCCAATCTTGACAAACACTTCCGTCCTTGAGAACATTTGTTCCAATCCATGCAATTCATGCCCATTCAATCAATGGCAATGCGTAGCATAAATAAAACATTGTCAAATATAAAGCAAGAAGCAAATTTAAAACATTTTTTATTAAAATAGTTTTTAGTGAAAATAAACTATCCAAACAAGAAATTATAATCTGTTCCAAGTGGGTTGTGGAATCTGGGTTCAGGGGGCCAACTCCCTCCCAACCTTTGAAAATGTACCTCTAATAACAAATACAGATAATAACACATGTATTAAAATATTTAACTGCTCTTATAAAAAAAAAATTATAATTTGAACGAAAAAAAAAGAAGCTGCACTCAGGCATTGAATTTATGCATGTATTTTGAGATTCTATAGATTTAATGTTAACGCTAGTAGAGTATAAATATTAATAATGTTCAAAGGTTGCTATGCCAGCCACACTGTTTTCCCATCTATAGAAATCTTGACACATAGCCTATTAATAGTGCAAGAAGCATCCCTGAAACATGAGCCTTCTCAAAAATAAGCTGGACTTTAAAAAATTAAAAAATTTGTATTCTATCCACATTCAGTTGGCACAATGGATTTTTTTCATGATTGAAATCGTCATTAGAAAAACGTACATGTTTCATTTTACAATTTTTTTAAATATTATATTTTTTATGTTAAAACAAATATAAAGAAATCATGAAATAGAAAAATGTGAAGTCATTTATTCTGGGGGTGGTAACCGCCTGTGCAAAGTTAAAAAAAATATAGAAAATTGTGTTGAGATACTTTATCACTTAGGGGAGAAGGAGACCAGGGATTGTGTTTAATGGGCCCCTGACAATCTTTTTGATCTAAAGGTGATTACCACCTAGTCTCCATTCTCAAGAGTCTTGTTATGTGAACATGTTTGCAAGTTAAATCAAAGGAGGGTATTCTGTATAAGAGATAGTGGCTTATCTCCTTATCAAAAGCTGGTGCTGACCACTGACCTAGTTTACACACCTACCCCTTTGTTGTTTTTGTTACACAGAGCTCAAAGATAACAGCTTTTTGTAAAAGAGTGCACACAACCAACTTGATACAAGCTCTTTGACAATGACAACAAATCTCATTATTTCTCTTCAGTTGAGGCTGTTTCTGAGCAAATCATGACTAGCTGACCATACTCATACAATTTCATCTACTCCGAGAGTCATCTAACTCACATACTCCTGCAGAATTGAGAGGGGTTGCAAATGGGAAAGACCATACAGGTTTGCTCACCCCTCCATAGAGAGTGGAGATGTCCCTTGTAATCTCACCATTCATACTGCTGTTCATTAATTGCACTGTGGGCACACTTTGTGTTACACTCTCACAGATCTTACCGCTGGCTACAACTAGACCAGTCATTCAGGGTCAGCAGTACAGTAGTAAGCAGTGAGTAGAGGAGCAACGTGTGTCTACAGCCAGCACGGCTGTACCATACTACCAGTGGATATCAAGAGGCAAGAGGGCTAGTGATCTCTAGGAAGGGGGAACATCGATGTGAATGTTGTATGACCACAAGGTGGCAAGGTGTTATGTGCTAGCATTGATTGTAGGAGACCAGGACTAAACAGGATGACATACTACATCAGGCTATTAGTGGTGTCAATCTGCATGAGGCATATCCAGCCATCTCAAGCGCAAGGTAAGTATTCCATTGCTTTGTTTATTGATTCAACCAACACAATACCATAACACGCCGAGTGTCAGTAGATCACCCAGTATATACAAGTGACAGAATGCTTGCAAAGTCAAACGTCAAACCATATTATGCAGTGTGTATACTATTTGATAAAAAGTTCTACCTCAATCATTTGTGTGTGATTTCCTATGATATGAGTCCAAATTTTATCAGTGAAAAGTTTAAACCGTAAAAAACAAAAACAAAAACAAACAAAAAAGCAAACAAAAAACACTATAACGTTGTTTGCTATCTTTAACTTTAGGTTTAGCTGTACCCAAACATGATAAGCCTGTGTTATATTATAAGATGCAGTATATGAATTTTTAGAATTCAAAGTAGGACCTTTGAGCCATACTTGTTTTTTGTAATAAAAGCAGCTTAAAGATCCTATCACATTGATAGCCAACTATTTGGACTCTTGAAGACGAAAAATAAAAATGGAAGCCTGAGAAATTTATATCAATATCTTTGTATTGAAGTTGCAAGGCCATATTTACAGTGTTAATCTTTGGTCATTTTTGTGGTGATATCTCTTTCCTCACCAACATTTTGACTTCAAGAAATCCAGAGAAAAATAAAATCTTCGCCCAATTGATCTGTAAACCAATTTGAGTCACTCGCCATTCCTAAGCACGATGTTTTCATGTTCCGTGCATTTATCATTTTTATTTTGGAGTCTCAAAACTGACAATTGTTGTCATCATTGGCTTTCACAGTAGAAATTCTTCAATAAATGTTTGATGTTTTTCTGATCAGAAATGATGCAATCCCTCTCATGATCGTTAAGGAGGAGTCTGATCCCTCGCAAACAGTGTAGACTCCACAGGTGAATACACTGAATACAAAAATAAGATGGCAAAGAGACTAACGAAGAAGGTGGGATGCTTAAGCCCGCCTACTACCTCTCCCATGGGTTCATCTATAAGATTTATGAAAGTAGCTCTATGGTCTAACCATAGCGGAGTACAATCATCATGTGATACAGGGTTGGCCAATCATGATCCTCTTATCAGCCTGGGGTAACTCATGAATGTTCCTTGAAACATGAACCGTTCTATTCATTTCAGTATTTTGGGGTGAAGAAGTTGAAAGCACCTGACCCCATTGAATGAGGTTGGATCATTAATCCAATATTGGTACGATCCGGCTGATCATAGAGGGCTAGAAGGAGGAACCTTATATGTCCATAGAGACTAAATGAAACTGCTTTTACTGCATCCTCTGGTAGGGTGTCATATTCAACCTCACTAGCACTGTCATCACCATCTTAAAGGAATGGTACAACATTGGATTTGAAATTTTCTTAATGCTCTATGACTCAAACCATCTCTTTTTTAAGAAGTCAATCTTAAAATTAAGGTGAGGTTCCTTTTTCTTTGAGATGACAGCATTGTAGTTTTTTCTGTTTACCTTAAAACATAAATAATAATAATTTAGGAAAGGAACAACACATCTAACTGTCGTTTAGTTTGACTGGGAATGTTATATTGATTATGGGATGGGGTGGGGTTTTTTTTGGTTTATTTTCTATGTGTAGAGGGTATCTTAACTTTGGAATAGATACAAAACAGATACAAAAACCATGGGATGTCATAGCCTAGTGGTAAAGCGCACTGGACTCAAGATCTGGGTTTTTTATCAGCTAAGTGTGGGTTCGAGTCCCGGTCTTGACACTTGTATTTAAGCAAGACACTTAACCATTATTGCTATGGTGTTTCTAACAGTGGCTGCTGAGTGTGCCACAGCACTTTGTAAACCCTAATATTAGGTGTTACATTAATGGGTCTTATAATTGAAAAACCCAGTCTGAAAAAAAAAATTGCTTTGAGATGGGCTTTGAGATGCCAGTAAAAATGCGCTTTATAAAAACTAGTTAGTACTAAAATGCTGCGAACAAGAACTTGGCATAGATAGTATGAGACCACAGCCATTAATTCATACACAGGCATAAATACATTTCAAACATTTTTGATTTATGCTGGATTCAGCCATGTGCTTTTTTTACACTCAGTTCTTTTGGGGTGACAACCTGTGATTACTATGCAGCGAGAGGATTTCAATAAAATGTAAATCTGCAGCTTGGTTCAAATGGCTGAGACTGTTCACATAAATTACTTTACTGCTTATTTTTGTTAAAGTTAAAGTCCTATATATCAATCTGATAAGTAACATTTATTTGGTGTTAGGTAGAAGGGTGTCTTGGTGTAAGGCACCCTGCTTCTTACATGTAGTTTAGATGCCTTACATGACGACACATCAATAATTCTAAATTAGCAATTTCAAAATATCATTTTCCAGTAAACAGAAACTTCAGAAACATATTTCCAAAGTCTGTCTACAACTCTGTATCCTTGGTGTAAAGCTGCTGATAGTATCTTTAAGGTAATCAGTTTGTATACAAGGTTGCCTTGCAATTATTCAAATTTTATTGCTGGACAATTATTGTAAGTACACTGTAATTATAATCTCACATTAATTCAGCTTCCAGTTGCCAGTGCCAGACAACTTAAACAAAGCATTATCATTTTTAATAGTGTGATTCTAAACCAAAACTATAACCAGAGAGATTTGGTCATTCTGTTATTGCATCTCATCCTGTAGGCCTATCCCGATATCAAATTATGATGAGGCCATTTTGTAGAAGGGTAAATAGACAATGGAGATAAACAATAGCTGTTGTGCTTGTCTGCTCAGCATTTGTTCAGAGACAATGAGAAGATAGTTGCATTGTAGGCAATATTGTATGAAAGTTAAGTATGGCCAGCCCCTGACTGCTAGAATCACAAGTGTCTCCCGCTCAGTCAGCTTTGTGTGGAGTTGAACTCAATTTGCCATGAGTCACTAAATGACGCTTCATTTCACATGCCCAAAATTACCTCCAGATATGAGTCTAGAATTTGAAGGAGCCATGGACAACTTGTCTGCTGCCTACTGAAGTTCACTATCAGTCATGATGATTAAAAAAACATGTAGGAATTACTTTGAAATGTATGACTTGTGGATTCATAATTCTTTAAACTTTATAATCAGGTGAAATGTTCCTGCTACATAAACACCGTCCGCCCCATGGTGTATGGTAGAACCTTTCTGTACCAACCAAAATCTTACACTAACTTAATAACCATTAAAACCTGTGTGCAAGCCAATTAGCGCAGGTTTATGAATGTGGTAACAAATTCAGCAAGAACCAAGTAAAACCAAGGGATGGGATTTGGGAAAAAAAAGATTTGTAAGGATTCATGGGGAAATATTCTGAAGTATGAGAAATAATGTGGACTCAACAATACACACACTTGAGCATACATGTAATTGTTGTGTTAAAACGAAGATGATAGGCCTCCTATGTAGAGAAAAACAAAAACCTTGTTATTTTGCAAAAACAGTAAATCATCACGTGTTATACCTCCCTTGCTGGAAACACTCAATTTGTAGAGCAAATATTTGATGAATTTGGGTCTTGACTTGCCCTCAAAATATGGAGTTAATTCTTCATTTCTACAAAATAGGTACCTGTCAAGTCTTGTACATTTACGCATTGGTAATTTCGTCTTAGTTATCTGTGGACTTTAGCCAACATGTGAGGAGGGAAGGCAATTTGGTCGGAATGTCTAGTTCTTAATTCTGTTTAATGTTGCGAACTGTGCCAACAAGGAGATTAAGGAGATTTGGATCCTGTAGCCGGGAAACAATATTGGCTTGCTGCCAACTTAAACAGGAATTCCCACATTTTTTAATGAAAAATTGCTACCTGCAGAATTGTCCAATTAATACCAGATCAAAATATTTCTATAATCCATAAAAATTATAATAGGCTCTTTCATTGCTGTGTTGTGTGATAATAATTAGCAAAGTTTGTCCTGCATTTGCGCATGTAAGTTGCATCAGCAAGGTGAATACAGATGACCCCAGGGTGATTGGCTGTTACAACTGTTGTTTTGTTTAGCATCAGAGTGGTAGTGCTTGCCTGGAGCTGTACTCCCTTCTATATGTGTGTAATCACTGGAATGTAGCAACTCTTATCAGCTCATCTTTATTCCAAAGATTCAATTAATAAAACATACTGAGATTTGGAGACAAGCTTGAGCTTAGAGGCAATGTATGCAGTCAGGTTATGCTCAGTTTCTTGTCAGTGGAGCATCTTCAAGCTGCAGTGGTTTTGGTTGGGTTCTCTGTATGTCAATATAATCATCACCCTGACGATATGTTAAAGGGACCAGCTCATATCTTGTGCAACCTGATTTTTGTGACATTCAGTTTGAGAGATAACTATGTGAAGTGAAGACATCTCCTCATATGACTAATAAGTAAGGTTTTTTTCTTATAAAAACCATTTTGTGTGTGAATCATCCCCAGAAAGCTTTATGGATGAAAGATGATATTTGCAGTTTGTCTGAATAACTCTTGTTCTAGATTATTCTTTTTAATTTTCCAGAAAAACTGTAAAGTATTCCTGCTTGTAGAAACTGAAATGAATTTCTGACAGGTGATTAGACATTTTCCCAAAAGCTGCCGTACCTTTATGGCTGTAGTGAGGGTTCAAACAGTCAGGGAGTGATTCTTTATAGAGAATGATGACATTTACTGACATTTTCAGATAATTTATCTCTGAATGATGAGTGGACTTTGGGTATTTCTTTTCTTTTGCTGCAACACCACCAGAACGTGTGTTGTGTTACAATGTGTCAACATGAATGTTAATACTGAAACTGGCAATTAAGGCAGCAAATCCCACAAGGCTAGTCCCAGAGGGGATCAACCCCTAGCCCCATCAGCTGTGACACAAGGCAGGCACTGCTAGGCTAGGCTCCCTGTGGCATATTCTATCAGTCAAGAAAACATTCAAGGTTTACCACTTTTACTTCACCTGATGTGCAAGTGAGCATATAATTGCTTTAAAGGTAGACTGTCAATTGCTTGTGTCATGTGTGAGTTGTTTGATGGACTGTTGACATTCGGGTTTTAATTCGGGTCCTAAATAAACATAAATTTCATCAAATTTGTTGAGTAAAAATGAGCAGGGGACCAGTCAGTACCAATTTACTCATACATTATTATTGTGAAAATAGGTCTATATGGTATTTTCACTGGTGACTTATTTTTCTGCTAAACAGTTGTGAAGTTAAAAGTTTGAGTGCAATTATTGGACAGAGCATAAGAGAAGGGGTTCAAGACTTTCCATTGAAATAAGTGTTTACATTTTTTTTCAAAGAATATCATAAAACTGAATTGTAGGATTTGGTGATTAGAATTTTCAAAATAATCAAAGGATGTTTGGAAACTGCAGAGTGGACATAACCCTTTAAGGTACCTTGAATAGAAGCAGGATCCTTGTTTTCCTCATGGGAGTATTTGCCTCTCTTGCCCTGGTGTTGTTGATGACCATCCAAACTGTTCTTTTAGATTGTAACATTGTTCAAAGGAAGTGCTGTTTTGCACCCACAATATGCTTTGAAATTGTCCCATCAAGATGCAGAGTGGACATAACCCTTTAAGGTACCTTGAATAGAAGCAGGATCCTTGTTTTCCTCATGGGAGTATTTGCCTCTCTTGCCCTGGTGTTGTTGATGACCATCCAAACTGTTCTTTTAGATTGTAACATTGTTCAAAGGAAGTGCTGTTTTGCACCCACAATATGCTTTGAAATTGTCCCATCAAGATGCAGTGGCATAATAGTGGGGCTCTACCTGCTTACCCCAAATGAAATTGAAAATGTCTCGTTACGCTACTACAAAGATGCAGTTCCAGAACTCCATTTACTCTGACTGGAACACTCTTTCTTCCCAGCGAAGATATCGTTTACATCAAACAGGAAGCCCTCTGGTGACAATGACATCATTATGCCGTGATCCTCTTCAGGGGACCATCTGACAGCCCCAGCTCAGTCAATGCACAATGTGTGCTCATGTTATTCAAGTAGAAAAAAAACAGACAAGTAATAGTTACATGGTTTTTGATTATCCAGCAATGAGTTGGCTCCTGGCAGTCTTTTGGTCTAATACAAACATTTTTTGGAGTGTACTTATACCAATCCTACAAAGCATATTAACTGAAAAATTGAGTTGGAACTTGTACCTCACCGTGTAAGCAAACAAGTTATGCCCATTTAATAGAGGCGGGAGCTGCTTAAGAAGTAAGGCAAAAAAGTAAAACAAAATAATACACAAATGACAAAAGAAATGACAATAAATAAATACAAAAAAATAACAAATTAAACAAACAAACAAGCTGAGCACAAACAAATTTGCTGAACTAGAAAACATTATCAGCCAAAATAAATTGTCAGATTTACTGCTTATGACGGGTTCTTTGTTTTATTTTCCTCGGCAGATGTCTTTTTAGCAATACTTGTTTACATAAGGAGCTATATGTGTAAACTGGAGTCTGGTATGCAAAAAGTCATTAAAAATAGCCAAAAGATACTTGAATTTCAACAATTTGAAATAAGTCTGCTGACTTGAAATTATGGATTTTTTTTTTACAGTCACCAAATCTTTTGTGTGTTGTTTAAATCTGAAAGTGTACAAGAGTACTGGTACCTGATAGAGCAATGCTGTACAGAGTCCTCCCAATTGCACCTTGTTACTTGTATTACTTGTTTAGTTGTTCAGGTACAATGGTGTGTGTAGGTTGTGTGTCGTGATAGCCACTGGCATTGTTGGATCACTCATGGAGTATGTGAATGAATGCTAAACCTGTATCTATTCAGCTAGTCCATGGACAGAGAATGAAATCTAAAAATCAGCTTTGTTAATTAATTCAGTTAAAGGGTAATGAGCAGGCCTGTACTTGCCAGTGTTTGGATTGTGGATTCTGTGGATGGAATCAATAGGTTGTGATGTAATGAAGTATCTTTGGATGTAGCTGTGAACCTTAGCTTCATTGTCAATAGTGTTGAAGACTGTATTGACTTCAAGAGACAGTTTTACGAAGCAAGGATTTGATCAGGATATTTTAATGAGGTGTGCCTAAATGCTTAAAGATTCATTGCAGGTGTTATTGTCTTTTATATTTAAATGACAATTTTAGAAAGGAGGGACATTGGGACAAAGTACAAACAGGGATTTCAAGAAGGAGGTCTGGCATCGGAGGGGTGCCTAAATCAAGGTTTTTTATATTTTTTTATGTGTATATATTTTTTGCTTCAAAAAAAACCGAGGATGATATCCACCTTATAGATCCTTGGGAGTGTGACTAATATCTAAGTGTATGGATTAGTACTTCTTGTATCTCAAAATAATGCAAAAGGTTTCCAAAGACAAAGAGAGGGAAGGGCTACATCCCCTGACCCTGCCCCGGGGTGCAACCCTGCCCCGGGGTGCAACCCTGCTCCAGGGTGCAACCCTGCTCCGGGGTGCAACCCTGCTCCAGGGTGCAACCCTGCCCCGGGGTGCAACCCTGCTCCAGGGTGCAACCCTGCCCCGGGGTGCAACCCTGCCCCGGGGTGCAACCCTGCCCCGGGGTGCAACCCTGCCCCGGGGTGCAACCCTGCTCCGGGGTGCAACCCTGCTCCGGGGTGCAACCCTGCCCCGGGGTGCAACCCTGCCCCGGGGTGCAACCCTGCCCCGGGGTGCAACCCTGCCCCGGGGTGCAACCCTGCCCCGGGGTGCAACCCTGCCCCGGGGTGCAACCCTGCCCCGGGGTGCAACCCTGCCCCGGGGTGCAACCCTGCCCCGGGGTGCAACCCTGCCCCGGGGTGCCACCAAGCCCTAGCGATTCCACTGAGGTCTAGACACCCCTCTGCCTAACACCATGTTTAGAAAGCTGCACTACTGTATACATCTAGTAGCAAACAAATATATAAAAGAATAATTGGCAACTTGAGTTAAGCTCAGTGGGATACTTATTGCTTTGCATCACATTAACTTTTTGCAAGCAATATTTCCCAAGGAAAAAACTTGATAGACCTCTGCACAACCCGGAACGCACCTCCTAAGAATGCGTGTCTACCATTTCCATCATTTTGGGAGTCAATTCCTTCGTGCACATTTTGACTCCCAAAATGGCGGACAAGAAAGGCGCATGTTAGTGCGCTGTTCGTTGTGCGAGGGGTCTATAATCAGAAAGTTCATTTGAAAAGGAAAAAGGTTCTGCTCTGTGTTGTAAATTATTCTGCAGTTAGCTTCACTCAGTTGTACTTCAGTTCCTTTCAGTAGATAGTTTCTATATACATCTAATTGACTATTGGAGCATGGAGCATTACACAGCAAGTCTAGAGATGAGGTTAATGAAGACTTAGTGAAATCTAAAGATGAAGTGTTATCCTAAGGGAAATCAATTAAGACCCTTGATCATTGATCTTCAGCATTATGCACATTAGACAGTAAGCTCTGGTATGCTTGCATAATAGTGGGTAAGAAGCAATTGGCTACAGCCATCTAACTATGCAAGATACAAACTCAGTTATTGGAAACCTTTTGTTTATTCTAAATGTCCAGTTTTCATCTGTAAAAAGTTATGATGTACTTCTTTTTGTTAAGTTTTTAATGAAAAAAGCATAATAAACATTTTTGTTTGTGTTAATTGATGAAGTATTTAATACCTTGTTAGAGATGTACATTATGTATGCTCAAAGAGGTTTTTGTGAATACAGTGTCTACTTGCTGAGAAAACAGCAAAAAAATGATCATGTTATCATGCTTTCTAGTCTGGCTGTAGCATTCGCAAACAGACAACAACCCTCAGAAATCTGAGAATCAATTCATGCATGAAACTTTTCTCAGATCCAAATGTTTTTAGTGCTATCTAATCAATGGGGCATTTCAGACAAATAATTTTAGATACTTATGACCATTACCATCTTTATAATGAGTAAGCTTTCGGATAGAAATAAAAAAATCATAAATAGTTTGGGGTCATTACCAAACAATGACTCTACTCTAATGGGCTTTTTCCAAACCACGGCTTTGGTAGGTTCTGGTTTGGGGCTATGTCAGTAGTTTTTAAAAAGTAGAGTAAACTTTTGATGCAGGTCGTTGAAGGCGGACGATGCCAAAAGCCAGAGCCAATGCCTAAAACCAAAGCCTAAACCATGGTTTCACAAATGGTAGAAGGTAATTTAAACTACTCTTTGTAATTATTCTTGACTATTTTTTTACGGTATATTTTGTGGATCACCAATCTACTGGAGTATTTTGTTTCACATGATGCACCGCAATATTTCTCAACCATGACAGTACATGTAGTTGTGATTGAAATGTTGCTGTCTGCACTACTGAACGCTACACATAGCCCTTTAATTCTATGAAGTTAATAACCTGTGTTGACCAGCAGCAGATGATTTGATTACCCAGCACGAAAATTGCTCAAGTCAAATTAGAAACCAATGTCAAACCAGGTACAAGTCTCTGGGACTGTTTGGATTAACCCATCCATTTCAAGAAAATTAATAGATGGGGAATCATTTTAAAATGAGCTTTAAAGTTATATACACATTTCCTTAAATTGGAAATCGTTACAAAGACAGATTTATGTGTTATCAAGAAATACAAGGTAAAAAGCAGTAAGGTAGAATTTGAATTGTTTCTTTAAAATCTTTTAACTTTAATAACTTTGTGGCCATATGTAATTCATAATTGAATTTCAAGAATTCTCTAAACAGCACTGCAGCACATAGCTTAAAGATATTTTGTCTTTTGTCCGCTGATGTTTTTCCCCCAACTTTTAAATTTACAACTTCCTATGGATTCACATTGCATATGTAAATGATATTGTCTTTGGTGCAGCCTGAAGACACTGCACTAGTGTCTGTGTTGTCAATCCTTAGCGTACTACTAGGCAAATAATGCATTACCTCCAATCAGACTGTGTTTACCATGGTTTATGTGTGTACTCAGTAACCAGTATCCGTTTTCTCTGTTATAAATCATGATGGCCTACATAAACTTGATGTGTGTACTGTGGCTGCCCATGTACTTTTATACCAGTCACATATCCTTCAATAGATCTTATGCAATGACGTCATCAAGTCGCCATCTTAGAGGTTAAAAACTATGATGAAACAATGGAAAACATAGGATCAGCCAATGAGCTACCTTCTTTTGACCTCTAGCCGAGGGCGCCCTACTCAAATGACATCATGTTCATAAGGGCTATAAAGGGCATAGACATTTTATCTTTCATAATTTTTGGTCCTTAGTTCTGAGGGAGCCATGAACATGAACCACAAAGAGCACTGATAGGGTGACTGTTTCAAATCGTACTGTAGTATTTTCTATAAACACATTCATGGTTATTATCGTTATACATCCTGGTTATTATCATCATTGATTTCTCAATGACATCATGTCATTTTCTCTTCATATATCGATTTCAGTTTCGGTATAGTCTTTGATTAGAATGCATATTTAGCTTGTATGGGAGAGAGCACCTCGTGCGTGTCATGCGATGACCTTTCACATTAAATTAAATAAACGTGTCAAATACAGCAATATTGTTGTACTCCTCCCTTTCCGTAGTAACTCGTGTCATTGACGTTATTGAATGGCTTCAAATTTTCAGCGCAGATCCCGATGACAAAAGTTTAGCTTCGTGATTTCAATTACCATAAGATTGGAGTGACATTTAGAAGAATGTAGTGTTGGATGAGAGAGTAGATGGCTTGTATACCGGTAGCCCTTTCCTGTGTCTATGCGATTCTAAGCATACCTATGTTGATCTTAGTAAGGCTCGTGTCATATTCACCCAAGCACATACAAATAGCACCTCATGTACATCAGCAAAGCTGCGATAAATAATGCCTGGTTAGCTACAGAAAAAGTCATCAGTTATCCCTGTTTGCAGTCAAAACAAAACAAAATCCACACACAGTTTTTTCGGAGTGTTTTTATTAGCTGGAGTTGTGTGCTCAGAATCGGAATCTGGGGGAAAAGTTGGGATGAATGCAGTAATTGAGTGACTGTGATTGGAGATAGCACAGTAAATATTGGTAGGCTTCAGTGAAGGGGTGCCGCCACTATTGATTGGGAGGTGATGGACTTGGCGCTACGTTTGCATCAGACTCCAATCTCACTAGGACTTCATCGTCTCAGTCGAAATTGGTCATTCACAAAAAAAATAATCCGGTCAGATCTGTCGCTTATTCCAAGACAAGTATTTCACTAAAGACAAATTCTAAGACGTCTGTTTTCGGAGTTTTGAGTAGTTTCAATCTCTCAGGAACAGAGCTTTATCGAAGATGTTTATTTAAGCATTTTTTTAAAGAAAACTAAACGACTGATGATTGAAACTCAGGAGAGGGCATTGCAGATGTTTTAAAAGTCATGCTAAAATTTAAGAAAGAATATTAACTTATCACAGTTTTTTTTATTTTTACCAAAAGTAAAATAGTAAATTTACAGTTTACATTTAGGAAGGATTACCAAAAGTATTTCAAAGTAGCAAAGAGATCAGTTGATACTACAGCAAACTTATCATCCGTAGTTTTATTTTATTGTTACTTTTAAGCAGAGCCTATAACTAACATACCACAAAAACAGCCAATTTGTGTGTGTTATTCCAAAATGAAATGAGGTATTGAATGATCAGACTGCAGTGGGGGTCTGAAGGCATAATGGGATAGGTTCAACATTGAGGTTTGTGCCTCATTAATCTGTGTCTCATAAAACACCCCAATTTCTCAAAATCTACTGTCTGGTTTAAAATGAATGCCCAGGTTTTGTCGGATTGTGATGGGCCTTGTACTAATATTCTTACACATTGTTTTGTTAATTTCTTTGCAAGTAGTTTCAATGTTTTGACTTGTACTTTGATCCTTTTTTCATAATTAGGGCCCCAAATGATCATCTGTGGATACAATCAATGAAGTTGGTTGTAAATAAGCAAGTATGTTTTAAGCAATTATTGGTATGAGGCAAGCAATCTAGGTGGACTCTAGAAATTCACATGCAAAAATGCCTTAGGAGTAATGATGTTAACTAAGAAGCAAGAGAGACCCAGTCTGTGGATTGAAAGGTTTAGCCTACATACAATGCATAGCTAATGTGAATAATATGCATAATGTTGAGTTACAGCTGCAAGAGTTTCAATCTCAACTTCCAAGTACCACAATGAACTCCAAAGTGTAAATCACTCACCTTCTACTTCTTGCTCTTGTCATTAAAGGAATGGTACACCATCATTTTGTAGTGGGATGAATTCAATCAAAATATCTCAAAAAAGTGTCATAAATTAATCTTTGAATAATTGATAACAGGTGCATATTTTCTCGTTCTTAAATGTGTTACAATGCATAATTATTTCTCTCACCTACCCAATATAGGCATATGATTTTCTTGCTGATGACAGCGACATTTTTCTTAAGTACTAATTTGTACCAAGGTTGAGGTTTTAACACAAGTACCTTCAATCTTTAAATCAGCAAAATGTACAATGTCTTTTGGTTGTAAATGTAGCCCTAATTTATTCTAGATTTGTAGGACTTACAAGGGCAGAGTACTTGTTTCATCTTTACCTGACACAATGCACAGTAACTTAAGTACTTCATGCTCTGACATCACTTAACATTGAATTGATCTTTGTGTATTGGGTTCACATCATAAGATATAAGTTTCCCTACTTCAGTCGATGTGTTGCAAAATGGTCCTTCCTGGAAAATAGTGCATTACCATTTTGTATTGTAATTTAAAAACAAAAAGGCTATGAATTCCTGTACTGAACGACATACTTGCAGATTGCTAAATAGTGGGTGAAATGGAATGGAAAGAAAGGAAATGGATGGAAGGCTTTGGAGCTGAGTCCATTAGTTGGCATTGTCATACTGCATTTATCAGGACTACTGGCTCCTGTGTGTCTGGCCTGTGTGTTGCCTTGAGTGAAGGCCATTACTACACTGGCCCCTAGATTTGACATGCTTTGTTATGCCAGCTCTCCTGTCATGTCAATTCTTGGGATCTAGCCTGCCGCTGCCTCAAGATGCAGGCTGACATTTGCCCAGATTGCCTCCAAATCCATCAATTCCCACAAGATCCAATGAATATTCCGATGTCTTTGTGTGACTCAACCACAGCAAGGTCCCATCCCTAGAGTAGGTTCTACTAATCATTGTGCAATGCAATTAAGACCTTATTGGTTTACATACTTCCTTTGGTCTAGTTGACATGCGTCATCCAACTATCTTAGGCCAGGTTTCATTAAGTTTGTCATCTTTAATAGGACACTGTAGGCAGGACCAGTACAATTTACTGCTTCCACAAACATTCATCTCAGCTGAGTGATTCTACACCACTGGTATCACAATGTAAGCAGGGAAGGATTTCCCTTCTGTAGCGTAGCAGAATGCTATGCAAAATCTTTCAGTTGCTGCTCAATAATTAGCAAGACTTGTTCAGTCTACTAAATACTTCGCTATGCAAAATTGCTGGATGAAAGCCATTTGAGTTTAATTTACATTATCCGGTAATCAGTACACAGTTTGAAACCTCCCAGCCTCAGTTTGGGTTGTAAAGATGGATTCAAATTAATAGAAGATGGCTGCCTGTGCCTTTGATTGAGATATTCTGTTGCAAGTATGATTATAATCAGGAGCTGTGGATAGGTTAAGGCCATTAACTTGACCCAAAATGTTGTGAGTATAGCTATTAATACTCTTTGAAACCATTTTACCAGTATGACCAATGCTGTCCATTGTGTGGATTTGAACTTAGGTAGAGTCTACCCAAGGTAATTGAGGACTATTCACAAAGGGAAGGGTTTGAGGCAAACTAGCTAATCCTAGAGTTGCCCTCCCCAAGAAGATTAACCAACTTGGGGGGAAAAAGTCATCTGTACTCTCTGGTGTCAGCAGACAAGTATGATTTATCAATCTCATGTATTATTTGCTATAATAATTTCTAAAATTAATTGTTTTTTCTGTGATTCCATCCTGAAAATGCCTAAATAATTCATTCTTAGAGTCACGTTCACTATAGAAAGAAATCCTTTCAACTTTCAGAGTGTATCCCTAAGGCTGGCCCATATACACAGAAAGCAGAGTTCACAAACACTGGTCTGTTCCTTCAGTTATAATAATAATACAAAGTTGACATTGATTGATGAGATGCTGTAAGTTACATATCATTTATAAAACATGACAAATGACAAAATGCAACAAAAGCCAACTGGCTTATACGGCTTTACGATCTCTGCTAGATAATGCGTACAACACACATCTAAATACTCTTCCATAACTCCAGCGTCTGTGTGAAAGCAGTATGCTTGGTTGGTAGAGGGGAAAATACAATTGTTCGCAGGTTGTCAGTAAAAAGTCTCGGTGGCCTCTTTATCACCTTTCCTAAAAAAAGACAGGCTTTCTTAATTGAAAAGAGGTTTTTGTTATCTTGTACAAATGGAAAGGAATGTAAGTCCAATGGAATTATTATGGAGCCAGAATTTCACAACCACACAGACAAGCTTTGTGTCCTACACATGTTTTATAGATGTAGTATTTTATTCAATCTTTTGAAAACCGTCTCCTAAAACGGGTAAACGCTCTCTGAGATATTTCTCCAAATGTAATAGAGGCGCTGTATGCCTTTGTGAGGGCAGTGGATAAATGCACATTGCACTATAATTGCATGAATATTCCAATACATATCCATCAATCAAATAGGCAAGGGAATTGTTATTAAGCCAATGTTCTGTACTGCAATCAGAGATAATACGCTTAGAGGTAATCTACGACTACTCAGCTTTTCACTATGTACTCCCAGTGCAACAACGGTGTGTTAAGGGAGTATGCACAGACAAGTACATCTATGCACCAGGTTTGATCAGTACTGTATGTTTTTTTTTATATCCATGAAAGTTTAGACTTCCTGATTTGAGACAATGATATAATGGTTTTTAAATTTATTTGAAGACAGAATTACACAATTTGTTTTAGTCTATTCTGTCCCTATGTTTATATGAAGAAGGCTCAGTATTTTTTACAATCTGATTTACATTTTCAAATTTGTCGGTACTTACTAAAATAATTATGTAGAGTTGCTTCCATTTTCTCTTTCTTATAAATTAGCTTGTCTCTCTGGGAAAGAAGTGGTTGGCAATTTGACCAGTATTGATCACCAATAGGATATTTTACTAGTAATCTGTAGTTTCTGATGCTATTTTGCAGCCTTCTCCCTTAGTTAAATCACCTAAGGCATGGACCACTCAAAGTTCTCTCCAATTGGTCCGGCTGGCTAGTTCAGTGGTGAAAAGCATCCCTATTTAATATGAATTATGGACAAGTGAACAAGCTGGTGTACCAGTGAAATGACAAGCTGACTGGTCCTGCTGGCTAGTAACTAGCAAACCCTGTATTGGGCTCGGTACTTACATGTAGGTGTCCTTAAGGCATCAAGACAAATCACAGTTCAACAAATATAAGTACATTTGGACAGTCATCCCCCAACTGCTTCCTCAGAGAACAACAAAACTATGGCCAGAACGTTCCAAAGTCCAATGTTGCCACAGCCAGAGCTGAAGTCGCTTGATTCAGACATGGGCACAGTCTCATTGCCGACTTAAGCTTTTACTAAAGGTTTGATCCATCCAAAGGACTTTTGCAAGTGCTTTCACTGAGAATGACACACACTTGCAATAACCCAATTTCTTTGATGTCATATGTTTAGTGTAGTCACTACTGTTATTTCATATAACATTGATTTGACACTGAGACAATGTCTACAAGGTAGTTCTTGAGGGTGAACTCTGATACAATCCCTTTTGAGAGAAATTGGTAGCTGTGAGTCTTTGGACTAGTGCGCTGTTGTCAATGTCAGTCGTCATCAGGAGATTTCTCTTGAACTAGCCGCAAGTGAGAGTTGAGAGGAGATTATGCTAACACTGTGAATGTACAATGATACCCTGATGGTCAAAATGCTTTCCATTGATTTGTGCTGAAAACCAGGCCAAGTTGAAGTATGTGGCTGTGCTCTATTAACAAATACAGCTAAAAAGCTCCTGGCTCAAGTCACTAAATATATCCATTGCCTGTACTTTAATTTTGTTTATCCTCAAGTTGCCTGTGTTAATCCATATATTGGCGTGATTGGAATCTTCTTGAAAAGAAGACCCTAAGTGATGGCACTTGCTCCCTGGGGCATGCATTCCGCCACACTCCACTATTATTAAAATGTTTTCTTGGTTAAATGTCATGAAAATTCAGCAGTGGGACTCTTCTTTTTTTTGTGGAGATGAGATTGGAGCAGTAGGGATTTAATAAACATTAATTCATGCCTTTGGGCATTGCAACTTGGAAGGAGATGGCAGTATTGATAGGGGACTGCAGATAAACTAATCTCCTACAAATTGTCAATGACGCTGTTTTTCAAAGTGCATGAGTGAGCTGGTTAACCTTCTAATGAGGGTCAGGAAGGGGTAATCCTAGGAGGCCAAACCTATTTCACACAGTGCTAGACCTGTCAACTTCCACCAATCACGACTGGCTCACATGGCATTAAGCAAAACTTACTCAAGAATCAATTTGATCAGATATTAAGTTCTTATGAATGTAGCTTGCTTGTTTCTATAGCTTTAAACGCATAGTGAGAACAACAAATTGGATCAAGTTACTGCTGCGTCACCAAGTAAAGGAATAATCGATTGACTTGCTTATGGCTGTGGCTGCTGGCTGCATCAGAAATGTTGAAGCCATACAACTAGAACCTTAGAAGGACTTATTTTGATCAGCGTCTGTGTCTGCTCTGCACACACACACTAAGTCAGCTCTTGACCAAGAGAGTTCTACTACCATGTGATATGCAATTTATGCATAATGGCAAAGCTTCCACCAATTGCTTAGGTGAATTTGCTTTGCTGTGCAGCCAAAATGGCACAGATTATGATGCAATCAGTACTGGCAAAGTTCTGTTTTGGATGGTTGATGAAGAAACTTGGTTAATAATCAATTTTATAAGATGTTAGTTCTTATGAATATAGCTTGCTGTTTCTTTGGCTTTAAGTGCACAGTGAGAACCAAACTTGGATTGTGTTACTGCTGCTTTACCAAGTAAAGGAATAATTTTAACCGACATAAAGTAAGCTTGGACAATATTTGCTGAATTTAAAATGGCACAAGTTTTACAATTCTAACATGTTGACCAAAGTGTAAAAAATCCCACACAAAACGATTGCAGATTCTCATTTCAGTTCTGTAGACTGTATTTACCTGTGCAACACGTCAATGTGTACAGTGCTCCTGCAACAACGTATGACAAAAATTGTGTGCTCAACTCATTGGTCTGGTTCCTTACTCATTTGAACAGAGCAAACACTTTCTACAAAAAGGGCACCACACTTTCCTCAGGCCTGCACACACTGTGCAGCTATTTTTTACTTGACTTATAAACGAACTTGTGAGGAGTTAGAGTCTAGAAGCTTTCCTATGAATATGGATATTTATCAAGAGCCAATCACAGCGTGCTGACTGTTGGACTTTGTACCTGCTGTGTATGTACTCCATGTACTGTATACTATCCACATTGTGTTGTGTGATGTGAGTGGACTAACCTGTGTGGTGTTTAAAAATAAATGCAAGGCCAAGTGGTTTTTGTGTATGGGTTTGTAGTGAACTCAGGGTTTGTAGTGAACTCTCACAGGCACATACAAATCTAGCAAATGAAAAGGTTTGTCAAACCTTTTTACTAACTTGAAAATAATCTTGCTATTGTTAGATTTCTCTACCTTGCCCCTTGTTTGTTGTGACAATTCGTCACTGTTATCACGAAGAGGTAACTTTGCCCAAGAAGCCAAACTTTCCTGTTTGGAGAAAATCGCATTTGAAGTTAAACTATTTTTGAAATCAATGTTTCAGGCACTGTTTGCCATGTAAACATTGACAAGCATGAAAGTGGAGATCCTTATCCATGCAGGTATGTTGTTATTTTAATCACAGTAAGTTTAATTCATTAATTAATGAGTAATTAACTTTTTAACATGAGTTTCTCTTCGTGAAAATTGCGCGAACGAGGTTTGTGTGCCGCGCGTTGTGTACAAACCAATGCGTAAACGACGAGTGTCTGTTCGTGAAAACTAAATTTATCTAGGTCACACAAATTGCCTCTTCGTGAAAACTCAAAATGCAGAGTAGTCGTTATTGGCACCGTGCCAGCGCTATGTACTTCCAATGTCAAAAATGGCAAATCTAAATGTGGCTGTTTGTGAAAACGCAGAAGTGGGAGTTTGGTATTATGGTCCTTGTGCTAGTTAGCGTAATTTGAAAAATATAATGATTCAGCACTTGAAACTTGGGAAAAATGTTGATGTCACTAATAACATCCAAAATGTGTAAAAACACAGATTTGCCAAAATGTAGGATTTTTTGAAGAATTGCCTCTTTGTGAAAACAGTTACAAATTAAGAAACATTTTTTGCTTCGCCCTGCGGACTATAAAGGGAAGGGTTTTGACTCGCCCGCCGCTGTTTCAAACCCTGTATTCTGTGTATGATATGATAATCAGGCACTTTCTGATCCGGCTGATAATCCAGGCAGATTATACACTGACTTCTGAAAAAAAATCTGAGAATTTTCTGTTCTGCTTCTTATATTTCGGGTGGTTTACAGTCTGAAAATTATGGTGCATACAAACAATCAAGCACATTAAGCAAGCCATGTCTACAGTCCAAGCCATTCAATTCAAACACAGCCTAATGTAATCATCTACAAAGTTATGCAGTTTCCATTTCCAAAATGAATTTCACATGGTGTTAGATACAACATAGAGCAAGGCCCTTGCTCTCTGGGTACGAAGTTGGAACAAGTTAATGTATATAAAAAAAAAAACGATGCTAAATGATGAGGTAGCCAGTATGGCTGACTGTTAATGGGTTCTTCATTAATAATAAAGAATACTTACAATGCGCACACATCCACCTAATAATAGGCGCTCATGACGCTACAAAGGAAAACAAACTAACAAACAGCCCAATAAAGTCCAGGCCTTCAGTACCAGAGCCTCATTATGCATTTGTTCCATTTAAATAATAGGTGACCTTATTCATTTCAAACTTAGGAAAGTTCAGGTATTTGGGTCACTGAATAATGTCACGAATCAGAACAAATCAATGTGATGGGGGACCAAACTTAACCACCTGAATTGTTTGATATCATAGGAATATTCACAGCTGTTGTTCCAAATGATTTTCTCACAGCTCTAAATTCATTTACTAACACCTCCCAATCTTCAAATGTGATTGTCTAAACCGTATTAATAGGCATTTATTAATGATTACTTAAAGTGGACGGCAATTTTCTTTGCACATCAATGGTTTCTAAGAGAACCTTAACTAGCTTGACAATAAAGAATCTCACTTAAGAAATATCCTGAAGGTACGTGGGAAAACTGAAAGTACAGAATAGAAGGCATGGAAAGTGCAGAAGCACCGAATAATAACTAGCCATTCTAGTTGGTAACCAAAAGAGGGTCAAGCAACAATTTATCATTGATAGGTGGTTGTATGGTATCGTTGATAGGTGGTTGTGAGGTATCATTGATAGGTAGGTGGTTGTGAGGTATCATTGATAGGTAGGTGGTTGTGTGGTATCATTGATAGGTGGTTGTGAGGTATCATTGATAGGTATGTGGTTGTGTGGTATCGTTGATAGGTGGTTGTGAGGTATCATTGATAGGTAGGTGGTTGTGTGGTATCATTGATAGGTGGTTGTGAGGTATCATTGATGGGTAGTTGTTAGGTACTATTGGTAGGTGGTTGTGAGGTTTCATTGATGGGTGGTTGTAAGGTATTGATAAGTAGTTGTGAGGTACTATTGATAAGTGGTTGTGTGGTACCATTGATGGTTGGTTGTGTGGTATCATTGAATGATATGTGGGTGTGTGGTATCATTAATTACATGTTATGTTGTATGATGGAGCAGTGATATATACTGTTACTTCACTTGTCAATAATGCATACTATTTAGTATTCCTGTCAAATCCTTGTCAAGTCCTTGTCAAAATCCTCATCAATCATGCAGCGTTACTTAGGTACAGTGTTTTGTGTTTCTTATAAGTTTGCCAGATAAACATTCATTTCTCTTTGATTAAAAGGAATGTGTGTCTTATTATTTTTGTCAGTGTCAGACATCACATTGTAGATTTTATCTTCCTTCTTGGTGAGGGAGCTGTTGCAGAGTGTAATTTCATCCTGTTATTTTGAATAATTCACACTTTATTGATCTTGGTTAGACCTTTGTTACATTTTTTACCACAATGCTGTTATCTTTTCCCGGATTGTCCCGTTTTCATTTGCTATTTCACCTCACACATCCATGCATTGACACTGCATGTAACAACTGTAGTTTACAGTATGAGGAGTTAAATGCAAAATGCCTTTTAAAATTAGTTGTTCAGTGAAATATTCAGGAAAAGCTATTTATTATTATTATTATTTTTTTTAAAAGCATTCTTTAGATTGGTAAGTTTTACCCTAACCACCCCTCTAAGCCTAGTAAGTGATAAATGATATGACAAAGTGATTAATTGTTTTTTTTTGCTGCACGTTTGCCAAAGTGGTACTCCTTAGAGTAACCTTTGGTACTGGAAGGGCTTAACCAAGTCTATCACTAGATAGAGTGTATTGGGTATTGAAGCAGGATGGGTCAAGTACATCATGGGTCTGTCATCAAGACAACATCCCATGATCTGACTGCAGTTACTGCTGAAGCTACATGTATTAAAGTACCTTTACTCTTGGGTCATGGGCAAGTTGATCAACCTGACCCCTACGGTCAATATGTATGGACCAATTATTGACCTACAGACAATGGAATTATCGCTTATAGCTTAAAAGTTATCAAGTATTTAGTTTATTTCAAGTTGTAGTTCAAATCGTTATTGCAAATTGTGTTCTTCAGTGTTTTACAAATGATCTTTTGAAGTTGGATTCCCAGTGCTAAAATTTTACATTTGTGTGGGGAAAAAGAAGTAATACAAATTATAATCTGAAGTTTTTTCCAACGATAGTTGATGTAATTTGATATTCTTTTATATTTACAACTGTCCTGATCGGTGTTTAAATGTTGTTGATTTATGTTAGAAATTTTGTTTTTGGGAGTTGTTATTTTTAAAATACATCTTAATGATTTAAAACCCAAACCTACCTTCATACCACACTAACAATGTAAACAACAATGTCTTAGCATTTGAAAAGAACTAGGTTTTATAATGAAAAGCCCAAGATGCTATGTATTGTATGTAACTCTTAAAATTAGTTTTTTTGTTCTCTTTTTTCACATTGGCAAGTTATTGTGATGAAACTTTCTTTGCAAAAATCAGATTACAACTTTAATGTTTAACCATTGAATTGAAGACTGCAATGTTGGCTTAAACAAGTTAACAATTTTCTGTAAAATAATCAAGTTTGTCTGCTCCTACTCTCTTGCAGAATATGTTTTAAAAACTTAACTACGATAAAAGTTGTCTATAACTTTTTAAATTGGTTTTATGAAAGCAGCGGTGTTTCAAAAAAAAAAATAAATAAATAAATAAATAAAGAAGTAAAAACGATGTTAGTGGATTTACAAGGCTGGAATAGAATGCTCCCCTTTTCAAGGCTATAGCTTCCAAATTTAATGAGTTTGTCAGGAAATCGCTGAACACACTGAAATATTCATGGTTGCCATGACAACTAGCAGGTTTTCTTGCTTACTTGAGTTTCATTTCATGTCCCTTAAGTGTAGCGTGGTTTTCAAGAATCTCCCGCCCCAAAGGCAGATAGCAGAAGGCACTTCTTGTTTCCTACTCTTTTCTTATTTTTATTCCAGACTTTCACATTTCGAATGCTGAAGTATTTTAGGTGAAGATCCTGCAGAGTGATTTTATCACACGTGACTGAACTCACTGAAAATGAAAGCAAAGTTGTAATCTTGTTTACAAGCATAGCTAAAAAAACTCTAAATTTTGTAAATTGGGAAAAATTAGGAAAAATAAAAATATGTTTGTATTTTTGTATTTTTTTTATTTATGGTAGTTTTTTAGTCTGAAGACCTTTCATTGCAATATCAGTCAGTAATGTGTGTGCTTATCCTCTCAATTATGTGTAATCTATCTATGAAATTTATCTGTTTATTAAATGAAAATTTTTCAAAAATAAGTCAGTAATTAATGAAGCTAACACGCAAATTTAAGACACGATAAGATATGAGTAAAAGCCTCTTAAATTTACAACCAGGATTCTTCCTGAGATCTAAGAATTGTTCATACTCTTGGACAACAAGTTCAGTTACTTCAAAAGTGTGCAGTTCTTTATAATGACATCAACTTCCTGGAGTTGCTTTATTGAAATTTTAAAGCTAATTTTAGATTTTTCTCTGAATCATTTTGATTGCATTTTTGTGATTTTTGTTGTCTCAGTCTTTGTAAACAAAAACAAAACAACTGCACACAGTGAAGATGTAAAATCAATTTTAATTTGTGCATCAGCTTGACATTTCTGCGTATCATCTTGTGTTAGTCAGATTGTACATTAGGCCAACCTGAGGATTATGTATTGAGCTAAATTTGACAGTGCTGATTGTTGAATCTTCCTCCAAGGTTACTGAGCTCTGAATGCTGTTTTCCTTGTTACTGTCAGTGATGGTTTTTTTTACCATGAAGTTTGTCTTCTGGTCAGTGCTTGTATTTGGTACCACATTACTCATGATAACCTCTTTTAATTATAAAGAACAACAAGCTGTTCAATTATGTCTTGTCCCCCTCTTTGGCATGGCTAGTTATTTTGAATTTGGTGATTTGATTGTAATGACTATTTTTCATTATACTCAGTTGTGTTTGTTATCCCTCAGTTTTTTCTTTTACTGTTAATCTTGTTGTCTATATCTGTCCAACAAAATGAGTTCACATTGATTGCTGACAATTGGTTGAATGCTGTACCAGGGTTAGGATCTTCTATACAACCTGTAATCTTGCATTGAGATAGAGCGAGTGCCTCTTATGCTGTCTGCCAATATGCCCTGATAATTCAGAGAGGATTTGACGTTGATTGACATTGGGTACTTTCAATGGCTATGACTCAATGCTATATTTTGGTTTGTATGCTAACACGCTCTGTAATGTCTAGAACTTACTAGCATTTACTGTTTGTATTCTGGGCATGAATAACCATGACCTTCAGTTGTCATTACCTTTAAATTACCTTCAAAGTATTTAATGTAGTTTTAATTCATATCATTTAAATAACACACAATGGAAAGTGGGATTGAGAGAAAATGTATCCTCAAATATTGAGACAAATATATACCAACTAAAAATCAGATAATGCCATGAGCTCAACTAGTTATGCTGTTTAATTTAAGGCTTAACTACACAAAATAGGCCTACATATCTGTATTTCCTGTATTAATTTGATTTAACTTTGAGAAAGATTATACATGTACATTAATCCAGAAAACTGGATTTACTGTAAATTTTACTGAACTAGTTAAAAAATATTAAGGAAAGAAATGCTCAGTAAAATTGCTGTTACAGAAAAAAATCTATAAAAAGTTATCTACAAGCAAACTTGAATCCTTGATTTTGATTGGTCCATCCATAGCAACAAGAGTGTGATATTAACCTATATTGCACTGCCCATATGCCACCCTGTCCTAAGATAAATTTGTTATCACACGTGCTCTCTGAATATGGAAGAATATAGCACATCCGTATATTTTTCCCCATTCCACTTGTGCTTTTGTGATACTAATAATTTTATGCATCTGCTAAGCACATAAATTCTGTGTTCAGAATACTTGTGCAGTTACAAGCTTTCTACAAGTGACCAATTTGATCTTTTTATCCTTGTCACTGCAATGTGAAACCCTAGAGCTCGGTTTATGAGATGACTGGTGATGCTTTTCTCAAATCTACCATTTCCTCTCTACCATTGATTGAGTGGTCGTACACATTCATCCTTTTTTCTATTATATCAAGCCGATTGTATGAGAAGTTGTATTATTCATGTGTTAGAGCAGGTGTTATGATAAACACTGTTAGCTGCTGGAGAAAGAGGAGTGCATAGTCATAAAGTCAAGGGCATATAGCCTATTTATTACTGAGTGTTTAGGCCCTCCCTTGGGTAACAAGGTGTGTACATGGCATACTTTTCAGCATCTTGCATCAGGCAGAATGCTGTGGGTGTGTACACTGCACACTGGCAAGCAGCAAGGTTGCATGGGTGTGTGCTCAGTGCTGGTTGGGTAGCAGTTAGTTCTTGATGGGGATCTGTATGGGGGCTAAGGGACTCGTTGGGCAGGATCTGCCTATAGTTAGAATCAACAACAGTACCATTTTCATTCATATGCATTAATTTAGTCATTTACATTAAAGGAGATGTGGTAGAACTTGTGGCACCACGTATTCATTTCAATCTTTTTAAAAATTATTGTTGAAAGATTTTAAAAGTTTCATTGCAAGAAGTTGTTGCTTTATTGAGAAGCAGGCAATAATAGTGGCATGTTTTGTTATCCTTTTCATTTGAGGTGATGTATTGCCAGGAGGTAACTTGTTGTTATTCAATGCAACAATTTCCTATTTTCTCAAAGATGGAAGCATTTTAAACCGGAAATATTTCTCCGGAAGTGTTGCACTTATATCATTGCAACATGACACCAAGTGAGCTTTTTGAACACAAATTTGAAAACTTGATGAGGTTTTTCTACTTTCCCTTTTAAGACAGTATAGCCTCTTAACCGGCCTGATTTTCGCATTTCCATAGAAACTAAAAAGCATTGGTCCTATGGGAAGATGAAATGGCCTGGTGGTATTGCAGTTCAATTAGAGCCTGTGTATTGTGATTACACACTGGTTCCCTAGCGTTGCTCAACAGCAATATTACATTGAAGAAGGCGTAACCGGTACTTGAGTAGAGACAGGATATTGCTAGCTGCAGAGTTCGAAGTACTGTAGTTTCCGTCCTACGCCATACTGCAGTGATATTAACAACCATCCATCAATTATCACACTCATTTCGAGCCAATCAATTTGACAACTTGGTGGTCTTGTTATTTTATCATTTAAAGGAAATACCCTGAGGGTCTTAATTTAGTTAATAATTGACGAAAATTAAGAGTGCTTGATGAAGATAGTGAAGGAATGCAGGGATTTCTGTGCTGAGACCGAGAGGCCGTATTCAATGTGAAGCCAATCAGGATCTGCAAGTTTTCAACAACTTTGTCTAAATTATGTTGTCAGACTTCAAATAATTAAATTGCATAGTGGTAAGGGTATCTACTAAAGTGTTGTTTTTGCAATGTACAAACACTTCTCAAAATTGTCAGAATAATATAATTGATGCAAATTTAAACTAATAACACTGAGGCACTGACATTTTTATCAGCGGAAGGATTCTTGTGATAATAATTATATTTTGGATACTTCTAATTTTGTATTGTTTTTATTGTTAAAATATGTGACATAAATTTGAGGGATTTTGACACCTGCTCACCAATTGAGGTTTTAAGTGAGTTTCAATTATTCACAAGTTTTTGTTCCCCAATTTAGATTTCAAATACTGAATTTCAATTGTGTAAACTTAGATCAATACTAGTTATGAACACGCCTTTCAAAGACTTGGGAAGGATGAACACCCAGTTTTATCTGGTTCTGCCTCTACCAATAAACCCTTAGTTAACGCGTTGTCTTCCCTGATGAAGGTTTTCACAAATACAGTGTTGCTTATTGATTTTTTCTCAATGATTTCCCCCAAATCTGTGTATTTCATGTAAACCCAAATGGTTGGCAATTCCAATTTTTATAAAGCTGTTTAGCAGACAGTATTACTTGACAAATGTATTTGGAAAGCAATATGTGGCACTTTGGCAGAAACCAATTTCAGCTAAGCCATTTGTGTTTGCTGAGCAAAGTTAGTTGCTTTGTTTGGATGTTTGTGTGTAGTCTACTTTCTTGTTAATGAGTCCAATGAGGTCAATGTTATTTCATGGTTTGTCTGAGGATAGGGAGCTTGTTTATGATGTGCCAGTTATCTCCTGATTAGCATCCTCCTCCCCATCACAGCATTTAATAAAATCACACATGTAATCGGATTGCAATTGGCTTGATCATTGATTTCATTAGATAAGATCAAGTGGGCTTTGCACAACGCATAGTGGCCCATATGCTAGGTCTGTAGGGACAATGGGGTAAAGTCATCTTATTATCCTATCATTTAATTAGGCTATTGATTACATGGCGTTGATGGGATTGATATTAACATCTGTCTAACTTATCACTCATAGAAGTCACTCTGTATGCATGGCTACACCCCCCTGGCAAACTCTACTGCAAAGTACCTTTATATAGAAACTATTTGTCTGGATGCAGTGAACCTATTACATCTACAACATGACCTGAGTAAAGTACTGTGATAACTGCATGGCTTCAAGTGAAGTTAACTGCATTCAATTCTTACATTTCAGTTTCACTGTAGTACTTATTAGTAATTGAAATCACCTTTCAAGTAGAGGTTTCACATCAATTTCTTCCACAAATTGTTTATTTAAATCTGCTAGTACTATGCTATGTGCTAGTGCTAAACAAAACCATTGAAAGTCATCAAATTCAGTTTTATTCCCAAACTTCAAAACGGCAAACAATTTTGAGTTTGTGTAATTTATGTACACACAAATTTGTGTACCAAGAGTACGTTTAAATTGGCTTAATTTGTCCAATCAAATAATTAAACCTTTTACTGTTTTACTTTTTAACAGCTGGAAGAAAGAAAGAAATTACAGAAGTCAAAATTGACTGATTTTCTTGAAGACTTATTATTACATAGCATGATGTATATTGTGTTCATATTGTAGATTACATTACATTTGTCAACAAAAATGTCCTGCAACTTCAGTGTTCTATTTGCCAGGCAAAAAATATCCTTTGAACATTTTCAGCATTTTTGTTGTTTTTGAGATTTTAATTTTTTTTTGTAGATTTGGGGTTGTGTGAGGGTCTGAATTCATCTGTAGATATTGGAAATCTTTGATTGATCTCTTTTGAAAAGTTACAAGTCCTTCAAGTGATGAGTACGTTCAAACACGTGTCTTTGTTTTTCTCATACTGATGAATCGACAATGGTGCTCAATGGGTAGTTGCACAAACAAACATACCAGGTACCAGCCACATTCATTTGACACAAACAAATTACAAATTACTTCCAAATTAAAGAATGGCAAAAATTGTTTCCAATGGATTTAAACCATAAAGCAACATTACTGAAAGAGGTTGAATCTTTCGCCAACAAGAAGAGTTGACCGTGAGTTATTAGGCAAGGGGAGATGGTCCAATGAGCACGCGTACACGCCAGCACATCCCAGCGCCTTCGGTTCAGGTCCTGGGACTGAGAAAAGGCAAGTAAATAGCATAAAACAATAAGGTACAAAATTTGTGATTGAAAAAATATTCAACTTAAAAAACGTGATTTATTTGTATCAAGAATGGTTTCCAATTCATCACTATGAGCGATGAATTGTATTGTTCACTAAGCATTTGCTACTGCAGGATCCATAATTTGACCACAGAGCAACGGACTGGAGGCTTCAGTTGTATAATATATTCAGTTGCATTTTAGCACAAATTGTTGATGGCCGATTGGCTCCTTATATATCAATTTCTGAAGATTGTTATTCTCATACAAAGCAGGTCAAGTACATTAGCCAGAAACATCATTCTATTACCATTCTATTACTCAGGTAGTTCGGTAGCCATGTGGTTATTTGACATCTGGAAACGCTGGCCTCTTCTTGTACTCAAAATAACAATCTGGTTCAGAGGCCTAGGATGTTGCCTCACATAACAATCAAGAGTATTCTGGTGTTGTAGGAAAGAACACACTGTTCAAGGTGTCACGTTCCTAATGGGAACATTCTGCAAACCTGCCTATTCTGCAAACCGACCCTATCCTTGGCGCTAGCTTATATCCCTTAGGAAAGTGTTACTTTCAGAAATAATTGATATGTTAATTTGCAAGTAAAACCATGACTCTATTGATGTTGTTATTTGGTTTTACCTATACACATATGTGTATAACGCATTGTACACCCAGTACTTTCACAGGTCCTGTAAAAAGAAAAAAACCACAGGCACATTACTCGGGGTGGGATTCAAACCCAGGACCTTTGCCTCTAGAGCAGATGTCTTACCACTTGACCACCAAGATTGCCGGGTAGCTAAAGGCAGTTCGAATCCTATATTTTAGCAGCAGTCGCACAATTTATTAGATGTTATATTTGCATCGGATTAAAGAGTAGTATTTGGTTTTACCCATACACCGATATGTGTGTATTAAAAGCACTGTATAGTAAGTTTTTTTTTTTCTTCACAGGACTGCGGAAAGTACTGAGTAGGCCTATACAGTGAATTACACACATCGGTGTAAGGGTAAAACCAAATAATGTTCTTTATCCCTAATGCAAATTTAACATCCATTAAATCTGTTCATGTTGCTACACGAGACGTCCCTTTAAAGTTCTCCAGTTTATAATATAGACCTTTACTAACCGAGTACCGACTAAATACCCAAATGTTGGACTTTGTAGTAAGCCTGCATGCATGATAAATCAAATTCAAGAAAGATCATGCATTCATTAATGAAGGAGTTTTGTTGGTTAAACTAAAACATGCGGGTTGTTCAACTTTTGGGGAAAGGTCAAAAATATTGAAAAAGACTAGCGTAGATGTATAAAAACCAGCCGCTACCTTTTGGACAACACAGCGACAGAACAAGATGTTCACTAGAGGGAGACATAAGGGGTAAAAGGCATGGATTGCCATCAGGCAAAATCTCATACAATGACCCTGTACCATGTGACTACATTGTGAGCTGACAATACAAAGTGTTTACATCTTTCCGAACTGTTAGGCCACAACAAAAACTTGGTAAGCAAGGCACTTGAAGTTGTGCTAAACTTGAGGTGTCCCCCCCCTAGTTTTCATTTGCATTCAAATTATAAAAGAGCCCAGATATATTTTTTTAGTTATTTGTTTTAAATTGACTGATCTAATGTTGCTCAGCAATGAAACTGAGGCATTCCTCTGAGTATTTTCGAAGTTGTATGAAATTGGTTACATTTGACCAGGGAGAGATATTTTGTGACAGATGTCTATTAGGCCTTAATGTCATTATTTTCTTAAGGAAAACACCAACTCATATGTAACCACTAAGCTTTCTTTTAGCTTTTGCTGGTTGGGTGAACTATTTAGTTTTATTTATTTTATTTTTCAACCAAGTTATACAAAAATGTCTCCCCTTGTTAAATCATACTTTAAAAATATCCTTTGAAAATCACAAGTGTTGAATGTGCTTGAATGAAACAAAGGACAAACTAGGCCGAATACTTTTATCCCATGGTCCGCTAAAATGTTACACTTAGTACCTATATTTAGTGTGGAAAGAGCTATTTTTTACTTGCTTGTGTTGTGCGTATTCTCACTTAAGCTCAGTATTTAAAAGAGATCTATTCAGATGGCGTGACCAGAAGCAGTTATGGCGATATCATCTTACAGTGCAGCAGGTCAGTCAGGTGGCAATATTACATGTCCAGTGGATAATGTTTCATGTATAATCAAGTCTTTACTTTCAGTCTTTCCGTCAGCTCTCAGCATCAAAGACTTACTTTAACAGCTTAACAGGTTTTTGAGGACAACGTAGGTTACTCTAGGAATTATGGTGAGGCCTATATAAAATTAAAGTACGGTCCTAAGGAAATTTTGTATTTATTTCAGTTTGTCTCCAAGTTACTTTACTGATAGGTTCTAGCGCTCTGTAATCTATGGATGGTTGGGATGGTTGCTAGCAACAGTTCTGTGAATTAGGACATTATTAATAAAAGAGAAGATTAACATCTCATCTAGATGTGTTTACAACTAGCAAAAACAGCTGTAAGCAATATTTGTACGAATAAATTATGATGATCAAGCTTACTGTTCTGTTTAAGTTGCTATTTTAAAACCATAACTAGACTTAAACTTATTGTAAAAAGTGGAAAGTGTTTCAGTTTTAAATTATGAACGCTGGGTTTGTTTTTATTATCAAAGGATCACTGACTGATAATAACCTATATTTTATCGATAGTATGTTATTTCAGATTTAATCATGTTTGTTTTTTTCAAATAAGAGTATATTTCATGAAGAATACTGTGGCAGATGTGGCGTAAACTTCTCCTCTGGTACTTTATCAGCTTAAATATTCTGTAAAAACAACAACTGTGCAGGGATCCTTCAGTAGTGTCTATTCTTTCATGAGACTATCTACTGTGAAACTAAAGACCCAAACCCAGTCATTAATACAGCTGAATAGAATACGTCAGTGGGTTCATTTGATGAGACAATGTACGTATCTAGCAATTATTGCATTTGTATATTTGCCGCTTATTACAGGTAGTAGCAGCTGTCATCACATCATAGGAAGGGAAATTAATATGTCAAACACAGGAAGACTCCATTCTTGAATATCACTCTTACCTTATATTATCAACACTGTGAGCAATCAATACTGTGACACGTTATACTCCCTATCTGATGTACATTGATTCAGAAAGAGGTGGGTGGATCTACAGTCTGAGTATCGGGGGGGGGGATTAAGGTGTGGCTACTCCCCTAAATAGATTGAAAAATCAGATTGTATATCCCACTTTACCAAGACTTGGATTAAGTCTATTTAGTTTGTCCCTTGCTTCAGTTTGGGAGGGAATTCAGTTGTGAGAATTTTTTGAGCACAGCATCAGTTCTTTTTCACTGATATAAATTGATATTGATTTTTTCAGCAGCTCATAATTTTCTTGTTAGATTATGAAGGTAGTAACTAGACTTGAAGAGGAAACCAATAATCAGGGATGAGATGGGAATTATTTTTCTAACTAGATTCACACAACACTGTAGTAAGGTGCACTCATAGTGTGGATTCTAGGAGTACTGTGAACAGACTTAAATTATTTCCCACACTATGGTCTCTGTCTTCATTGCTTTAAAGCATGTACAACTAGAGTTTTTCAAGGTTATTTGTTATTAGATTCATTGATTAATCTCTATAAGACCATTTTATGCAGATGACACAAAGCCCATAGATTGACTTGTAATCTAAATTGAACACCCTCTTGAGCCATTATATCAGCTTGCCAAGCACAACGTGTTAATAAACGTGAGCTTGCATAAAGCTTCCAGTCAGTATAGCATGCTACATGCATTAATGAACATTCTACTCCAGATTTGAGTCAGATATTTGGTTGTAGCATCAGAAATGCTTTATAGTAGTTCTTTCTGTGTAGATTTTATCATTATTAAGTTAATTTGTTTGGATATGAATTTAACTTATTATGACACACATGATAAGTCAGAGAGTGTGTGTGTATGAGTGTGTTTTTGTACACTCCTGGCTTTTTTCAAGCAAATGAATGAACAAACGTGAACGGATATAAATTTTTCTGTCCATTTAACTTGGCGTGATTATTGTCCGCATGACTTGAAGTAGAATGTGGGTTGTAGTAATGTAATGAGACTACGCATGGATGTATGTAATACATAACGATGAAGCCACTGTCTGACTGTGTTATAACGCCAGGCTGTCACAAATCATTCCACTAGTCCAATCTTAATGTTAGTAGATTGTGCCTTGATAAACACCCCACTTTACTGAGTTCTACTGGAGGCAATTCCTTGATGAGTCTCATCAAGCGCTAAATGAAATCATTCCTGTGAATGCATTTCAGTGCCAAGCATAACAATCTAAAAGAGACACCTCTATGCATACCCCCCTGTTCATGGGCCTTCCCTTTGCTAGTTCACTACCGCTGCTGAGGAAAAGTACGTGAGAGCCCTGACTGATGTATGTGCATACAAGACACCGAAGAGCCCAGCATGGCTTGCCATTTATACATGAGGGGGTAGGGGCTGACAGGTAAAATCCTCAGCAATTAAATTTGAGGTGATGCCTGTCTGTTTAATAGGATTAAAAGACTGCTGCAAATCCCCCATTGATGATTAAGCCACTGACTGAACAGGGGCTTCTACTGCAATCACACAGACTAAGATGTGTACTCACATAATTCAATGTTTCAAGAATGGGAGGGAAATCTCAAGTATTTGTTGTCTGAGTTAATTATTGACAAGTGTGGGGGGGGGGGGGCGGTATTTCGATGAGATTAAAGTTAGATTGAACTCTGTTAAGTTTAATGCTGTGTAGGTACATAACATGTAAAGTGGGTTTTTTGTTAGTTGTTAAAAGTGTGGATTTAAAGCATTCTACTTGTATAAGATATATATACTGTGTGTACAAAAAAGGCATAGTAGAATTATTCTCTATTGACAACCCCTAATCTTTTAGAAAATACTACATGATGTCATTCTTTGAAAGACAAAATACAAGCAACACTACTCAAACTTTTTACTTAGTCATTTTTCACATCCCCCCCCCCTTCAAAAATATACAGTTATTGATAAAGACTTATTCTGGAAATCTTACGACCAAAATAAACAATCGAAAGTGAGCAGTAGTGCTGTATGTAGAATGTTCTACTGATTATCAGTCTGTGGTAATTCCTTCCCACTTTGAATGATGTAGGCGTCAACAGCAAAATTTCAACTTAGTTTTGATTTATAAAAGAATGCTTTGCTAGTGGCTTGGTTTATTCTGGGTAAAATGTCCATATCCGGCCTCCACTTTTTCACTCATTGTTACCAAAAGCAATATCTCATTTGATTAAATTAGATATTATTTAAATTCATAATGAATGAAAAAGTGGTGGCCGGATACGGAACATTTTTCCTTATTCTGATGTGGGCAAACAGAATCACTTTACATGGAAATATATTTTACATAGGATTTTTCAAATGATTACCTGAATTGTGAATTGTTGTCTTAACTCACTGTTTTAGAGCATTTTTGGTGGTTTTAGGTTGCTGTTTTGTTTAAATTTTATGAGCATTTTCTGCACAGGACATAATAATTGCCTGCATTTTCCAGGCATGCATAACAAGCATGAAACCTCACTCCGTGTTATTTCATTTCCATTCTAGCACAATGGGAATTTGATTGTACTATTCACCACTGGAACAATGATGCACAGAAGCCTTGCATCCATATTTATATGCATTTTACATAATGGAAGACTGCAAGTTGGGTATAAATAGGGTGTTGGGGCCAAGACACACTGCCTTCCCTAACCACTGACTCATGTCATTGTGTTCATCCTTTTGTGTAATCTCTTAAGTGGTCCTGCTTCAAAATAGGATTAGCTTTTAGGCAATTTGGAAAAGCTGGTTGTATTCTCTATGTATGCCAAGGTTATTTACATGTCAGTAGGCAATTGCTGGACTGGTATCCAGTGTCGGCATGCTCTCATACATAGAATATAAATAGGTCTACAGGATGAATACAAGTAGCAATGGAGAGACTGTCCAGTGTCTGTACTTACTGCATGCTGTGTTTACTTGTATAGAGATTGTACACAATTACCATCTACTCTAAGTAGTGTAGATTGCTGATTCAGGTGAAATATACAGTCAAGTCTGATTATTTACCCCAGCAAGTTGTTCTACTGGATAGATATATCAAACTTTTGTAATTGTATACAAATATTTATATTATTCATTCATTCATTCAACTTGGTTAGTTAAAAAAATCCAACTGGACTCAAGTCAAAAACTATACAAGTCAAGTTTACAAAGATAAAACATTACAGTAAAAATGGCAGAGAAGGGATGTAAACAAAAAAATGAAAGTAATGTGCAAAATAATGAAAAAGGGAATTCATGTTAATGGTAGATTAATAACAAGTCAATAAGTTGTATTCAATTCAAATTAGTTTTCACACGCGCTCTCATTGAATATGGAAAAATAAAGCGCTTTTGCATTCCATATCCAACTCGTGGGACACAGACGCGCTATATTGTCCTTTTTTCCACGAGGGCGCTCATGATAATGAATTTATCTTTAAGCAAACTTGACACACTACTAAAATAGAGCAATACGTGGACTTACAATAGTGTGTTAGAACAAGGTGTGATATGGTTGACTAATCAGAATTGAGGATTCAAGTTTGCTTGAGGATAAGTATATACAGTATGGGAGTGGACATTTTACCTTTCCCTCCCTAAAATAGGTCATCTGTGGCTTTTGATCTGTTTGCAGGCTTTTTTTATCAATCTGCGATTTGTGGATAAATATATTGTATCCACAATTAAATCAATCATAATGGTTCAACACGGAACCAGCATTTTTTAGACAAACAAATATGAACATTTCCAATAACTCAATAAGCCTACAGTGTTGTATCTTCTTGGAAATGCTTATTGTGAGTCTGCAAGGTCATATCTTTCTTTAAAATTCTTAAAAGAAAAAGAGAAATAACAAAATAAGCACAAATTTATTGCATCAAACCAATTCCATTTTTAAGTAAAAGTGTGACCTTGTCTTAAAAAGCAAAAATTAATTGACGGCTGACATTTCAAAGATACAAAAAGTTTTGAATAGTTTACCCCTGTTTGGTTACAAAATCCATAAAATCCACAAAATCCACAAAATCCATGAAATGAAACTGAATTACATTCAGTAGAATAGATATTCAATACTCACTGGTTGAGTATATTTTAAGTGGACAGTGAATAGACTGGTTGACTGTAGTGTTGTGGATAGAGGATTTATATGATTAACATAAGGAGTAATGCTGTCTAGTGTTAAATCAACACAGCTGATCAACTTATATCAAGGATCATTGATTGTATCACCAAAGGCTGAGCTCAAACTCAGTTGTTTTAGTTCCTAGTGAAGATAGAAGAATTTAGTTTTGCTGTGAAAATTAACTACTCTAATTTCAGTGAAAATCTTTTTGAAAAGTGTGAACACTTTTGTAGAATTATTCAAAACAAAAGTTCTTACAAGCGTGTACCGTTTGCCCTTAGAAATATATTTCTTAAATACAAACACATCTCAGAAAGTGATAACTAAATTTTAGGTTTTTTAAAAACATTTTGCTTGCAACACATGTTTTATTATCATATTATGAAATTATGATTTGAACATACTCACCCATTGTGGGAATTTTTCTATGAATCCCACAATGCAACACCCCTTCAACTATCAATGGATTGGGGTACCTGAAGCGTATAATAAAAAATATATGTTTTTTTTTAGAAAAATGAAGTGGCTTTCCTAAAGTTGCTCGTTCATGTCTGAGTACATTGGGACCGTTTTGAGTGATGTGATTTTATGATAATCAACAATAATAAGAAGTCAAACCAATCGCAGAAGAGTTAGTACTTATGGTTCAAGAACACACGGAAAGCAGTTTAGATCAAAATAACTGATGCTTTAGTTTAACCTTGGTTTCAGTAAGCCATTTTAGTATTTTGACTTGTCAGTCTTGCTATGGAGTAAGGAAAACAATATCCAAGATCTAAGGAGAAAACTACTGATACTTGTTAAACAAATAGAGAAGGCTTGTCGAATTGGTCTGCTCAAAATAACTGAAGGTCAGATTTAATTTACGTCTACAATTTACTGAGAAAAACACTTCAATCAAGATTGAAACAATGTGCTGTCACATTCAAGAAAATTAAAACAGAATGTAGTCTGAATTGATTTATTCCAAGTTTTGGGCATTTTAGAATGTTTGTGCAAAGGCTCTTTAGGTGTTTCTGTATTTTAGTCTTATTAAATAAGAATCAATTTCTGAATCACCCTTTAAAGTTCATTAAAAGCTCATTTTTGGTACTAATCGTGGTGGACATGCAATCTAGAGACTAGAGAGGATTGCTTCAGTCATCATGCTCTATGTGCACCCTGTCTGTGTCTTCAAGAAATCTATTTGCTGAAAAAAAGAGGTGATTATAGTATTTTAACACCTAGACTTGTCACTCAAGAGTCATCGTCATCAGACCATACAGATCAAAAACTCTAGCCTTTATTATTAAAGAGACAAGAGATCCATTCACAGTGTTTACTTGAAACTTCCCTGGTAGTTACATTGAACTTGCTTTTTGCACAGGTGGATTATTTGATGTACATATTTTGAAAAGGGTGAGTATGGGCGATCTCATGATAGCAGTTAAAACCTCACAGTATCCATAGAGTATACACAAATGTCTACTGACTGGCTCTAGCCACTGAGCAGAGAGTAGAGAACCATAGCACCCCCTGTTTGTTATTGTGCAGCTGATATTATTGTTGTGTTTGACTTGGGTCTTTAGAGTGAAACTGTTTGCCAATCACTATCAATGTAGGCAAACACTCTACTATTGATTCAACACTTAGTATTGCTATCTGGGAGTTAGCTTAACACTAGAATAGTATAGATCCCTTTGAGTGGTTTGTTTGGTAGATTGGACTGAGTGTTAGATAGGATTAAGCTGTGGTTGAAATGCTATTGGGAAGAGGAAACGAGGCAGACAGAAAAAGAGGAGGGACGACATCCAGCCTTACTGGGTATGTGGATAGTTAACAAAGAGGGCTACATCTGACATGGAATGAACAGGCCTAGGAAAGGAAAGGAAAATGTTTGACTCTAGGGTCAGTACTACCTCCATGGTTGAATTGCACAATCAGTTAGCTATTGTACTTTGTTTGCAGCTGAAATCAAACTTGCTTATCAATAAATAAACATTGTACACTGATTGACATATCCTTTTATATGTTATGGAACTATAAAACATAAATAATTGTACCTGGGAATTGATCTGTAATGAAGTTTTAAATAAAAGAAAGAATCAAATTATAAAAACTATAAAGAGGTAATATGTTACAAAAATACAATATAGAGATGTTTGTATGAAAGGTCACCAATGACAACCATAAAACATTACCACTAGGGAGACATCAACCATTCTATAGTAAATATCGAAAACAAGACCATCCTAGGTGACAGTAGAGATGACCAAAACCATCCTTGATGACAGTACAAAATGACCAAACAACCCAGGTGACAATAGAGAGGACAAAATCATCCTAGGTGACTAGTGGTAAGACATCTGCTCTAGCAATGCAAATGTCACCCGAGTGATTGCCTGTGGATTTTTTTTTTCACAGAGCTCTGGAGAGCACTGAGTATACAGTGCTTAATACACATTGGTGTAAGGGAAAAACCAAACTAAAATATCCCAGGTGACAAAAGAGATGACAATAATCCTCGGTGATAGAAGAGATGACCAAACCATCCCAGGTGACAATAAAGATGACCATACCGTCCCAGGTGACAATAGAGATGACCAAACAAACCTCAGTGACAGAAGAGATGACCAAGCCATCCTGGATGACAATACAAAATGACCAAACCATCCCAGGTGACAATAGAGATGACCGAACCACTCCATGTGACAATAGAGATGACCAAACCATCTCAGGTGACAACAGAGAGGGCCAAAACATCCTAGGGAGCAGTAGAGATGACAAAACCATCCCATGTGATAGCAGAGATGACCAAACCATTTTAGACAGTACTAGAGATGACAATTTTTTTTGTTTACAGTAGAGATGATCAAACCATCCCAGGTAGCAGTAGTAATGGCCAAACCATCCGCTTTGACAGCAGGAATAATGAAACCATCCAATTTAATGTTCAAACCATCATATGTGACAGTAGATATGACCAAACCATCCTTGATGATAGAAGTGATGGCAAAACCATCCTATGTGACAGTTAAAGGGTCCAATAGAGACGGCCAAACCATTCTGGATGATAGAAGTGATGGCAAAACCATCCTATGTGACAGTTAAAGGGTCCAATAGAGACGGCCAAACCATTCTGAATGATAGAAGTGATGGCAAAATTATCCTATGTGACAGTTAAAGGGTCCAATAGAGACGGCCAAACCATTCTGAATGATAGAAGTGATGGCAAAATTATCCTATGTGACAGTATGTGACGGTAGATATGACCAAACTATCCTTGGTGACAGTAGAGATGACCAAACCATCCTAAGTGACATTAGAGATAACCAATCCATTCAAAGTGACAGTAGAGATAACCAAGCCATTCAAAGTGACAGTAGAGATGCCAAAACAATCCAAGGTGACAGCAGGAATAGCCAAACACTTGAAGGTTGGACAGTAGGAACTACTGAACACTCAACGGTGGCAGCAGAGATTTCAAAACATGTTCCAATTTACAACCAGTTATAAATAAATACTTAAATCATCTTCTACTGTTACACCACAATTCAATCTATTGTTATAGTTTTAAAATGATGAAATGGTCAAAATATCTCAAATGCTGTCACTAAGGTTGTGTTGATTTGATTTACTGAGTAAGTGCAAGTATGTAATTCAAGTTCAGTGACAGGAGAAGTAAAGCTAGTTCAGGGCTGAAACCCATCCCGGTAACCCCAGCCTCCCCACCCCGCCCCCCCAAAAAGGGGGGGGTGTTTGGAGGAGAAATGAAGGATGAATTCTTCAATTGGCCCAGGATTGAAAGGTGGCTCTATGACCAAGCAGCTGAAACTTTGCCCACTTGTTAAAGCCAACATTGCAAACTACTCGTATCTGATGGCAATTTGGAGGCTGTGCCACTGTGAGCGCTATTGGTTGAGATTATTGTGGTTTAGTCAATGAGTGGTTCAGCGGTGACCGCTTCCAAGCTTCCTCCTCCAGGGGACTTCACAGCAACTGTTCACACATCTTCAATACTCAACTTATACGCTATCATATTTTCCTCTCATATTGGATCTCAATTGTGCTTATTTTCCCCCCGAATTCCTTGAATCATTAACATTTGAATTGTCAGTAAGAGTCTTTTATAATTGGATTGTGGAATGATGAAATAAACTTAAAGAGATTAAGATTGTATTGTGTGTGGTTCCCGTAACAGCTGAAAGCTTATCCAAACAAACCCCTCATGCCAATTCAACACATTTTCTTTTCACTAATAATTCACAATTTGTAAAGCACCCAAATTGTTGTGTATGAATAGTGGCAGGAAAATACCAATAGTGGCCAGTGAATTCATCACCGGCCATGTGTAACTAATTGTTGTCGATTTGCCTCTCTATACAGCTGCACGAATATAGCTAAATTGCTAGCGGCCTCACTGGCTCGGGTCTCTAGCACAATGACCCGGTATAATGCCAACTTCTATATTGTAGGCATTCATTTACTGGCTTATTTTGGCAAGTTATTTGAGATCTTGTGATGGTAGCACCCAACTGTGTGTTTTTACCTGTGAGCTTTGGTGGTAGCATGCCATCAGAGCAAGTGCACATTTGACCACAAGCTGCAATGCATAATGTTCCACGTTATGTAGCCAAATGTCACCAAATAGCCCCATAGCGGCAGCACTTGTGGCTAAGGTGTCTTGTCAGTTATCTTTACACAGCTGACTGCGGGACTTCCGTTTCATATTTCAGCATTTATTGCACCTTGGTCCTCATCTTGTATCTGATAGACTATAAGCCCTTGACTGTTGGGGCTGAAGAAGGCTAGTCATGTGCTTGACAGCAGTCATGTCTAGTCTTCCCAATCAGCACAAATGCCTCACATCCTACCCATAATTCATGTATATCTTGAAGGGAGGCTAAAGTGGATATAGTATAGTCCCCAATGAATCATTCATGTTTGTATCTTACCTCAGGATAACCATGTAGGGGTAACTGACTATACAGAGCATCAACACACTGTAACTATCAGGTATTGTTTTTCATTAAGAATAATCTTTTCATCAGTATAAAGTTCTTTGCCAACATTTTGCAAAATGCTATTTTATTTCATTTAACTGAGCTTAAATTCCAAATTGTGCTTGTATTTTGACTGTGTGTTGCACAATTGAATGAAACAAGCTAGTTTCAAGAAATTGGCCATAAGATTATGGAAGGGGGGAAATCATGAAAGTCTGCTTACATGTAGGCAATAACAGCGGGACCCTGTTTCCACTGCATGGTAGTGACCTGGTTGCTGGTTGCTGGTTGGCTGGCCGCTGTCAAGCTGTCAAGCTGATGATTCAATGTACCTTCTCATTGCATACAGAACTTTCACCCAATAGGCTTATGCTGGGCTAGTTACTTGCTAGTTTCAAAAGCTGGTCTTTATGTCTCTATAGTAGTACAGTTTTAATAAGGGAACATCCAAAATTACCATTGGTCTTCCAAATTGTATGATGTGGAAGGAGGGGTCAGAGACTTCAATGAGGTGATTTAAAGATTGATATTTTATTTACAGTAGTACATCAGGGAAAACACAAATGTTGTAAATTAAAAATTAAACTGACTAAAGTAGCATTAGCAGGCATTCATTTTGATTAAATGCTTTGGTGTAATTATCAACATTCGTATCAATACTGGTATGCACACATTATTTTGCTAACAACTACCATAACTTCATAACGCGGCGAATAAGGAGCAGTACCCTAAAATTACTGAAACAAGATTCAAGTTTTTAAACGTATACTACAAGGCGCACACCATATAATACGCATCATGAACTTAACTCAATGAGGCTCGCCAGGTACTCACTGTTGGTGCATCTACACATACAGAGTTCATTGTGATGGTATGAGGACACTTACCATAATATAAAGGATCGTAGTTTTTTAAAATCACGGACATGAGTAAAACATCGCTTCTGTTTTTTGGTGTGTTTTTTTAGGTTTTTTTTTTTTTTTTCATTTTTCTATAAACACAGCTTTATGGCTTTTCTTTTTACACACACACACACGTTGTCCCATTGTTTCCCAATGAATGGGCTGCTATAGGTTTCATTATATCTCACATTTTTGCATGCTATACATGCAAGAACCGGCGAACACTAGAGGGCCCTTTCATTATAGATATGTACGCCCTCTGTTGGTAAAATCTAATAGCACATTACACAATAATATACAAAAAACCAACTTGATTAATAAAGACTGTTATGTCACTGGTGTGCACGCTAAAGCAGTGTCCTGTGTATAGTATAGCATGGGTTGTCGCTGGTTTGCCCCGGTATTATTGTTATTGCAGGCAGCAGCATTGCCAGTGACTTCGTTCTTAAGTTTCGTCATGAAGTTCGTTAAAACTACACAATGTTAATGATGTAGGTTTTGTTTTAAGAAAAATGATAACAAGTAGCATTACCCTGAATGAAAGAAAGGATTTATTTGACAGTATGAATGTAAGATTTCTTAGAGTGATCATCACAATGAACTCAAGAGATATCAGATAAGGTGCACCGTTAGATATCACGCAGTGATTTTTGTTGACCTTTGAAAGTCAGATAAGCTGCATCTTGTACCCAGAAAATTGCGGTAATCTTAGGAACTGAAAAGCTTAATTCTTTCTTCAACCCTAACATGTTGAAATTAGGGATTTACTCTTAGACTGAATTTGAACTCATCGATTCTTGAAGTTGACAATGGTTCTGATGGAAATATTTCTCTGGAAGTTGAGCTACAGCTACTTTTTACCTAGTAAGCTTTTAGATAATAAGTCAACTTTTAGATAATAAGTCAACAACTTGTTCTTCTGATAGTTACCAATCCTAATGTCTTTATGTGAACTAATACAAACTTTGTTACTTTAAACAAGTTGTGATTGTGTGTGATGAATGGCAACTATTTTCCAGGCAGGATAGTTTACATGTAAACTCCCATTATCTTGTAATGCTAAGAGAAAGCAGTAGGAAGCGATTGGCATAGAAGGGGAACCATTAAATAGTGGAGGTAACAGTAGTTGTTTTGGCCACGGTTGCAGTGCCAGGAGGCAAGGTGTGTGATAGCAGGTCAGGCAGTTGAATATGGGCCAAGCAGGCAGAAGGAATGACAGTAGAGTGGCATATTTATGAAGAAGCTGCTCGTAGCGTAGCGTAGATGTGTTGTTGAGTAGCTATCAGGTCACTACGGCCGTGCCTACTGCTCACCTGAGTACCTGGACACTGACAAGCTAACATGCGACCCCAATACTGGCCAGCGAAATTCAGCACCTGTCAAGTAGTTGTTTGGCTATATTTAGAAGTGCATTTGGTGCATCCTAGGAGAGACGATCTCTGCTAAAAGTCAGGAAGTGCTTGTGTACAGGGAAGTTAAGGGTCAAATCAGGCAGGCGGCATGCGTATGGGCATGTAGTCTACAAGTACTTAGCAAGGAACCCGGCTCATTTGGCCCAGCACGTGCTGCTCTGCACTTTAATATGACCATACTGTATGGTAAAAGTGGGTTGGGCAGAAAGGGAAGTGTGATAAAGTGGATGGTACATTGATTTGTAAGAGTGCTTTGCTAGTAACAGGTCAATAAATAGCTTTGCAGTGACCCTTCTTTGAATTTCAGCTGTGGTATGTGCATGTGTAGTGACTGGAATCTTGGCCGCTATGGAAGCACAGTCACCAGAAGCTCACCGGAAACACAAGATGGATTTACTCAAGTAGTCCTGTCTCATGTGAGATTTTCTTCAGCATTTGCATTGCCTTCAATGCCTTATATCCTGTACTTAATGCATATTGACTCTTGTCTTGATTAGCCTGTAAGGACGTCTTAATACACTCCCTCTAGGCATACTCATCAGGGTTTGTAATCAATGCAAGTTTTACTTTACGCTTGATCAGGTTTTTTCTTCTTTTCTCTGCCCTTAGTTCACCTGTGCACCCCTCTCCCTCGAAACTCCAGGATTCAATTAAAGGTTGTGTACACCACTGGGTGTTCGCTCTAAATGTGATCGTCATATTTACTTTGAAAGTCTGTGTACATCAGAAGTATACATTTAAATAGAAAGAAATGAGTGTGCACAAAATGTATGATAAAACATACACCATTTTGGTATAGTATTTATATTCACAGGTTAGTTATGTGGTGTCTTTATTGAATTAATTAATTTATAATACAAATAGTCACGTACTATCCCTTTAAAATTCATACAAGTATTTGACCAAAACTCCATTCTACATGTGTGTTTTATTTTTTATTTATTCCAACTTTATCCCATTCTATTATGGGTCATTTACTGCTTAAACAAGAAAAATTGTGGACAAGAAAATTGTACTCTCTCTGATGGTTTGGTTTTACATGGTGAGGACAAACTAAGGGCATTGACTTGCCAAATCTGCCATAACTAATTATTGTTAACAAGTACAATTTTAAATGTATTCTCTGTGATAGGTCAGTGAAGCATATGTGGGGGTGAGGGTGCTAACACATTATTGTATAATGACATGACACCTGTATCTTCAGCCCCAGAAACTATCATCAAATCTAAGCAGTCATTTATCCTGACTAGAATGTGACAACTTGTCATTCTATCCATACTTAGGAGTGTGAGTAGAAACTAAGCAATGCTGTGTAGTACTATAGAGACTTTGATTAATGGTTCACCATTCTGACTTCAATTACTTGGTAGAAATTGAAGTCACTATACTGATAGCCTCATAATATATTGTCTTCTGGTTTGACTACCCAAGAATATTTATGGTGTTGTGCACTTAAGGAATAATGTTACAAAGTATTTTTTATATCAGGTAATAAACCACAAGGGAAACTGACTGGGTAAATTTGAAACAATGTGGGATTGAACAATGAAAAATTGACTAGTACTTGAAATGAACTTTTTAAAACAAAAATTGAGTTTTGACCCTTTTGCCATATTTGACTTGAGAACTTTAAATGTAACTCGAAAATGTCACCATAGCATCAATGTCATGCAAATATTCCTTTTATGCACTTTTCAAATTTCATTTTGAATCTGTAAGAATCAAATAACTTATAATAAAACTCTATACTCAAACCTGTGGACTGACTTGTAGGGTTTTGTTTGATTTAATATTAAACATTACTCTTCTCATTGGTTGGCTGGTGAGCCGTGTGTACTGGTAACCCAACATTGTAAGTGACTATCACATGTCTAATAACTACCAGCCAATCACACACCAGTATTCTTGTGTAGATGGTAGTGACTAGATTCATTACCATATTATTTGCATAGTTAGCATTGTCAGTACAACACTGTCTACATCTCCCTAGTGCACCCCGCCCACAAGTTATCCAGGAAGCATTCACTCACATTGTATGTGACAGGGCTGCTTGATCACCAATAAAGATCTTTCTGTGCATTGCAAATGTATGTGTGCTGTAGCTGGATGAATTTAGGTTCATTCCATCAATCACTGCGGTAATCTCCATCCCAGTGTGTTGGGAACATATTAATCATTGTATTCAGGATTTTGAGTTGAGGGGGGGGGGGGTAGTTTAAGAAAGAATTGATCACAGGGTTGGCTTTGAAAATAAAGATACCTTCGGCTCAATAAAGCCACTACTGCTTCAAATCAAAGTTGCTGTCACGCAACTTGTTATGTCAAAATATTGAACAAGTAGGAAACTTTTAGAAAAGACATTGATGTTTTATTCAATAAAGTTACAGAATACCAATATTTGAGCAGAACTTGTCACCTTATGTGTTCGTTCTCTGGTAATGAGGCCAAATAATCTTCAAAAGGTCTGGATTTTTTTTGCCATCGACCCAGAAAAAAATCCTGTGACAAGAAGACTTTAAAGACATTTTGTATTCGAGATGGAAGGACACTGACATTGAAAAGCCGCACACGGTTGAACCCAAGCCCACATGGCAGGATTTGAACCATGGTCATTAGAGGTAAAAGGCAGGGAAAGTAATATTACGCCAACCTTCTGTTATTGTGATCTATACAGTTTTTGTACCACAAAAGTCCAAATGCAATTGTGTTGTTGACTGCATATTTTTCTTGTCTGCAAGTTTATTCCCTGAATAATTGGATGACAAGAGATTTGAAATACCTGTGCACTTGATCCACATTGTAACGTGTGTGACATGCTGTTGCACATGTGTATGCATACATTTATAAATGGGACCAGGCGTATGAATAAACATGTGGGTTGCAAGGATGCAGAGTTTCTGTCAGGCCAGTGTTAAGTGGTTACCCATGGGATAGATATTAAGAGGCCACAATGGACATATGGCCAAGGTGTCCAGATCACAATGCAATCATATTGCATGTACTTGAGTCTGGCCACACAGGAGGACTGCTAGCGCTGTTGTTGATTCATCCATTATGTTAGCTGGCTACATATTTGCCAATGTGAAAAACAGTGTGTGATTCCCTTCTGTCTGTGTGGGCATGGGTAAATAAGGCAATCATTCCAATGCAGATTTCTACTGCACTTTCAGTTGGTTGAAGAGTTTGACAATAATATTTCATCATATTGACAATGAAGGTTTTTTTTTCTCTTTTTTCCTTCATTTTCTTAAACAATTTTCATGATGGAATAAACCCAAGAGATTACTATGGACAGATCATTCTCTCTGCTAAGTCAATGCTGTCAAAGTTTTACACACATCAGTGGCAGTCTGTTATTAATTCTGCAGAAAACTCAAGTGCAACTACTCAAAAGTTCTTTGAGAGCAACCCGTAAACAATGTAGTATCATTTAAAAAATCGACAGTAACAAGTACTCCTGGATGATAAGTGTTCGAGGAGCAAAATGCACTACCCAATATCAGAACCTACAGCTTTATGTCCCATCCCAAGGACAAAGCAATTATGGTTAAGTGTCTTGCTCAAGGACACTTTATATGACACCATCATCTTTGACATCAACAGTTATGGTAAATTTATCTTGCTCAAGGCTACCCCAACATGGTCAGCATGGTTGGGATTCGAACCCCCTCCACTGGGGTGCATGAATCAGCTTGATGGCCCCTTATAAATTACATCGACTCTTAGAGTGGTATGAATGGTTGTAGGCATACAGCGTGCGTCTGGTGACTGCTTGATTATTCTACTAGTTAATTTGCAGGCTATGGCTTTGAGTGTAATTGATGATAAGTTGCTTCTTTATACATCCTGTCCATACCACTACTCCACTTCACCCTGCTGTTTAGCCTCAGATCAAAGCTAATTAATTCCCCTCAAATGACTGGCACTACAGTCCCATTAACATCTGTAGAGTACCATACTCTATTGGACAATTAAGTATGTACGTCATAAGTGGTAATATTCAATGATATTGAGAATGAATCCCAGCAGTATCATATGAGAACAGGAAATGGGACTTTTATATGACACTAGCGGGCATACCAAGCACAGGAAAGTGTTAAACTTGATGCTTGGCATTCAAACACGAGGTGTTCAGGAATTTAGAAGAAGAAAATACAAATGCTGAATACCAAATGATGAAAAAGGAAATCAGAAATCATAATAACAACAAAAATATTAAAAAGATAAATATATAAAGAACACTTTCAACAAGACCATCAATCTATGGTAGGCCTATACTTTAACTAGAGATTTTGTTTGAATTTGAACTATTTTTCAAATTGCTGTTTCATAGACTGCTTACTGGTTTGTTGTTGTTGTTTTTTTAATATATCAAATACCAAAATAAAGCTGACTTCATTCATTCAAAACTGCAAATGTGTATTGAATCTTGCAACTGTTTTGATGAGTAAATCATTCCTAAACACAAACCTCACTTTCTTGAAAACCAAAATACGAGCAGGCCTGCAGAGCGTTGAGTACAAACCAATGCATAGTGAGACAATTCACTTCGTAAAAACACTAAACTTAAATAGGTCAACAGAAACACGACTTCGTGAAAATGCAAAAGTCATACCATAGGCCTTTGGCACTGTGTCAGCACTTAGTATTTCAATGGGTGGCAAATCACAATTCTAGGAAACACAAAATGGTAAATCTTTTGATTTTACGGTCATGCTAACTATTGTAGCTACAAAACTTTGACCTGTTAGGTGCTGAAACTTGCTGAAAATGTCAACAGCAATGAGTATTATTAATATTTTGTACAAAAGTTGATTGTGACTTTGTGAAAATGTTGATCAATTATTATATATCTCAAATCTTGTTTTGTAATTTTTTTTTTAATAATTGGATTTATGTTGAAGCTATAAGATGAGATGCAAAAGTTCCTTTATTTATGTAGTGTGTAGTATTTTTCCTGCCATGAAATGCTCGGAGATGCGTAACATCGACGTTTTTGTGGAAAAACCTTTGGGAAACATAATAATCCACACACACAAACCCCCAAACAGATATCTAGACCAGCTTGCTCACCTAATTTGTGAAAGGCCAGTTATTGGAAAAACTATTGTAAGAAATACTTATGTATCAGTTTCCTTGAAAGTATACACATCACTTCAGTTATAAGATTCAAAAGTCACACAGATCTAGTTTTGTCATTTGATGGGACTGCATATCATATGTCAACCATCATTCCTGCTTTATCTAAGATTGTCCAGGGCTGAAATTTTGCAATGAGAAAAGAAAAACTTCCATTCGAAAATTGTAATCTGAAACACGGATGCAGCCTTTAGTTTTTTCATTTTAGCTATAGACTTTGCAAGTCTCGCACGCTTTTGAACTTCCAGACCCAAGTTGGTCCCGACCATATTAAATTTTCACGTGCGCGATTCTGTTACTTCAAATACTTTAGTTTAATGTAGTTTATAGCTTTAAATATATATCATATTGTTGGGAAAGTAAATTTTAGCCATGAAACAAAGTAAAATTAATTTAACAAATGAACAAAGAAAACCTGAGAATAAAACTTGACCTCTGATTCCGGTTACTTGTAAACAATTAAGAATTTTACCCTACTGACGTTCATGTTATCATTAAACCTAAGTAATGGTCGCACAAATTTTAGCGTGATTGGCAAATGAAGTTTCTGAAAAATCAGCATTCGCCTCCCAAGTTTTAACTTTGTTTCAATGTTATTTTTAACAAATTATATGTATCACATAAAAATTGAAGTTGTATTTATAACAAATTGCAATGGGTATTTTTATTTTCAAGAGTTTTGTGTAAATATAATTTAAATAGAAGAATTATTTCATAGAAAGATATAGTCTTCATTCGCCTTGTTTTCTCCTTTTCGATACGAAGGAGACTTGCACAGTCTGTTGTTAATAGTCTTTTTTTCTTCTGCTTCTTACTAAACCCACTCATCACAGTTTCTCATACAAAAAGAATCTTGGACAGACTTGAAGTATAACATTTACTTAGACCATTTTTTATAGATCTAAGTTAACATGTCACGATGACATCATCAGGTGTCAAAACACTCAATCAAAAGTTCATATTTCAAGACATCATAACTCATGAACCATGCTATGAATTTCTGCATCATCCAAAAGGTATTGGAAAGCGAACATTTTCCATTGACATGACCCCAATTGGATCTTGTTTTCCATCTTAACAGTAGGTTCAATAAAAACAATTTTCCCAAGAGCTGTTGGAGTTATGGGCCTCTAGAGCCAATGTGGTAGAGAATTTGAATATGGTTTCATTTCCAAAATTATTTTGATCAAATTTAGAATACAAAAAACTTATGTCAATAAAAAGACAGCTGACAAGATCATATGGCAAAGAGAAAAGAACATTTTGATGCAGTTTTGAAGGCCGTTTAAAACTAACTTGTACGATTTCTGCTTTATGTTGTACAGAACAATTGGTGTTAAAATAATAATGACTAATGACAAATTTAATTTGTTCATTGTCAAAATGAACGAAGATTCTCCAACTTAAGTTCAGTTTGAAAAATGTGGACGTTCATACACTAACGGAGTACTTTATATGGATGGAAGTCTCAGTTATAAAATTTATCCATAAAACATGCAAGTTGAAATCATTTCAAACTAAGCTTATATGTGCTTAAAACTAAACACAATGATGTGATGATAAGGAATCAGGTATCAAAGTAAACAATTTCAAAACTTATTGTTTCCAAAATCCATACTTGAAGATTCACAATTTTGTTGATTTGAATCTTCACTTGATGTTTGATGTATGCAATCAATTTTGTAAAATCAACCAGTATTTTCACAGTTATTCAAACAAAACAATGAGTTCTAGACTCTAGTCAGGTTCTGGGTTTGCCAACTGCACAATAAGTTATACTCAGGTTCTGGGTTTACCAACTGACCACTGAGTTCTAGTCAGGTTTTGAGTTTGCCAACTGAACAGTGAGTTCTAGTCAGGTTCTGGGTTTGCCAACTAGCAGTGAGTTCTAGTCAGGTTCTGGGTTTGCCAACTAACAGTGAGTTCTAGTCAAGTTTTGGGTTTGGCAACTAACAGTGAGTTCTAGTCAGGTTCTGGGTTTGCCAACTAACAGTGAGTTCTAGTCTGGTTCTGGGTTTGGCAACTAACAGTGAGTTCTTGTCAGGTTCTTGGTTTGGCAACTAACAGTGAGTTCTAGTCAGGTTCTTGGTTTGGCAACTAACAGTGAGTTCTAGTCAGGTTCTGGGTTTGGCAACTAACAGTGAGTTCTAGTCAGGTTCTGGGTTTGGCAACCGACCAATGAGTTCTAGTCAGGTTCTGGGTTTGCCAACTAACAGTGAGTTCTTGTCAGGTTCTGGGTTTGCCAACTAACAGTGAGTTCTAGTCAGGTTCTTGGTTTGCCAACTAACAGTGAGTTCTAGTCAGGTTCTTGGTTTGGCAACTAACAGTGAGTTCTAGTCAGGTTCTTGGTTTGCCAACTAACAGTGAGTTCTTGTCAGGTTCTGGGTTTGCCAACTAACAGTGAGTTCTAGTCAGGTTCTGGGTTTGCCAACTAACAGTGAGTTCTAGTCAAGTTTTGGGTTTGGCAACTAACAGTGAGTTCTTGTCAGGTTCTGGGTTTGCCAACTAACAGTGAGTTCTAGTCAGGTTCTGGGTTTGCCAACTAACAGTGAGTTCTAGTCAGGTTCTTGGTTTGGCAACTAACAGTGAGTTCTAGTCAGGTTCTTGGTTTGCCAACTAACAGTGAGTTCTTGTCAGGTTCTGGGTTTGCCAACTAACAGTGAGTTCTAGTCAGGTTCTGGGTTTGCCAACTAACAGTGAGTTCTTGTCAGGTTCTGGGTTTGCCAACTAACAGTGAGTTCTTGTCAGGTTCTGGGTTTGCCAACTAACAGTGAGTTCTAGTCAGGTTCTGGGTTTGCCAACTAGCAGCGAGTTCTAGTCAGGTTCTGGGTTTGCCAACTAACAGTGAGTTCTAGTCAAGTTTTGGGTTTGGCAACTAACAGCGAGTTCTAGTCAGGTTCTGGGTTTGCCAACTAACAGTGAGTTCTAGTCAAGTTTTGGGTTAGGCAACTAACAGCGAGTTCTAGTCAGGTTCTGGGTTTGCCAACTAACAGTGAGTTCTAGTCTGGTTCTGGGTTTGGCAGCTGACCAATGAGTTCTACTCAGGTTCTGGGTTTGCCAGCTGAACAATGAGTTCTAGTCATTTTCTGGGTTTGCCAACTAACAGTGAGTTCTAGTCAGGTTCTGGGTTTGCCAACTAACAGTGAGTTCTAGTCAAGTTTTGAGTTTGCCAACTCACAGTGAGTTCTAGTCAGGTTTTGAGTTTGCCAACTAACAGTGAGTTCTTGTCAGGTTCTTGGTTTGGCAACTAACAGTGAGTTCTAGTCAGGTTCTTGGTTTGCCAACTAACAGTGAGTTCTAGTCAAGTTTTGGGTTTGCCAACTAACAGTGAGTTCTTGTCAGGTTCTGAGTTTGCCAACTAACAGTGAGTTCTAGTCAAGTTTTGGGTTTGCCAACTAACAGTGAGTTCTAGTCAAGTTTTGGGTTTGCCGACTGAATTTTAGGCAGGAAACATCCTTGCTTTGGTGCTTTAATTACAGAACAAGGCTCAAAACACCATGAGAAATATGATTAGGGGCATTGTGCCTGGCTCTTCAGCTACATTTGTAGCTCTCCCTCCCACCCTGCTGGAAAAATAAGGGGTAGCACTGCAAAAGGAGCTGTGCAACAAAAATAGCAGTGTCTCTCTGGCCTGGGTGAACTTTCAGGCCGGAGGGCTCTTGTTTTTTGCCATGGTTATTACAGAAGAGGTGTGGGTTGCCATTGGAATGCTTTGGAAACGGGTTCGTACAGATTTCATGGCTGAGATTTATCCCCAACCCATTCGTAAATAAACTGAATTGTTTGGATGTTGGTCCTAAAGATGCTTGAGTAACATAAATGATTTAAAATATGGAAGCACAGTATGTGTATTTGGGTGTAATTCTAAAATCTCACTATTTATTATCTTAGATGTTAAACTCCTTACCTGGTGCATGTTTCCCTCCATCCTACAATCTAGACTGTTGTAAGAGGAATATCAATTCCTACCTTCAGTTCCTCTGAGTTATTTTCATCTTAAATTTTTCCCCTTTTGTAGCAAGAGTGGCTTTTAGCCTTGTTTGGGACAAACTTACATTTTCTAAGTGGCAAAATGTACAGCATTGTTGCATCTAACATAAACATTCATGAAATGTGAAAATGTGCTTAAACATTTTTTGTTTGTTGGAAATAAAGTATACATTAATTTGCAATATTCAGTGATCAAAACTAGGTGTTTCTCTACAACTCTCTAAAATTGATGATAAATGACATGACCATAGTTACTTTGTTTGTGATCGAGTCAAAGTTGATGTTAGAATGCATACTGCTACAAAATAGCCTAAATCCTAAGAAGATGTATTCAGTGCATTAATGCAAGTGAACTACCCCTAGGGACATGGCGTGCTCTGTGCAATAGTCACCCAATACCCCATTTGCATTGAGTGCATTAGGTGGGATCTATGGATGCACTGCATTTAGCCACAATTGGCTACATTTTCTCAGCAATACTAACAAGAAAAATCCTTAGGAAATTGACTGATTAAATACACCAGCTTAAAGTTAACTGAACAGTAAATCCATGTGTGGGTTACTATACATGATCATCAACAATAACATGAAGTCCCATTATTTCAAGACTCTGGTTTCCAATTAAATTGTGTTCCTGGTTTGCATTTTTTGTTGTTGCAACAACTACATAATTACCTGCATGTACATTGCACATGTATACATGTACCTGTTAGGATCAGTTATATATTCATGTATGATGGACAGTGGCTAATGGGATTGAGATCTACACAAACATGTGACAGGTTTACCTTGATCCAGACAGTCATGTGCCTAGCTTATGCACATTTTGCATCACTATGTAGTTTTTGAAAATCATGTGCTCCATAGTTTGCAATACAAACCATACGTTTGGCTTGTATAAATCAAATGTCTGGTTTAAAAAACGTTTTATCACATGCTTTGTTTGCAAGATCACTTCCCTTGCCAATTTACAGTGATTTAAAAAAAAACATGTACACTACATACATGTAGTTAAATGCGCAAATCATTTGCCGATGTTCAAGTGCTCGTTGGCAAAACTATCTCATGCCATAGCTGCAAAATCATATCCTTGCTTTTGTGTATAAGGTGGCACGACTTTCAAACCAATTCAGCTAATTTACAAGATTAAGAAGCCATTCTTATTCACAGACTATTTTTATTGTGCCGCTCCCAGCAAAAAGAAAGCATTATCACTGAGTAAACAGGTATATTTTTACTTCATTTATATTTGTCAAGTTTGATTGGATAGGATTGTTTGAATAATCGACAGGTATGTAGGCATTTTCTCTGGTGCATACTTATTGAACATGAGAAACCACATAGAACCCTCCTCAAGGAGAGCTTCTACTATTGATCCATTCACAGCTTGTATTGCAAGGAAGATGGTACTCACAGCCAGTTGCTGTATCCAGTCTCAATAATCTCAGACTAATCTTAAAGAGGCAGTATGACATCAGGTTCGGCAGTATGACATCAGGTTCTAGAGGCTCAGCTTTAAAGGGAAGGACAGCCAATCTAAGCACAAGTGATGGGAGTGGTCCCCATTCCTGGCTGGATTTCTGGCACATTTCAGAAATAAAGGCTTTTGGGAGAAAAGATGATTTAAATCGAAAGAAGAAAAGAAAAAAGGGTGAAATATTACTTGATGATTGATGATTATTCTGACAGTACAATTCTGACTGCCAACTATCTGATGAGTTTATGCGACTATTTGAAATGATCTGTTCATAGTTGCTCTTACTAAAGGTGTATAGTAGATAGTGGCAGTCGTCATGCACCCAATTAACAATTTCTAAAATCATGCTTACATGTATATCGTTCTCTGTAAAGTAAAAATATACTGTTTCAGTCGATTAAAAAAATCCAAACACTTCTGATCTTTTTTGTGTGTGCAATTTCCTGTTCTTCAAACCCTGTTTTTTCATGTCCTGACAACTTGTTTTTCATGTGGCCTGAATAGAAATACATATTCCAAAAGTTGTTAATTTAAATCACCAGTTAACTGCTTGCCATTCTGAACATGCTCACATTGTATTAATGTTACAGATCACTCGGAAGCTAAACAAAAATGACGGGCCGTTAATTTAACTCCTCCGGGTTCACAAATCTGCCCCTACAGCTTCATCAGACTTGGTGGTCATGTTATAAAGAAAACAACAACAAAGCTGGTTTAGTTTTGTCAGGGGTTTATTATGTGCATGTTCATATCAGATTTATTGATTGTAACAATTTAAATAAGTAGGGGTGATTTGTTGGGTGCTCAGTTGTTTCTGACAGTGTTTTTTATGCTGAAATCTTTCTCTGGAGGATTGGTACAGCTTTATAATCTGTCATCTTTGAGATTGAAAGTTATTATGTTTGTCAATGATTAGTAAACATCTTAACATGCATGTACCTGATACTAGAGAAACTGCAAATGTCTTTTCAAAGGAAATTTGTATACTTTTGGCAAATGATGTGACATTTAGGCCTTGGACAACTTTTGATATTGAAACATTAACATGGAAACCTTTTTCTTCAAACATATTTCAATATTTCTGTATCAACTTTATAGGGAACAATTTTTAATTTTGGAAGTAGTTGTATGGAAATGATGTACATTCTTTCTGAAGAGAAGGAAATGGTGAAAAACAGCATTTTCTATTTGGAAGCATTACCTCACTAGGAGTGGATTTCACAAGAGTTAAGACTAGTCTTATCTCGAGTTAGGACGAGTTACTCATCCTAACTTATCACTAGCCTTTAAGTTTTTAATAACTCCTTAGTCCTAGGACTAGTCCTAAGTTAGGACTATCTTTGTGAAATCGAACCGAGACGCCATAAAACAAGAAACTATTAGATAGATCTTACTGGAGATTTTCAGGATAACATTGTGTTTCTCAGTGCTGAAATGTTGCCTATGATTGCCAAATGCCATCTTTGTTGTAACTGGATTTCATATAGGTTTCTTTGAATGCTTTAATTTTCCTTTCTTCATTCCATCATTACTAATATACTCCTCAAGAACAGGCAGGTTGATGCAAATATAAGACCCTTTGTAAACAATGCCAGTACTGCACCACCTTTGAGTCAAAATAGATGCTTATTGCTTCATCTGCGCACTTTCCAAGCAGTGCATGAAGAAGAAAGCTGTATGACTTATCTTCAAGTTGTCTTCCACCTTGCAATTATTGCAGGCAGGTAGGCACAACCGCGCACCATAGACTCCTTCCAAGACTCAGCACACATGTTGTGGTTTTTATGAGTTCAAATACATGTAATAGTGCATCAGAACTCACCACATGCATGATTTGGTTTGAAATTGAAAGGTCTGAGTGACATGGCCTCAGGTATTGTTATTGGTCTAGGTGTTCACTCAGTTTGCGGGATTGCTTAATGTACTGACAGTTGAAAGTGGTCAAAGTCGGCAAAGCAGAAACAAACAATTCATTGTTGACATATAGAGTTGTGGTAACTTTCTCTCACCTTTAAGGATGGATTCACCCTTGGTGATGACAGGAATATTGAAGGTACTTAGGCCTACCAAGATTTGTGTTTTATCATTTATTTCTGCTGTGCTAATTTGTGTGCTGAAGCCGTTCTATGAAAATGGACCTAGGGCTTGTTTCCATAAAGCACACAATAAGTTTCCTGATAAAAAAATGGGTTCTCTGCTATGTTGCATTTTTAACAAATCTGAACAATTGCTAGCGCAAGGTTTTTGTTTCTATTTTAATGTGAACTCAAATGGAGATAGATATATTGCTCTCTATTGAGCAGTTTTTGTATGCTTTAATCTAGTTTTGTACATTTAACCTTTTAGATGTTGTGACTACTTTTGCTTGTGGCAAATCCTGAAGCTCTGTTTGTGAATTTGTGCATTGTTTCGGTACCTGTCAGTCATTTCATCAGCTGAAATAATAAATCAAATAAATGAGTAGGTTTGGGAAGAATTAATTCCTTCAAACCAAGTAGAGTATACTTGTACTGTATAAAGATATGCTTCTTAAAGCCAACCTGTGACAATTTCATTCATTTTAAGTACCATACTTCAAAATAAGCTTGTACAAAAAATGGAAGATAGTTTTTGTTATTAAAATGTTTTACCTGTCATGGTCACATTTGCTTTGCAAGAACCACGTAAGAGGCAAGATAAAGTAATATATCAGATTAAAATCACAAGTTGCTTTAAAATCACAAAACTTCTTTGTTTTCTTGGGAGTTGGCCACCTTCATAAAAAGAAATCTGAAAGATTGAAAATACCAGTTCTTCCCAATACTCATCATTGCTTTCTCATTAATCTAGTTCACAATTAATGTGGGTGACTTTGTGTGTAAAATTGTCTTTGGTTGTAACACCTGAGAGAAGATGAGAAAAAGCCCTGCTCATGTGTGCGCTGGTGGGCTGATAAGGTTTTTTGTTTTCTTTTTCCATGGGGGGTTATACCATGGAGGCCGAAGAGTTATGGCCCTTCCAATGACACACCTGGTTATATCAACTAGGCATGTCAGACTGTAATGAGGCGCTAACTACTCTAATGTATAGGTCAATGCTATCACTCAATCATCTATTCAATCTGTCAGTCACTTCACCACCAACTTGCTGAATCTTTGCTCTGTGCTTTAGGGTTACTCCTTGGTAGGAGCATGATTGGAGACAGTACTTATTGATAAACAGACGAACACATTTTTAAAATGGTGATTGTATTTAAAGGAGGGACATTCCAGGGTTAGGCGTGCTGTAGGTGAAGTAAAATTAGCAAACAGTAAATTTATATTTTGCAATTACCCTTGAAAAGGAATTCTGAGTAGGCGTGAGAAAAACTAAGTCTTTAATAGGTCTGGGTAGTGAAGGCATCTTTGTGAAAAAGTTTCAAGTAGGCCCGATTGTTAAAAATATCTTCTGAGAAATTAAGTTTTCTATAGGCTTGAGTAGTAATGTAGGCCTATCTGTGAGTAAAAAAGAAGGAATTCTTGAGTACTGAGTAATTAAGGGTCTGTTTGGAGAAAAAGGAATTCTTTAGTGGGCCTGAGTAGTGAAGGGTGTCTTTGAGATAAAGGAAGTCTGTGAGTAGAACTTTATAAAATGAAGTGACTTATTAAGTAAGCCTAGCTGATTAAAAAAAAACACACAAAAACCCAAAACAAACAAACAAAACATATAGATATTACACAACAATTTGTATGTACACTACATTCTTAAGAATCACACCACTCATTATGATTCAAATGTTCATGTTAGATTTGAACTCTTTCTCTTTGGAACAGACTTAAAATAAAGTACTGATCCCAAACCAAATATTTTCCCATCCACTTTACAAAACAATTCCTATCTGATATTGTTATAGTTTATTTGTTAAGGTCCCAGAGCAGATAGAATCACACCTGACATTTCGGTCTGTATAGTAAGTGGATTAAATTGTTGAGTGCAAGATTTCATGGATCTGATATTTTCATTTGATGTAGCAGGACCTGGCTGGAGAGCTCTTGGTTGTATCAATTATGTAGAATGTCAAACCTTTAATGTCTGCCGCTATCACTCTCAAGGTTCTGGCTTTCAGGTAGATTCAAGTATTAAAGATAAAGTATGCTGTATTTCAATATTTTGGCAGTTATTTGGTGGTGTTTGGTTATTCTGCTCTACTGCTGAGGAAAGAATTGTCTCTTTTTTTGTTAATCTTCTACCGTGATCAATCCTAAGCTAATATTTGCCAATCATTCCCACTTGAATTACCTTCTTAAAACTTCTATCAAGCTAGTAAGTGTGAGATTCTGTCTTGGAGGATTTACTCCAGAAATTAAAACCACATTATTTCTCCTTAACATGTCTACATCAAAACTTAACATATTACCAACCAAAAAAACCCAACCCACGACCCAATTTCTGCTTTAAAGTTGCTTTGGTACGGAGACACACTTAGGGGTTTTATAAATAAAATAAAAACAAATTTCAATCCTCAATGTAGGGCTAGATAGCTCAGTTGGTAGAGCGCCGGCATGTTCATCTGGAGGTCATTGGTTCAAATCCCGCTCTAGTCATTTTTCTTTGTTCAACCCCAAATTAAAAAAATTACCCAGTCAGTTTCCCGTCTGGTTTATTATGTGATATTTGAAAACAGCTTCAGGTAACAATAAATAGCTTAAATGTTTTGTTTTTGATATATACATTCATATTATCATTGAAGCTGCATACAAGTATGGTAAGAGGAGTGATTGAGTGAGCTACATTGACATTTAATGCATTTGATACCAGTAACCATAGAGCAAGGAACTTGCTCTATGCAGTAACCAATGCTCTACTCTATCTTTAAGTACCTCCACTAAATGCCAGGCAAGCCTTTACTGATTAAGAGTCATTACACTAACCATTAGGGTCTGGATTTCCGGGCTGACATTCATTATAGTATAATTGGAAATATACTGAATAAAGTGAGCTGGAGGTGGGAATCACACTCTATAAGGTCATTGAAACTAGCCTCATGATCATAGATTAAGAAAATAATGACACTAGCATGAAGGTATGCTTAGAGCTCTATCTACCATTACACAGGCAAGGTGGATGGCTGGTTCACCAGTGAGGTAGAGAATTGCTAATCTATGTTTTGTTTGGTTCTTTCTTAATAACTTACTTTTTACTGCTGGCCCCGCCTTATCTTTGTCTGACTATGTTGCAATCCTTTCAATGGGCAATCCTGTGTGTGCCGCTTGCTGGCTGGGCAGGGGTTAAGATCTAGGAACATTGAAGAATGGAGTTTCATTCCTGTCTACACCCGTACCTGTAGGTTTGAACTTTGAATTTCACAATAGGGAAAGACATATTTTGATGAAATTAAGTAATTCTGATGTGGTAACATCATCCACTGAAGCCTGGAACACCATGGTCACACTGTTTGCATTGTCAAGCATGGTGTCTGTAACTGTATCCATATTTTGTAAGGATTGAAAGCTGTTTGCTTAAAAATATTGTTAAAGGTTTCACTTAAACAGCATGCTCTATCATTTTAACAGCATGCAGCTTCTGTCACAGGGTGACACTTACTTTTGTATATAATATATAGTCTTATATAGTGCACATATCTATCAATAAGGTACTCAAGGCAGTTGAATAGAAACATTTTAAGACAGGTTTTGAATTGTTTTGAGTAATGAGACAAATTTGTGTAGTACCTAATAATGGTTTACAAGGTGCTGTAGCGCATTCAGCAGCCAGTGCCAGAAACACTGGGCAAACCCCTTAGTGATATTTATTAGTGCAAATGGGTTCTTTTACGTGCATTACACAACACACAGGACATACAGCTTTACGTCCCATCCAATATGACACGGTGTATACAGATGTCTAAATATTAACAAATTCACTGAAGGACAAGTTGAGGAGTAACACGTGGGAGTAGCTGCACAAACATTGTTCTCTTTCAGCCAACCTAGAAATGACTTTTCAGTTCAAAATGAGATTGGTGACTGCTGACCCATAGGCGAGGCGAGTTGGAACAGAATCATTTTATCTGTGAAAGAAACCATAGAGCAAGTCTGTTCCTTGCTCTATGAAGAAACCAAGTCATTTTTGTACATGCTTTATTTTTCCCCCCAGAAAATAGTAGCAACCTAATGTGTTATGTGAAATGGTTTGGAATGGATCACTTGTAGCAGCCTCTGTTAACATACCTTCATGTTTTGTGGTAAATGATCCCACATCAGGTTGAATGACCACTCAAGATGTGTAGTATAATCTACCCTAAACCTTTCAGTCACTTAAGAGAGCTTTTAAATACTCTTAATTGACCTATTCAATACATGGGTTCAATCAATGAAGTAGAGTTTAACCATAGTCTGTCAGTTTGGGTGTTGTAAAGAACATGCACCCTGGTGAAGGTTTTTTTTTTTTTACTGATGCCACTTATAGAATTCAGCATTGTGGGTACACAGAGTGCACCAGCATACTTACTTTTAAAACAAGCAGATGTAATTCCTTTAAATATCTAGAGGCACATGTGGCTTATATATCAACAAACACCTCTAGGTTTATATTCCATTTGTGTAATATAAGAATGAAGCAGGCTTGGGAAGTTCTATTGATTTCATGGGGAGTTGTTATGGTACTGTGCATTAACACCCCTACCCTCCAGATACAAGGAATTATTGTGACAAGATAAACTAGGCTAAACACACAGTATTGGATAACCCCAATAAAGTTGATTTGTTGCTAATGGGGGCGCTTGATTCAGCCTTGCCAACAAACATACATGACCTGGCCCTCCACTGTCTTGTTTAGCTGGAGTGGACTTGGTCAATTCTTATTATCTGTGTTAAGTAATACTGTCTACTTTACAGGGTTCATGCTTGAACTGTTAATAGTCAACCTGTGGAAACAGGCCGGCCATACTGCACACCTCACACGCTCATTTCTAAATCACATTAGATGCTTGCTAAAAGAAATATGTACTGAAGAAGAGTGGGTCTCTGCACTGTATTCTAGTCTCTCACCAGAAGCAAATGGACCAAACAGATTGTCTTGATAAGCACATCAAGAACTTGAGAGAATTTTGTGGAATATTGTTCAATATTTTTTGCAAAATCCTCAAAGTATCTAGCACTTTGGAGAGAAGTCAATGTGTAATCTGTGTAATCTAGTAAAGACTGAAAACCCAGTTGGTATGGCTACTCTAAAGGGGGGGGGGGTGAGCATGGTACAGAGGTTAAAAGCAGGGAGTGTACCACTACATCAACCTGATCCTCCACTTGGTAAAAGAAAGTGTACCGGATTATCATGTCAACGTTTTTTTAGACATGCTTTTTACAGTGTTAGTACAACCTCTGTACTGTTTTTATTCCTATGGGCGTATACAAAGCTGTGAATTCTACATATTTTCCAGTTTATGACATGGAACAGTAAACTGTCTATTCACGACATACTTTCACTCTAATGAGATACTAGTTTCATTAGCTTGAGCTAAACTTATCCAAGGTGTTGAGTTGCATTCACATAACCTCATTTGGCTCCTGTTTCATCTATTTTTCCTCTTCAATTTGTTCAATCTGAAACAAAAGATTGAAGGTATGCGATGGGCACTGCACTGTGATGTGACTTGTACATGTACTTTGCTGAAAACTTTGCAGGTTGGAGTCTAAATTAAAATATGTATATATATATCTATCATGTTATCATGGGTTTTTTCTAAAAGCATTATAGAAAACTTACCAAAGATGTGTAAAGCTATATTGTGTCTTTTCCCTGCTCTACCTAAAAAGATATTGAACTTCTGAGATTCTGCTTGCGCACTCTGAGCATACATTTAAACTTTGATATACTTCTGACATCAAATTTTACAAAACTTTCCTGATACTATCTGTAATCAGTATAATCCATTCTCACAGCCGCACAGGTTTGCCTAGCTCAGGAAGTTGTGACTTCAGCACTTCAGCTCATGTTGATCTTATCATAAGCATTATGTATTTGGAAGATGTTAGTTGTTAACTTACCAGTCAATTTAAGTGTCTACTCCTCATTCTCAAGCATACAGCAGTAATTTATGAACATAAGTCATATCTCAGGAAAAGGAAGGCTCTTCAAATTCTTTGGAATCTTTGCCAATGTTGAATGAATTAGGAACTACAGTTGTACAATACAAAAGGGGCCAAGGGAATGGGTAAAGCAGATGCCAAAGGTTTTAGGGTGCATTTCCATATGTTGAAGGATTCAGATGGATATTGGAGGCTTCCTATAATGATTTAGTTAAAAAAACAGTCCACCTTCCTTCTTTACTGATTCTTGTTTGCTGTTGTTAATAAGTATATTTGACTTATTCATGTATGTTGAAGTGTTGATCTTGAGCCTTTGCAGGAAGATGTCCGCTGCTCACTAGCAACAGTGTATACACAAGCTTCTGCACCCTTGACTTTCATGTGAAATCCAATACAATTAACAATACAGTGTTGGTTTATAGGTTACATTCACTCCTTAGAGTTGATGCTCATTTATTACATGGCATTGAGTTTACCTGTGTAGTTTGCAATCAGTGTATTGTCCATCATTGTTTAGAGTGTGTACAGTTACACTTCAAGTGTGTCTGGATTATGTAAAATTGAATGCAGCATAATATTCACTGTCTCCACTACTACTACTACTATGCTGATAACAATAGCACTCCATACTGATGGCGTCACTTTTGCTCAAAATACCCGTATGTCAGACAGAAATTCCACTTTCTAGCTCTCGTGCGATCACCACGACAGCGCACCTGACCATGATAGCACAGTCAGTAAGCCTACACGCAAGTAAACATAAAGCTTGGACATGTACGCATGCGTACGTTTGGGAATTTTTGACACGTTGTCTGAGATCCTGGTACTGAGCTTTGATTTTTAGCATTAGTGCAGAGTGCTAATTGTTAAAATAACAGAATGTAACTTACACTGTAAGTAGATATGCTGACTACCTGGCCTTTGTTGTCAGTCCTTTTATTCAAGACTGTTATTTTAATGTTTATAAGTATTTGAAAAACCATTTTGAATAGATTTAAATATAATGAGAGCTCGTAATCTTAAGTTGATTGAATCATAGAGAAAGGACTGGTTGAATTTACCAATTACCCTGAAAACTCAAACAATGCTGTACTTAGCATTCAACATCAGCGCCTAATTTCATGGCATTGGTTACCATGGAATGCTGCATTTACGGCTCATAAAGGCCATAGAATTACATGCTTTCAACGGCGTCGTCCAACAAAATTCTGTTAAAAGCAGCGCCATGACATTGGGCCCGATTCTTTCCTCCATTGTTCAACGGCCAACCAAGAAGTTCTTAAATATAAATCTTAATTGACACAATGCATTTATCATGTTAGTCCTTGCCTTGGAAATGTATTCCAGTATTCCACATTTTGATTTGAACAAATAAATAGGCCTAGTATGGGCAAGGGCTAGAGAACATGAAAACAGGTCAGATTTTCTTCGAGCTGTTGGAAAAAAAACATTCCTTTACTTTGTATTTAATTACTTGCTAAGCTTAGATTCAAAGAGCTACATTCTAGGAAGTGTACTTGTAGTTGTTTTTCAACCCACAATATTTGTCAAAAGAAAGATTAAAGAAAATGGACAACAGAAAACAATGGAAAGCCCAAAATGAAGTTCAGCTTCTAAAAGATGTATTTGTGACTGAATGTTGTTCCACAGACACAGAATAAATGAGTTGTATTCTGTGTCTGTTGAAAAACAACCGCATCTTTGCATTCAGTTTCTGTTGAACAAGAACCACTTGTATTCTGTGTCTTGTTGACCAAGAACCACATCTTTCTATTATGTGTCTGTTGAACAAGAACAAGTTACAGACACATCTTTGCATTCTCTGTGTGTTGAAAAAGAACCAGTTGCTAACACAACTGCTTTGCCTTTCCTTGAAAATGCATGTTCTGAAAAGTTAATGCATTTCAACCTAACCATTTATTTCTACACTGTTCACTTTTGATTGTGTAGCTTTACAAATGTTATGAATCTTAAAATAAGCCATTGTAGGGAAACACTTATCTGGACAGTAACTTGGTAATTAATATGTCCCTTTGGTCCACAACGAAATATCAATGTTTGGAGAAAGTAAACTGCTTTTTTTGGAGTCTGCGTAGCATTTTTTTTGGCATATTTGTTAAGACAAAAATAAAGCTGACTTCTTCATTTGTACAGATATGTCAATATGTTTTCATTCTTGCATTTATTTTAGTGAGCCATTAATTCCTAAACGCAAATGTCACTTTGCTCGCAGAGGGCTGTGTACAAACCAATGCATATTGAGACATAACATGATTGGTCACTTCGTATAAACACTACGCTTCAATAGGTCCAACAGATAGCTCACTTTGTGAAAATGCAACAGCCGTACACACAAGATTGGAACCGTGCCATAGCGCTATGTGAAGTTCACTTTGTGGAAGCACAAAATGGCAAATCTAGTGATATGTCGTTCATACTAATTAGTTTAATTACGAATATGTTGCGTATTTGGTGCTGAATTTTGCTGAAAATGTTAACACTAAAATTTGTAACAAAAAACAGTTTTCACAATTTTACTGATAGGTCATTTCGTGGGGCCAGCAATGAATTATTTGAAAACATTTCTTTTCTTGGTTTAATGACATATCAGCACCAAGCACATAAATCCTCAAAGTGGTACATAGCAACCCTGGTACAATGATGCCTTGAGATTAATGATTACTGTATGGATAGGAACTATACATGTAGTCTATCTTTGTATTTGAAGAAAATGTACAAGTCTTAGTCCTGTTTGAATTTGAAGGGCATCTTTAATGTGCTTTATGGTTATATCCTTGAGCTACATACATGTATGGAGATATATTTGCAGACATTATAGTGATACAAATAGATGTGATTAAATATAGTGAAACCATGTAAACCGTGAGGGAGAAGGCAGCAAGTCAGTTTGTAAGAGCTCTCTCTCTCTCTCTCTCTCTGTACGTGCTTTGATATGCTGTGTTAATGTGTTTATGCTTGGAATTGCTCTAGAGGCAAGAAATCAATGCGTTTATGGATTTGACTAACTCCCAATGTGTGATGTAGCTGGGACACACGGTATTCCTTCCCTGATAAAGTTACGTTGACACACTCCGCTGTCTACTGACTTAATATTAACCAATTTACTGCAATCGTATCCCTACAACTGCTGAAGTCCAGCATTCAATAGACTACCTGGCACCTTGTAAAAATTGTTCATTTCGTGTGCACTCCTCCAGCTCCACACTTGCAATTATTTCTTTTATGTTGTTATTATTCTTACCACAAGAGTTTTTGGATACAAGAGTATGATATAGTATTCGATAATGTTACAAATTAAATCAGCCTATTATGATATAACTTGAGACAGAAACACTTAGTGTGAGTTGCATTGTGTGATGAGGATGTACATAATCACACTGTACAACTATCTGTTTTCTACAGACATCTCGTCTGCAGAAAATTTATGTTCCTTCATCTTCCTATACATATATTGCTTTGTCATTTTATCTGTATGTTTTTTTTTTATTATTCAGGGACTTTGTATCAAGATTTAAACCTAGCATGTGAATTCAACAGGTTTGATTAAAATTTGTATCCTAGGAATAAAACAACTTGGGTTTGAACAAAGAAAAATTGACTGGGGCAGGACTTGAACCAATAACTAGATTAACGTGCCGGCGCTCTACCAACTGACCTATCCAGCCCTATGTTGGGGGTCTCCCTATTTTTCAATCTTTGTTCTGGGGTGCCAGTCAGAAGCCAGGAATAGGAATAAAACAGAACACAACATGAAAACAAGTATTAAGCCCTTCCTTTGAGCTTTTCGGAGAAATAGTAAAACTTCGGAAAGGCACCACTAGTGTGATGCATATTAAGGTTCGTATGTTTCATTCATTGTTTAAATACATGTGAATACACCCTCTTTTTTTGTATGTGTTATTCTGCAAAAGTTTTGTCAGTTGATTTATAAATAAGTAATCAGAGTAAAATATGTTTCCTTGAAAAACATTTTTCTTGACATACTGCTTTCTAACGGTAAGATTGTATTGTTAGCAAAGAACCATGCCGCCTCTCTACCCATGTCAAGAATCAAGCAGATTGATTGCGCAGAACAATTTAATTGAATAACTGCTTCTTTTTTGCCTACTTGTGTGAATCATGAACCATGTATGTAAACTACCTTGTAAAGTTTCAGTGTTGCGTATTCGACAAAATAGCAACAAGGCCAGGTTATCTTTTGAGGTGGAAGTAAATAAGCAGTATTGCCATGGAAATTTGCAACATTTTAATTAAAGATTCCCATTTGATGCTAAGAATTTATTGCTCAAGTGGACACTGCGTTTGTGTTTAGATTAAACTATAGGGCAGCTTGTTATATAATGCACCCTGTCTTGGAACCTGCTCAAGTTGGGAACAGGCATTTTATAATATGTCCAATCTATTTTTTAAAATTTTTGTTATGTGCATGGCTGTGAGCCTCTTTTAGATTTTGTCTACGATGCTGAACAAGTTTCTTATTAATAATGTTATAACAGTAATGCCAATCATGACAACTGAAATGGATTTTTCCAAAGCTTGTCTAGCAGTGAGTGGTAAGCACAGCCCCTCAAGCATTTCCCTATTTTGTTTTCTTGAAAGCACTAATTTCTTGTCATTTCTTTTATTTTTTTGCCCTTCTTTTTCTATGTGGTGTGTCCATCTGCTGCCTGTGATGCATGAAATGGTCATATCATACTGCTGACATCATCCCACCTGTGCATTGCCATGGCAACGCTACTCTTCACTCTTGGCTGTTGAAGGTAAGAAAGCCTGTGTTTAAGACCTTACATTTCATCAGTGTTTGGCTATATGAGATGATAATTTGTAGATCCTGTATCTGTGATATCGTAGTTTAGGCTAGAAGGGAATTGCAGGGGAGACATTGAATGCTGTCGCGCAAATTGAAAGATGTTTTTGTACTGCGGAAGCAGGCTTGACTATCCTCAGGGGTGTCATCAAGAAAAAATACAAAATCAATCTCTGTTTTCTTTCTAAATTAGCTGTGGGTCCTTTCGAATCTCATAATCTTCGAGTTCAAATTCAAGTTATAACCAAAATTCAAAATCAAAAGTCTTATTCGGAAAAACCAAAATCCATGTATTTTATTTAGATTGATTTTTGCCAAGGAATGTTAATTTATATATGGGGAGGGGCGCTTTAATGCAGTATCAATGTATTATAAATAGTTTAACAAAAATTTAAATCTACCTAATGATCTATATCATTGTACAACCATATTCCTAATCAACTCATGAGTCAAAGTGAAAGGAGATTGGAATGAAAACTAGTTTGAGCCTTTTCTTGAAACATAACACAAAAAACAAGAGAGTGGGTGCAGACTCTCTCCAGCTACAGTTATTGGATGAAGACACATGTGAAGTAGATGGTTGTTGTAATAGAAACGTTATTGCGTTCAAACTCAGACAAGTTGGTTATTTTCTCAACCTTAATCTATTAACTCTAAATATAAATATTATATACAAACATTTTCTACAGACAAAGACAAAATCCATCTGCAAACCCTTACCAGTCCAAATCCTTCAAAATCCATCCCATGAGTAATGCCATAGCCAAATCAACCATGCATTTGCACATAGCAATCAGAGCCTGCAGGTTCGGGTCTTGGTGGGTTATCATATGGTGTTGGATTCTGGAGGATTCCGACAGAGCCAAAATAAAACAAGAAATATAAGACAGGGAAGACTGTATTACCCCCTTGTGGTAGACTTGATTGCTTTACAGTAGAGTGGAGAATTGAACAAAACAGTTGCGCCTTATGTGCATGCTTGCCACTCAAATTCATTTGTTTTTATTACTTTTTTTAGGAAGTTAGGGTATTAACTAACAAGACTCATGGGCGAGCCAAAGTCCACAAACTTATTGCTTTTTGCGACTTGTTCCCATGAGTGTGTAGACAATCCCTGCAATGTGCTCTAATATTTTGAAGAAAAGTTCAATGCTTTAATAAATTCTTAAAGGTGAGCTTCAGCAGTTTTTTCAAAGTCAAAGCTCACAATTCAAATTGATGTAATTTGAACCAATAATTATGGCAAATGATATAAGCAGTTCATTGAAAAGTATAGTATGCTACAGTGACTGTATTCAGTGATAAGGACCATATTCATTGATAATGACCATACTTACATTCAGTGATAATGAACATTTCCTTAATCAGTGATAATGACTATTTATCCATATTCAGTAATTATGACCATATATCCATATTCAGTAATTATGACCATATATCCATATTCAGTAATTATGACCATATATCCATATTCAGTGATAATGACCATTTATCCATAATCAGTAATAATGAACATTATCCATAATCAGTGATAATGGCCATATATACATTCTCGGTGACAGTTACCATGCTATCTATATTCATTGATAATGACCGTATCCATATTCAGTGATAATGACCATATTTATTGTAGATTTGCCAAAACACTTAGTGCTCTAGGCCTACCTCCTTACCTTTAAACATTTTGGTGGGATTAAAAGTTTTACAATCAAATTTCCATGACCTTTAACCCCTCAGGACATGAACCAAGTGTCATTTATGTCACTCACCCCACGACATTCAATTTTCATTGCCCCCTTTTTGAATCTGTCCAGAAATTTCTTCAATCTGAGTGGAAATGAATATTCTTGAGTTTCTCTCTGGAATCATTCTGGAAGACCCGAGGAATCTTGAATTTATTACAAGCTGAGAAACTGCAATTAATCTTTGGCAATCCCGGGAGAGCAAGATTCCTGATTGCTTTCTCTGACATTAAGGCACAAGTCAGTTTAATTTGAAACTCACCCCTTCTGTATGTATGTAAATTTAATATCCGATAAAAAGCCTAAAGAAGTCTGGTGTTTTTTTCACTATCAAAGCTTTGTAGGCAACGATGTCTTCAAGTAGAAAAATGTCTGGTGTATTATCCCTGGGCAGTCAAGTGGTTCAAGCTTTAGGGGCAATGCATGGATCGAGTTGGCAAAACAAAACATGAATGGGGAAGAAGTCAGTATTTAATTGCTGTGTGATCACCCTGCAGACAGGCAAGATAACATCATGTACATACCAATGTTATTTTTAATTTATCCTCCCCCAGTTTCAAATTCTAAACTCATACTGCTGTTACATATTGTGTTTTCTGTGTGAATGTTATATACCTTTTTGCCAAAGGGCAGGTATAACATCAAGTATGGCAAGATTTTAGATTGACAACATTTTTGGTAGTTGAACAAGTATTTGTGTCGTGCTTGTAGTGACGGAACTTTACATGCTGGTTTATTGTACACATTTACTTCTCCTTTAAAGGTAGGCAAATCTGCAGTGAGTTTTATCAAGTGCACTGTACCTCTGATAAGCACGTTCTTAATGCTCATGTACGAACTGAACGCCACAGAATGTCACCAACAGGAAATTAATGTGTTTTGTACTTTTGTTCGCAGGGAAGTTGACATTTCTCATTCCAGTCCTCACATCATGCACGAGTTTGTGGCATGGAATTGTCTATAGTTTGAGGCTAGAAGTGACATATTTATCATGAAAGTTTGTGGCACAACAGATTACCTCCTTCTGCAGGGGAAAACCTTAGTAAGCTGTTTGTCCTTTTGCTGCGTTAGATTGGAAAACTATACCATCAATAACACTGACTGTTTGGCTCCCTTGTATACCCAATTTCAACATGAGGTCTGATTCTCAATATCAGCAAAGGGGACCACACCAGTTTATCCTGTAGCGCAATTTGGTTAATTTATTTCAATGAGAGGAAAGAAGTACATGTCTTATGTGTGATGAGATTTTGTCTTTCACCGCTTGTGCCTTTTGTTACAATGCTCTTTGCCAAGGAACTGAAATATTGATAAGATTGGCATTAGTTTAAGTATTGATTTGAGCCATTTGGGCATTGTGCATGACTACCACACATTTCAAGGTGTTGTTTTAGACAATCGTTTATTGTTAACCCATGTTCTGTAGAGGCATTGAGGTGACCATACCCCTTGCAATGCTCCATCCCCCCCCACCCTACATAACCCAGCTGATTTGATAGAGGTGGCCAAGAGACAGCACCATGAGATACTGGCGGTATTTGTCAAATGAAGTTTGTCTGGTGATTGAGAAAGGGCAGTTTAATATAGCCAAGTCTGCGCTGAGTGCCCTGTTATTGACAGTTTCCTGTTGACATGAAAGAAGAGGATAGCTTATGCAGCCTGCCATCTTCTCACCACACTTCAACTCACAATCTAACATTGCATGTCGCCGCTCCCCCGCCAGAGAAAAAACCTGCTACCTTCATGCCTGTATATACATCAGATAAAATGACATTAACTTGTGAAAACTGCGCCGCAGGGGGCGCCAGGCAAAATGAGTTTATTCAACTGCTTTCTTTCCTGGGGATGTTTGGCCAATCAGATCGCAGGACATCCTGTTTGCCTTGGTGCCGCATATAGGTTTCTTCGTCTCATTCAGAATGAATTTGTGATTTGTGTGTGGGTTCATAATGGTGTAATCCATGCCGCTGGTATAAGGCAAGGGTGACAATGGGGGTAGCTGGGTTGCTGTTTACAAGTGGGACAGGTGCCTAGGTATATAGAACAGTAAGGTGAGATTCAAACTGGCAGTATATTCAGCCTGCAGCCATCACCCCTTTTCCATCCTACTTTCCATTTGGGAGTCTTGTTCACGATCTACTTGGCATTTTTCCATGTGTAGTTGATAGACTTTGCAGCCAATAATAGTTAGGCGATCGTAGCGCACGAGATGCAAGATTGTAATTACCGGGCCAAGACATGGCCTCGCTTGGTAATTGCTTTCACATTTTTTTTCAGTTTTAGGTGTAGGCATCTTTGATTCTAGTTTGATTTCGTTCTTTATGATGAGGTTCTTGACTAGTATTTAATTATAATGACAAGACATTATGAAACAAGATTGTTGTAGGTACGATATGACCCTTGGGACAAGGTCTAAAGCTATCATGAACTGCCAATCCCCTGCTTGCTTCTCCTTTAGTTCAAGTCTTGATAACCTACTGGCTGGAGTCACTGTCTGGCATATGTCAACAACTCTAAAGGAAAGGAGCCTGTAGTAATTATATCTTGAATGCACAGTATAATTGAAAGCAATCATCTGTGAAGGGGGAACTGTTGTACTAATTAATTGCTCTCTTGTTTGCAAACAATTTCCATGCTATCACTCTTGAATAAAGAGATACCTGTATGGTTTGTGGGAGATTCAGTTAGTCAACAGAGCTTGGATTTATAATCAGAAATCTTTGTGTGAGTTGCTCAATGCATTTTGTATTGAACTTGAATAACGTATGAGGACATTGGATGATACATAAAGGGTGTTCTGAACTTTTGATAAACTGTGTCCGCTGTGATTTGGATATAAACAAATGTGTGGTCTGCTCAAAAGCACCGAGAAGAAGATATGACTAATCATTAAATCTAAGCATCAACTAGGAACAGAAACTAAAACAGACAAAAACATGTGTGAAAGACTCGGACCATATCAGATACTGTATGAGTGTAAGGACAACCTAAATGATGATCATAATAATGAAAATGTGTGCACTTCAATCATAAGCAGAAGTAGATTTGGATGGTGGCAGGTCCAGGGGATGTGGAGGGTCTAGCAAATGCGACACCTGCTATAAAATGAAGGTACTCTAGACCAAAATCGATGATAGTTTGTTTCATGGTTTGATGTTCATTGCAAGGAAACATTGATTTTATTATTACCTATTTATTTATTTAGTACACATTCAATAGCACAATTAGCGCCAATTACAGAATAGGAAGCAAAAATAAATTTCCAGTTTTAAGCCCTTTTCACACGAGAAAAAAACCCCCAACATTCCTTGCGACGAATTTAACGAGCGCTGAAGTCATCCCACGCCTGACCGCTTTCGCAAGCTTTCACACGACACCAAGTAAAAATGTGACCACGTTCCATGAGACGAGAGTACAGACTTAGCTGGTTACCACTGAACTATAGAGTTTTTGTTCTTAAACAGCGCTAGTACCAGTTAAATTATGACGTATGTCGCGTGTGCACAGTGTGTCGCGGTCGGTAAAAAATAAACCATGTAAACATTCTTCAAAATGGCTGAAACTCACGAAGACGTTGGGGAGTCCATTCATAATACTATGCCCGTAATATCCTCCAAAAAACGACCGGCGAAGACATCAACCAAAGATAAGAGTAAGAAGGCCAAGAAATCTTGGTGCTACGAGGAAACGATTGCCTTGATAAACATTATGGAGAAGGAAACCACCCAATCTAAAATGGATGGTTTGACCCAAAACGGCCATGTTTGGCGGGAAATCGCGGAGGAGGTGGCAAATGGTCGCAACGGTGACCAGTGCCCGGTAACGGTGTGTAAACACACAAAGGTCGGCTCCCGAAGCTTCTTCACGCATGCGTGTTAATACCGCTTTCGCGAGGATTGTCGGTCAATAAACAACGGATCGTTTCACACGAAGGTTTGACTAGATTCCTTACGAAAAATTACGCTAGCGTAAGATTTTGTCGGAGGTCGGGACCTACTACAAAATTTCGCAAGGTTTGCGAAAATTTCGCAAGGAATGTAGGCGATGTAAAATATTACTGTTCTTTCACACGAAGCCCAAATTGTAATTTTTTACAAAAAATTGTAAAATTTCGCAAAGAATGTTCGTTTTTTCCATCGTGTGAAAAGGGCTTTAGATGTGGGAGGAAAAACCCATGCAATCAGGTAGGGACTGAAAACCCAATCATCATGCAAGGCTCTGGTCTGAGCTGGGATTCAAACCGGGGGTTCACAGAGGTGAAAGGCAGGGCAAGAAACCACTGAAGCAACCTGATCCTAGGTTATAATTGTATTGCTGTACAAATGTAAATAAGTGAAAATCAAATACATGAAAGTGTAAATTGCCACAAAACATTAAGGCATCATCTGTGTACATTTACACTGGAGGTACAGAATTAACAAAGATGATACATCGCAATAGAACAATATGTTATAAGGAACTATCACTCATTGAGCTCTGAATATCAGTTGAACAATTGAGGGCACTGTTCATGCTAATGCTGAACAGTTTGGGTGTCCGACGTGGCTATGGGTTTATGCGTGCAAACCACCTACTTGATGCTGCGAAAAAGATACATGCGTGTTGTGCAGTGCCGTCTCGTCCAATAAAACCCATTGACTGGAACCTAATTGGCATGCAGCCCCGGGTGAAGAACGGATAGGGATTATGCTGTAAGAGGTACAGAATGTACACTGGTCTAATGGGTATACAGGCTGACACAGTGACACATCGAGACAAGATTTGTTTGTACTTCGTTCAGAATTCAAATGTTACATTCAAAGATGTTGAAATTATCCCAAATTATACCCCGGGCATATTTTCCTGTTTGGTGGCCCTGAGCAACCAATACATGAGACAAGCCACATTTCTAACTTGGAACACATCAATAAAGCTTTAGGTCAATAATTTGAGGTATATTTGTTAATTGATTGTAAGATAGTGATTTCAGTTAATCTATGTTGAAGACCCATGTCTACTGCTACAAAACCAGCCAGATATAACTGAATCACTTTAAAAAAAAAAATTTGTTTGTGATTCTTAGTCTCAGAATGAAACAGCTACTTCAGATGGCTCATGCTTGTTAGTGCACTAACAAGCATCTCATCTTAGAGTGATAAAGTGACTGTCCTCAGTTTTCCTCAGACAGGTCCATAGATCATTTAGGAGAATTCAAAGTAACCCATCCCCCTTTTTTGTATTCATGTACAATTTGGCGTACCCTTCAAGCAGATTTGTGAAGACCACACTGTCAGTATCAATCACAACTGCTTACCACCTCATCAACTCTGACATGACTGTTGTTCCAATCACAGCAAAGACTGGGTTATTTAACCCCAAAATGTTTATGCTAGCCCATCTGCACACAGTTTTCCTTACACTATCACACCTATTCGACTTTCCTCAATCTTCCAAATGCTTACAACCTGTTTTCATACACACAAACTGTTGTGTGTCCATATTTAGCGAGTCCAACAGTGGTATTGTGCATATTAATTAAGTGCACTTGTAACCGCCCAACAAGTGGGAAACAAGACCACCAGTTTCTGGTTACGCCCACTAAGGCACAAAATCACACGGTACAGGCAAGTCGGTAATATTTGTCTTTATCTTTTTTTTCTTGTGTAAAAGGGTTAAGTCGGACAGTTTTCCCATTGTCATTTGGCTTGCAGCCGTCCTGCCTCATGAGCCTATGACTGTTCTACATGTTCTAAGCCCATTGTCATTTGGCTTGCAGCCGTCCTGCCTCATGAGCCTATGACTGTTCTAAGCCATTCAAATACCTTCCTCTGTCCAATGGAGGGCTGGCGGCTCGCTAGATGAAACACTCTCCTTGTCTCATTGCATCTCATTTTGATGCAAGGTAGTCTTCGTTTCGCAAGGGATATTTGCATGTCAAGTGCAATAAGCATTATATTCTTGAAATGGACACATAGTCCACTGCAGAGCATTTGTTGGGAGGCATTCTGAGGCGATTTAGGCAGTTAGAACCAATGAATCATTGGTCTGGATTGCATACTGTGTGTGGGTTTACAGGCTGTAGTAGACAGCTGGCAGGCAAGGCTTGTTGGATGAATACCTAGCTTTACTAGGATTAAGGCAGTGATCCTTCTAGCATTCTAGATGGCAGGCAAGCTGCCTACAAGCTGCACTTCCATTCACACAATATCATGTGTGCTTTGTCAATAAAGAAGGAGGGGGACTCACTGGCTGTAGAGCTACTCTTGGATTAATTTATGTGGACGGGTAACAGAATACTAGGCTCAGGCACTTTGGAACACAATCCAAAATCATTGATTATCGATTTTGATTGATCTTTGTTTTCTTTGTTAATAAGGAAGGAGGGAATTTTCATAGCTACAGAGCTAGTCTTGGATTAATGTAATATGTGTATGTCTATCACAGCATTTTGTGAAGGGGATATTGAACACAGCGATTGATTTTTGTTTTGGAATTATCAGTATTTTGATGTAACATATAGCACGAAAATTCATTTCATGGTAAAACAGAAGGTTAGAGTGACCCCCCCCCCCCCTTGAAATGTCAAGTCAAAACTGACTAGTTTTCAGTTTCTTTAATTACTGAATTTCTCTGTTAGTCAGTTAGTGACCACAGTGAGGTTTTGATTCTCTAGGTCTGTATGCAGATTAGTTTGCAATCTTCAGAGTTTAGATGCAACACAACTGGCTCCTGTTTATCCACTATTCCAGGCTAGCTCTCCATTCACTGTACCTATGATGGGACGTCAAGTTCTATTTGTCGAGATGTTGTTATTTCATATGCTTGTTTTGTGCTTTTTGATTCCATGGTCTTTAGGTCTGCCATTATTTTCATGGAGTACTTAAGTGCCCGACTTCCTCCGTATCAACTCTCATCAGCATTTGTTGATGAATTCACCTGGCTTCACATAAATCTACGCTAATGCATTGTGATGAGGGGCGCTTAGCACTGGGGTATGCGATACGCTAAAGGAAACTTTGCAATCAAGAAAATGATCAATGTGGAAGAAAACATAGTCAGAAATCAAATGTAATTCACGTTCAGATTTGTTTGAGATTGTCAACTGATGAACAGTAAATTTAGGAGTTCTAACAACACCTATAAATTCAGCTTATTCCTTCAAGCATAGTTAGTTTGATAGACAGAGCTCATTTGTTTGACATGTAGACATTAAAGCCAGTATGTCTTAATAAAACCTTTACAAACACACCCAAGATAAAGATGAAAGAATCCATGATATAAAGATTATCAAGACCCAGTGCCATGATAGGCCTACTGCTGCAACATTCTGTGCTAGCATTGAATTTTAATTCTTCCTTTAACATGCAAGGAAGAAAAAGTCTTCACTACCAAAACTTCACTGATAACTAGTGAGGAACATTGATGTAGACCGTAGGTGCAAAGGTTTTTGACCTATATGACAAGCCCCTCTGAAAAAATACTGAAAACACACGTAATACGCACACCTTTTCAATGATTTCTCATGTTTAAAAAGATATATAAAGTATAATTAATTTTCCGTTGAAAACTCACAAACAACTTTTTTTCTCAAGACTTTACATTAGTGGTAGCTATACTGATATTCCAAGCATCCTTTATTCCACTCTTACGCAAGTCATGCAATTTTTGTGTAAAGCTTTTTCTTTAAAACCGAATCAACAATAGTGTACCTGTTTTGTTTTTGTTTTGTTTTGGAGGTTTTTTTTTCACCTTATTTTTACGTTATTTGATGATTTTTAACAGGAAAAAGATATTACATTTGTCATTCTGCTGTGTTAATTGAATAACTCAAGATGCTATGATTGTGTGGTTCTTTTGTGGGAAGAATGCATCAATGCAAAAACTACTGCGGTTTGTTTCTCATGTGAAAACAAACGATTTCTAAACCAATTTGATGCCCAGGAAGATGTTTGTGAGGGCATTAAATGGTGCCATTACTGTGCTGGTACTGTCCTCACACTCATGTATTCTTAACACTCAATGCATTCTTACTGAACCATATTAACGCGTGCATTGACTTTAAGAGCATGTACAGCAAGAGTGTGAGCTTCAGTTATAAATATATTTCATATATTCATGGTTTATTATCATTATTAAAGACATTTTCAATGGCAGCTAGGGGCTTAATTAGGGAAAAGTAAACGGTAGTTCTAAAGAAGAAAAACAACCAAAACAAAACCATGGAATGGCAGCGCAAAGCCTTACTTTGGGCAATGGATTAGTGTGGTAAGTATTTTAAACAAGTATCCCAGTAATCAGTATTAAACCCACTTTAAGTGCAACTTTGTACATTTGAATACAAACTGGGTGCCAACTTCTTTGCTTACAATAACAATGTCTACAGACTAAATGTATCTGTTTTTCTAACAATGAGGTAGTTTGTTTTTATGACAAATTGATCAGTGAGTTCTATAGAATACTCCAAGTGTCTTGTTCTCCCTCCAACTGGGTGTGTTATTTGTGCAGAAGAACTGAACAATTTCACTGTAATGTTTTTAGAACTTGTTCTTAAATTTATTGAGCCAATTTGGAAAACTTTGTGCTATTTTAAGAGGCATTTATGTGTTAAGTTGAGTTTTTAGCTGCCGGTAATTGAATTGAGACTGCTCCTTAAAAGCAGAAAGTGGCGTATGTATTGTTTGCAGACAGACTAGGGAGTAATGATGAAGATAATGATGAGTGGTGGCGTGACATGGTAGAATCTTAAGATGTAGACTGGTCAAACTGATGAATGTGGTGATAGGTTATGTCAGCCTGACGCCATGCTGACATGGCCCGCAGCTGCCTGGAGTGGCCCCATGCACCCAATAATAGCCACACTGTCACAATATAGTACAATATCACTTGCTTCTCATTCCCTCTGCCACATGTGTCTGAAGGAATTCAAGTAGATCAAGGTACACACTCGCCTACGCAGACGCAGACAACACCCCCCCCCCCTAACCCCTCTTAAACCCAAAGAAAAAGTAACCTAAATTAACAAGGCCCTGAAGGATGGCATTAAACTAACCGAGGAGACTGTCAATGTAAAATAAAGCAGCAAATAAATAACAGCAGAAGCTCATTGTTTATAACTTTGTATAGAGAGAAGGTTTAACATTGAGTTTTGGAAGAATGCTTTGTGACCTGTGAACAAAACTGCTTTGTTCTTTTCATTTTCAAGATTTACTAAACAGGTGTTGGTTTTGTTGATTTTGTACCTCATCAGATTTCATTTAATCATCCAGTCATCTGCATTCCTAAAATCTCCAAATATTTCTTGGTGTTATTTCTACCGTGATCACCATTGTTCTTCTAATGAGCCAACTATGGCTATAAGAAAGGTAGCTTTGCAGATATTTCATATATCTTCACTAGCAAATGGGATGGGAGATAAGTAATTTCTGATGTCCTGATGCTGCAAGGTATGACCAATGTTTTGCAATTTCTTGTCAACGGAGGGCGCTGTATTGTGAGATCACAACAGGAACTCAATGTTAAGCAACATCAAGACTGTTAACTTTTTTGTAACAATAGAATGTTAATTCATCTAGGTGAACATTATATTAAATGACTAGGACTAAAAGACCTGTGCAGTATTTGGTAATGCACCAGTTAGAATGGTTAAAAACAGTTTCTCATTGCTGAATATGTCACTTTCATTAAGGCTATACTCAGAGCTAAGGAAATTATTGAAGATCCTGTTATGTCTGCTGCCACCTAGCTTCTCTGAGGCTTAAATTCCTGTTTGCATGTGACCTTTATTTCATCATTTGAAACATTGGAGTAGACTGAAATGCCATATGCTTTGATAACAGGGTAGCTATAGCCCTTTTCACACTACCTACCTTTGATCTGTGTAATTGGCGACCCATGTAAAAAGTCTTCTTCATGGATTAAAACTGGTCCAGAGATTCCTTTCACACTGCAATATCTAACCCAGAGAAAATGTAACCCAGTTCCATACTAACACCGATTGGTGGGTTAACCCTAGAATTTTTAGCCCTAAAAAGTGTGGTGTGAATGCTCCACTTAATATGGAGAAGCTCCGTGTTACAGTTTTGCTTAACACAGAGATTCTCCAGATTAAAGTGTAGTATGAAAGGGGCTTTTTAGTATTGTGACAACTGTTGAACGCTGTAAACCAAATGAAAGTAATCCTCCATAGGGTACTCAGAGGAAATAAGGTTACACGGTCACACCCAATGTCTAGAAGTTATGACCGGAATGAAATCGCTTAAAAATTCATGAGATATTACAATTTTACCACGCTATTTTAGCCTCAGAGAGCTTAAGCAGCCTTTAATTTACCTCGTGTTGGTTTCTGATGCTTCTTGATTCATTCATTCTTGTGAAGTATGAATATCTTATCAGCAGTATTTGGCTCTCAGAACCATGATTGACTGTATAGAGACTAAAGTATTAATGTCTCATTCTTTGAATCGATTGAGCTCTACTTTCAGCTTCTCACAACACCTGAATGCTCCATATCAAGTGAATTACACGCTGGCAGCATGGACCAGCAATGAGAACTATTCATTTGTTTTTCACCGTTGATCACATAAATGTACTATTGACTACAGTGGGATTGGGACACCTGCAATGCATGAAATGCGGCTTACATTTGATTGTGTTTTATTTGCTGGATTCATCAGGTGTGTTTAATGTGTATTCTTATTGTAGGCATGGTGGCCGATTGGTACAGTCATAGCTGAATATTATGTCTGCTGGTTGAGCACAGCAGGAGGTGTGACTCTTTACTTCAAGCAAGGAGACTTTCTTGCATGAGTTGTAATCACCATTTCCCATTTGCATAAAGCATGTTACCTTTGTGGTTAATTGCACACCTGGGTGATCACCTACACTTAGTCTATCTGAGGAAAGGAGAGACACCGTGGCTCTGTTACTGGCGTCACTCCCAGCTTAAGACTGGTAGTAAGACCTGTAACTAGTTTGAAGCCGTTGGATGAGTCACGTCCATCTGCCTGATCAAACTCATACCATGATTGTCCTGATTATAAATCTTAGTCATATAAGGTGTTGGAGTATAATCCACATGTGCAGGTGTCGGAGTATGAAAACACACTAGAATAGGCCCTGCCCAATTATGATATTGAAATTCCAGAATGAAATTGAAATCTGTGATATCACTTGATAGTATTGAGGCCTTCTTCACACGATACAAAGAAATAGGCCTTCTTCAACACATCACAGGCACCAGTTGTCTGTCACCATGAACACACTTCACACTGCACATGCCAAACTATAACCAAGGTTTCTTGTCTTTACAATTCAGAAAATGCGCTTGTGTCAAAGGTCCTATAATATAGTCAGTCACTAATTTGTTTCAGCGGTAGATGGTGAGGCCTGGGATAGGGACACACCTTTCAGTGCTTCCCTTGTTGCTCCTAGCCAGCAAGGTTTCCTGTAGTTTATATGTTTAACTGTGGGGTAGTTCAACTGAAGATACATTACAGCTTTTATATTTGGAAATTTGCTGTAAACTTAACACTTTAGATGTAAATGTTGTAACTATTGGGTGTGCGTGGATATCAAATGAAGGTCCAACGTGAGTGCAATAACTCAAATGAATATTTTGATTTGAAAGTAATTAAAATAGGGTATTTTTTCCTGCTGTGTTCAGGTATGGTGAACTCAAGAAAAGCAATGGTTGTTACAAACAACTGATTTTGCAATCCTAACTGCTCCCATGAAGGTCCAACATGATGCATTGAAAGTTTCTTGTCTGACTTTACTAAACTAAACTTTGCATGGTAGAAGTATTGGAGCTTAAAGACACTTGTGCTGTCTCTAGCTTATTGGAAGCGTGTGTCCTGACACTATGTAGGATTTATAGGGCGAGGTCAACCATCTAGGTAATGATGATGACTTACTCTGGCTTTGCAGTAACTAGCTCTCTTGATGGTGATAGAATATACTTGGATGCCAATTGAAGGAGGCTGGCCATCTCACTGGTGGAGTTGATGAACCTTACAGTAATTTGAATTGTCTTAAGTTGAGGACCAACCAAGCAACAGTATGCAGTTAACTGTTTAGTAGACTTGCTTTGCTTCATCTCCAGGTTAACCATCTTGCCAATGTATGAGGCCTTCTTGGTTTGAGGTACAGCCAGTCTGGACTGTGCTAGAGGTTATCTTGTTAATAGGAGACTATTATGTATAGACTCAAGGAGGGGCTCTAGCAAACTGGAGTTGGGCTTCATATCTACCAAGGTACAACAGGTCATCCAACAAACACTTTCCAGATCCAAGTCTCTGGTCTTGTTTGTGAAGTCATTCCTTGCTGTGCTGTATTGAACCTTCCAAAAAGGAGATGATATGTAATTGCTGTGTAAAAAAGGGATGTTGGTTCTCCAGAGGTGAGGTTCATCCTGAGGCATCTAAGGCAAACTTCAGACATGTTCATAGAAGCTTTGAGATATGAGCTACATTTACTTCCTAATGCCTATAAATAGGGCATGCTGCTGCTGTTTTACTGCCTCCATGTCTTTGAGATAAGAGGGCATCATTTGATAGCGTTGTCCCTAATGGCTTTGAGTGCACAAGGCCTACAGTGCTGTAATGCAGCCCCATCAAGCAGTAGGTGTATTTAGTAATTCTGTACTCTTCTGAAAGACATGAATGTGAGCTAATGATGAATAATATTGTCTACATTTTGGATAATTCTTGAGCTAAATATTATGAGTCATTTTGGAGTGAGTGAGAATGCATTTCCTGAGTGTATTGATCAACAGTGGTTGAACAATCAGTGCAGTGATCTCTTGAATGCCGTAACCTGTCTCATTTTACATCTTATGTCTCACCATTTAGTCTGCAGGCTATTGTGTGAGCTGACATGTGAAACCGGAGCCAGTTTCCCTGGCGGATGGTCATGCTTTTATGATTCCTGCCACTAAATGATTGTATAATAACCATAGAATCAAATGACATGATGTAATATACAATGCAGGATATGTGTAGCTATAATAATGACTATGGTGTGGTTATATCCTTGATGATATTGCTTGTAGTCATAAGATTGATGATGAAATCTTTTGTTACCAACAGAGGGTCATTACCTCCTGTGTGTTCCTCTAGGCAGTATTATGCAGAGATCATGTGTGCACCCAGATTACACACATGCTTGTTGGTATTGAGATCTAGCGTTGCTTTTTTGAAATTTGAGGTCATTTAAATGTTCTGGTTTAAACCAAAACGAAAACTACCAAAGGAATAACATCATTTTCAGCATAGTCAGTTATGAGTTAAGTCTAAACCATGGTGCTAACCATCTTGTGATGAGTATCATTAGATTGCATTACAGTATCTAAACAGCTTCAAAGTACACAGGACACAGAACTACAATGCTGAATATCACCATGTGACATATCTTGTAAAATGGTTATTGACGTCTCAACATTGCTATCACCTCAACCATGGAGGAATTTCTTTCCTCCATGCCTCAACCAGAGTTATCTCTACAAAGACGGTGGTCATATTTCTGAAGTGAGGTTTCAAGAAATAAGTCCTTATACAAAAATAATTAGAAAGCCGCCTTAAACCTTGAATTAAAACCAGGTGCAACTTTCCATCTCAAGATCAATACAAGGGAAAAAGCCATCCAGGCCTTTTGGATTCTACTGTTTTGACTTTGGCTATGGCTTTTGCAGGGTCCTGGATTTGGTAGCCCTGTGGCAAAACATAGCAGACATTGTTTATAACAGAGTCCAACTATGGTTTCAAAATGACTGATAGTCCTGATAGAAACCGATCAGCCATGCAACTGCAAAAGCAAGTTCAATTATTAATACCTGTTATCAAAACAAGCCTGTTTGCCCATTTCTGAAGTACATTATCAAATGGCGCCGCTGCTGAACGCCTATTCATTATGAAAACAATTACACTCTACATCACTAGAAGTAAAGGCATGCCGCAGTTATCCTGTAGCAAGACTTCTACACATGCATTAAGCATGAGATTCCTGCTGCAAATAAATCAAATAAAACACAGAAAAGACACAACAGAGCAGCAGCAGTAAAATCAAATTTCAATTCCTGCTAATTGATTTAAATATTCCTTTTTTATGCAGTGATATTTAAAGTATACCATTTTCCCTTTTTAACACAATATTTCGTCTCAATGATTACACTTCACCTGTAATATTTGAACAGGTGCACTACTTCCTTGTGTGTAGTTTCAACTGGTACATGATGACTTGATGTTTTGACTTCAGTTCCACCTTTACAGCAACGGAAGTTTGTCCCAACTCGATAGCCACAGTTGTGTGTTATAATGGTATGTGATACCACTTTAAGTAGATCATACTGGCGAAGTTATGTCCTTAAGTTGGTTCACTGTCTGTTAAGAGTTGATCAGCTTGCCAAGAATAGCAGTTATGTCTTTTTCATGATTTAAAGGTGAGCTTGCTTGATTATGTTGTTAACATTCTCTTTTAAAGCTACCCATACTCTCACTCATGTATTTTTGTTGTCATTTGTCATGTGTTGTAAAAAATAAACAAGTTATAAACCACAGGGGAAACTGACAGGATAAATTGTAAATAATGTAAGGGTTGAACAAGGAAAAATTCACAAGAGCTGGATTTGAACCAACAACATGTGGTTTAACTTGCCGACGCTCTACCAACTGAGCTATCTAGCCATTTGTTGGCAGTCTCCCTATTTTGTCAATATCTTTGTTCGGGTGTGCCAGTCAGAAGCCATACAACTGTTAGCTGCCATGTAGCCAGGGATCACACCCAGTTTACGCAGCCATGGGTTGTATTGTAAACTTGGCTATGATCTCTGGCCACACGGTAGCTGACGGTTGTATAGCCCTTTTCACTCTGTATCTCTTAATCCTGTGGAGTACAGCCCTTGGGAGGCCCAAGAAGTTTTTTTTACCCCATGGTTACCTCAGCGCACTTCAATCTGTCCTTGCCTTAGTCCCTATTCCACGGGGTTCCGGTTGCACGTTTCAAGAATACCCCAGGGTTTTATGGCTTACCCCTACTGCAGAGCAGGGGTGGCTATTCCCCGGGGTATGCCCATTTGCCGGGTAGATCAGGGGTAAAGCGATCCAAGTGTGAAAGGGTCAACCATTATTCCTCCTGGATGCCCCCGGGGAATAGACTAGTGTGAAAGGGGCTAATGGCTTCAGACTGGCACCCCAGAACCAAGATATTGACAAAATAGGGAGATCGCCAACATAGGTCCAGATAGCTCAGTTGGTGGAGTGCTGGCACGTTAAACCGGAGGTCATTGGTTCACATTCTGCTCTAGTCAATTTGTTTTTTTCCAACCCCCCTAAAATTAAAAAAGCAAGTAAAAAAACACAAGGAAAACTTGGGGTAGAACAAAGACATATTGACTGGAGCAGGATTTGAACAAACAAACTCCAAATTAATGTGCCAGAGCTCCACCAGCTGAGCTATCTTTCTATCTATGTTGGCAGTTTCCATATTTTGTCAATAACTTTGTTGGGGGGGGGGGGTGCCATTCAGAAACCATCTAGCCAGGGATAACACCCAAGTTTAAGATACAACCTGGAAAGCTGTGAATGCAACTTTTTGTTTCAAGTAATAAACTACAAGGGAAACTGACAGGCTCAGTTGTTAGAGCGCCGGCATGTTAATTCGGATGTCATTGGTTCAAATCCCGCTCTAGCCAGTTTATCTTTGTTCAACCCCAAATTATTTTAATAATATAGCATGGAATGTATGAGCACTTTATACATAGAAAACACAAACAGTAGATTGGTTTGTTTTCAGTTCACATTGATAAGCAATTGTATTACCACTTTTACATCTGCTGTGGTAAGCTTTAAATGACCTGGGTATTCTATTAGTTTATGTAACAAAGTCATAAAGTTATGCAACAGCAACAGGATTAAAAGTTATTGGTAGGGAGCCCTCTTGGGAACTTACTTGTCCAGGTTTAGTAACTTTTTCACTGGTCCTAACCTTTTACTGGGCTCCAGGTAAATGACTACCGAATGGTTCTAACTACTTTTGTTTGGTGCTAGAAATCGTGTTCATGTGTACATGTGCTGGTTGTGATTTTTATGAGCTGCTTAAGTACTAAATGATAGAGTGGTAAACTTTTAAGGGACTATCCTTAAAAGAAGATACATTTTGTTATATTATAATCATATACTAACTGCAACACTCCTAAACTTTTGGTTAGTTTCAACCATAACTTGTTTCAATAGGACTTATATTAGACTGAACTGTGAAATATTGAAGGTGGTTTGGGGTTTGGGTTTGAATTTTTTTGTTTTGGGTGTACGAAAAAATAAACTCAAGTTTGCGGGTAAATGATGTTAAAGTTTCTATACGAAACAAGGATATCTTCAAGAAAATATACATGGAATGCTGAATCATTATTCGCTATACTTGAGATTATTCATCAAATCGTACTCTTTGATAAAGATTTTGCAATTTTACATGCCCTGATGTAAATCTGTTGTGCATATTTTACACACACCTGAAGAGTTCAGCATATAACACAAACATGTATACAAAACACACAACATCAGAATAGCGCATTCTTGTTTCTCTTCTCATGCCTCTGCCTCTATGCTGTTCAATCCTGTATTTTTTCAACAAAGAAAAGAACCAAAAAATCAGAGGATGTAATTGTGATGGTTCCCAAGAAAAAAAACTGTACTCATAATCTTAAAATGACCTCTTGTCACATGGGGGCGCTGTTTAAGTGACTTTGCTGTATTTGGATTGGAACTTGCAGCTATGTTCATTATTTGTGGTATTATCTAGACATCAATACTGCTCAGTGTATAAATTCAACCTGTAGCACGCCAATGTGTGATGAAGCAAACATTGTCAAACACAGACCACTCTAGCCTGTCAGTTCAGCAAAGCAGTTGTTTTAAGTCTCTAATCTCCACATTAAAGTTGTCAGTAAAACAGGCTTGGCAATGGCCATACTTGGAAGTTATCTCGTTCCTCCATGGTTATCTAAGGCTTAGTTATTATGGATTTACTTCTAAGGGAGTGTTAAGGTTGGATTTATATTCAATACTTGAAGAAACTGTTTACAACCTTTATGTTTAAGCATTTGATCAGTCGTGAAAACAGTTGAACTTATGAATAGAGGCACAAAAGAGGTAGAATTGTATGAACAAGAGTAGGTCCCCATCATTTCCAAATATTCCCACAGTACTTCAAAGATTTAGTTTGCATTTGAAATGTTTCAACCATTTACTGAAGTCCCACATGTGGGTGTTGCTTTACATATCATGACTTTATTAATTCTATATTCTCTTGACTTGTATTTAATTTGCAGGTAGAATTGACAGTAATAAGAAGCATTTAGATATTTTTGGAATTCCAAAGAATGTTTTGGTAAAAGCTTTGGGCGATTTTGTTACTTGAACTTATTCTTTAGCCATAAATCATACAAAGTTCTTGCACCAAGGAGCATTGATAAGTTCAGATGACTAGAGCTATTCTTTTCAAATGTTGTTTGCTCATTGTTTGGCTTTTTTAGGGTCTTGTGACCCCACTTATGCCCCCTGTCTGCCCCCTTGACTTAACCTTGCTACAGCTTCCAGCTTTTCTTTATCTCAGCTGGAGGAAGTGATCCTGACCTTGTGTTTGCGCAATGAGTTGGTCATATCCACAACATTCCAGTGAAATTCAAGTCTGGCTGGGAAGCTTTTGCCGGTTGGATTAGATGCTGGATAATACGGCTGATGTCTTTATCTGATGAACTCTTGCAATAACTCAGGGGACAGGTTACTCACTTACCTCAATATCTGTTGAGTATCAAGCATTATCAAGAGACTGAATTAAAAGGGCGCAAGCCGGCACTTAGCGCTCTTTGCTCCAATCAGCTTGTTGACAGTCACGGATAAAAGAAGATCATTGTAAGTTTGTTTTAAGTTATTCCATTCAGGTGGGGGGGATAACGTGACAATCCTAACAACACAAACCTTGTGCGTCCACAACACGTTTGGCTGCGGGGACAGCCTTCACGGATTGATTGCTTCTGCAACACACACTTACATTTATTGACAAATTGCGATAAATTGGTCGGGAGGAAAGAGGGTATAAAACTGTGGCTTGTTAGACAGGCTGCATTGGAGCTGCTCCCCCTCTTGCTGTCAATAACCAAGTGTTTCTGCAGGCAAAGCGCTTAATAGCTGTGGAAGTGTGCAGCGTGAGGTTAATGAGCGCACAGGTATGGGCGCAGTAACATGATGTGTTTCACCTGCTGAAAGGGAAGGCTCAAATCACAGGCAGACTGGTGCAGACTACCCCACGGCCATTCACATCATGCTACACCTAGTAACTCGATGCATAGGAATCTACCACTAAAAACCATCAAGGGACCTTCACTTTACTGCAACATTTGAGAACACTTCCCCTCTGGTCATTTGTATGATTACCAAGAAAAAGCATTATTCAATTGCACTCCACTCTAGCCATTTGAATCCGGTAATCCAATACCGTGTTAATTGATTAGTCAATTTTTTTATGGAATGCTGTGATATGAACTTACTTGTATACATATGCGAGGTCGTGTGTTAGATGGATTTTACATTTTATGTAGGGTAATACATTCAGATGTATCCTTAAAAAGACAGCCCACTCAGCATGAACATAATATGCTTCAACAGTCCCTTTAAACCTCATAATGTAATGAAGAGCCACCTCCAGTATGTAAAAAAATCATCAAAGTCTAACAGCTAGCTTTGCTTAACTCTGTAGGACTTGATTATGACTGAAAAGCAGCCATGTCTTACAACATACTAAAGCTTATTAATAGTGGGGACTTTGAGAGCACATCTGAAGATTGCATGGGTTTAGTGAGCATGAGCTGTACTGACTGGATATTGCATTGAGTCTATGATAGCTTTCAAATTAACAGCTAGCCTTTTCAGAACAGATCTGTGTATTCAATTACTTTCCTATACAGGTATTGTATTGTCAGCTCATAGATGATTGCCTTTGTCATGCAAACAATCCTGCAAGTTTTGCCTTGTACAGCTTGTTTTCTCTAGCTTGTCATCTTCTAGGATTGCTGTGAGCTCTAGTGAGTATTTCCAATCTTAGTTTCATTGGATATAGGTAGTGTCTGCGCCTGTATATTATAGTAGTGGCATATGTGCTTGTGTAGCAGGGAGATAAATCAGAGTGATGGTAAAGAGAGAGTGGATATCATTGGGGACTTACAGGTCAGCCATACCATGACTAGTGCCATGTCTCTAGGGCAAGCGGCTCTATCCTATGGCTCTACACATAGCACCCCCATCAACTTACAATATTTCAACCTGACATGTTGTCAAACTTCTCCAACTGTGAAAACTATATTAATATCCACCTGATGACCACTACATAGAGAGCTTATTTTGCCGGCAGCACACACGTTGAATCATTTATTCATACACAATAAGACCAAGGACCGAGAAATAAATTAATAAATGAGTAGCAGTAAATAAATAAAAGCTTTTTTTTTCTTTTTGGAAAGAAGGAGCTTTGATTAAGAGATTGTGAGTAGAGTGATAGAGAGGAACGTGTGGTTACAATCTGATTAATATAGTACAGTGAGTTCAAGGGAAATGAAAGCTGTGTGTTGCTGAATCTAATAAGACTGCTTTTACACTTGCACCCTGGACCTCTGTGTGAGTCTCTGCCTGACTCCAGGCTTACAGGTGCAACCAGCAAAATAATACGCCAACCAGGCCAATGAGAAATACCCACAAACTAAGCCAACATATTCACAAAGCTTGAGAGTCTTTAACATTCAAATAGACAGATTTGAAAGAAGTTTTGGCATGATCAACTTATTTTAATATTCAATGTTTGAAAACTAAAGATTGCTAGATTGAAAACACTTATTTTGCTCAAATTCAATTTCAGTTTATATTGCCATATCTTGACAATGAGCCCCAAACCAGCATTGACTTGCTGACTTTATATTGTCAGATAAGACCAACAATACATGAAAATAAAGTGCAGAGATAATTGAAACACAAAGAATATGTGATTTGTTCATATCTCTGGATTTTTCTTGTTACTCATGGATGTATGAACAGAGTTCGTTCATCTTCAGTAAAGGTTCCATGTTTAAACTAATGTCAGTTTAAAAAAAAAAGTTATTTTATTTTTTGTCTGATTTCGGAATATCAGATCCTGTATTTTTTAAATGGTTTTAGTGGAAGATCTCAGTTTTGCCAGGCATGCTTTGCGCACTTTCTTTTGACTTAATTTTTGATACCATTGTAAGTTTTTTCAAACAAACTTTCCTCTGTGTCTTTAGGCATTTCCAGACACTGCCACAGTACCTCAACCTTTTATCTAAAGTATAATTAGGCTGTGGTTTTACTGCCTGTAGTGACTAGGCATATATCAAATACATTACAGTAGTTTAATATCACATCCAGATATGGAAAAGAAATCCAGACGAGCCGGAACCTCAGTGATTTGGAAAACTCTAGCTTTTCCTGAGACAGGACACGGCTGTAACTGCACAATTCCCATTACAGGCAAACAGGGGTTCATATCAATCTGCCCTTTCCACATTTTGTGTGCAAGGAAAAAGTATTTGAGATTTGGTGGCGACTACAAAGCCAGAAATTGTGGGCATAATCTGAGGTTTGCTCCCCAGGGAGGGTGGCTGACTAGGTCTGGTCTAGTCCTGAATGTGAAAATCATCAATAACGTTGATGATGGCGACGGTGTTGTCTACCTACACACAAGGTGCTGGCTACTATCAGTCCATCCTGGCACACAAAGGGCTTCTTAGGTGTCATCAATCCACTATGTATGCTTGATATACCAGGCACTCTGACATGGACTTTAATTACTGATAGACCTTCAGTATTCCGTAGAGCTACCTGGGTAGACTTTACCTGCACAGATGCAAACCAAGATAATCAACAACTGTATCAAGGCAAAACTACTTCATCCAAAGCAAAATTTGTGTGTTAAATCTCACTACAGAAAGGGGTACACTATTCTGAATGAAAACACTCCTGTGTTTTTCAACAATCAAATCAACACTCAATACGTTGCAGAAAAGATAAATTTTTAAGTCTTCATTATTCTGTTTGACAAGAACAGTAAATATGAAATTGTGATTATGTGGTTGTTTTTTGTTTTTTGTTTTGTTTTGTGGTTTTTGGTGTTTTGTGTCTCTTTTGTTGGGGCTAGATGCATAATTACAAGATAATAAGTATAAGTTAGGCAGATTGCATACTAATTAGTGCCAGAATGAAGTTGCATCTGTATCATCTTGAAGTTAAAACAAAATGTTTTATCATACCAAATAGGCCTACAGGCAACATACACGCGTGTGTTGTGTATTCTCTCCCTTTTTTCTTCTTTCTTTTTTTATAGTCTTTTCATCAACGGTTATGATTTTTGTTGGGTCTCATTCCCCCCCCCCCCAAAAGAAAAAAAAGAAAAAAAGAAAAAGAAGGAAAGCATGGCGACAGTGACTAGTTAGCAGCTCCAGGTCACATCTTTGCCAGCAGTACTGTACCTGTAGTATAGAGTAGTGCTACAAGGAGAATATCTAACTGTAGATAAATCTTGTATTGTTGTTTCAGATGTACGCCATTCATTGGTTTCTTAGTGTATTATCACCGGTGCCATTTTATAAACTAATGTAAAATATTAATATTCTGATGGCAGTGTTTCTATATCATATACACCTCATAAGCAGTTCTTTGTTCTGAGTCATTACAATGGAGTGAGTGTGAGGCCAGTCCGGAAGGGCCAACTCTGCCACCTTGCACATTCCTAAGCAATGACAGAAGTAGTGGTCAGTGCACAGACAAGTCCAAATATGGGGCAATCGCCCACACTCTCATTTGTTTAATACGGCCCCCTTCTTAATCCAGCCAAACATATTCCTGTATGTATAATTATTCAAATGTCCCTTTAATGAAGTAGGAAACAATCCCTTATATGGTTACAATTTGTGTAAGAAAGCATCTTGCTGTTTCCTTTATAAACCCTTGTAATTTCAAGTTGAGGACAGTGAGAGCCTCCACCATCAGTCGTGCATTAAAGAGTATCTTCAATCATCAATCCTGTGTCAACGTGTGTCTTCTTATAGTCTGAGAGCATATAGCCTAACTGGTTATATTTGGTGGAGAATCCGGGCACTCTTAAGTTCAAGAATTATTATTCGCCGACTCAGATCCTGAATGATAACACGAGCCCGCAGTCTTGCTCAAGCTCAAGCCACAATGTCATCAACGAATCAGTTTGAATCTATCGTGCCAAAGTTTTCGGGATACGATGCCGGAGACCCTGAGCTGTGGCTAGACAGGTACGAGAGGTACTCTAAGCAAAAGAAATGGACCCCGGAACAACAGGCCAGCAATCTGCCTCTGTACCTCACCGAATCTGCAAGCTATTGGCACAGGGACCTGCCGGACGAAAGCACAAATACATTTCCAAATTTAAAACAGGCGTTTCTGGCAAAGTACCAGCCCCATGAGGGGATGAAATGGGTGCGGTTAGCAGAACTCGCTGATCGTAAGCAGAGACCAGGCGAGACAGTGGAGGCGTACGTTGCTGATATTGAGAGAAGATGTTGTCAGCTCAGCAAAACGCCCGCAGAACGTATGGAGGTGTTCATAAGAGGACTGCTACCGGACATAAGGAGCCATGTCATTAAGGCTCACCCCGACACCGTCGATGACGCAGTGACGCAAGCACGTCTAGCCCAATCCACAACAACGCGTTCCGGACCCCAGACGGCAGAGGTGAACTCTGCGTTGCAAGAACTGAGCAACCAAATTCTAACGCTTCAGGGGCAACTTGCATCCATCTCTGCAGCTGGACCTGCCTCCAGCTACACCCAGCAACAGTCTCCGCAGTTCCCTGCGCAACCACCACCAAGGCGGCAGTACTCCCAACAGCGGCGACCCCAGCAGTCCTACCGAGCGACCCAGCAGCCCCGCCCGTACCAGCAGTACACAGCCCAGCAGTCAGCCCATCAGCAGGACCAGGCGTGCCACTGGTGTGGATGGGGTGAGTGTGTAGATAGGCGATCATGTCCGGCCAATGGAGTAGAATGTAGAAATTGTCGTAAAATAGGGCACTTTGCCAGAGTATGTTTGAGTAGACCTGTTAGTTACCATAGTAATTCCCCCAGTGGAAACATCGGTAATCAATGACTAGGCCACCAAAGTCAACAAGCATGCGATGAGTCCCAAACGGTCCCACATATCAACAACGTTTTACCAATTTCACGTGGGACCAATCTTGTCACAATAAAGGTGGGCTCCAAATTTCGCCAGTCTCTAATCGATACCGGTGCACTCATATCTTGTATCGCCAAACGTACATACACGGACTGCTTTTCGGACACAAAATTCCCCTTGGGACCTACTGACGTGCCACTGATTTCTGGCGTTGCGGGGCACGTAACTAAAGTTGTTGGCAAGGTTACTTTGCCTATTTCGATTGGCGACATGAATTTCAGTCACCCCTTCTACATTTTAGACAATATGAATCATGAGATTATTCTGGGTGTTGATTTTCTACAAGAACATAAGGTATCAATATCGTTTGACTCTAATCGTTTGCTCTTTAACGATTCAAACTCTGCACCCTTAACCAGTAAGGCAACAAAAATAATGCATGTTAGAGCGATGTGTAACATGACACTACCCGCCAGAACCCAAACGATATTTAGAGCTAAGTGTAAGGAGTCAAGCACAAAACACGGTATTATCGAACCTGTCCCTTCTCTGTATTCGGATAAGACGTTAATTGGAGCCAAATGTATTGTCCAATCACACCACGGCCATACAGTGTATCAAATAATGAACCCTACTGACAGTAACATAGAGATCAAACGTAATCAAGTAGTAGGTGTTTGGGAACCAGTCTTGGCTGACACATACATAGAAAGTTTTGAGGTAGATAGAAATAAGTCACATACGATCAACCAGTCCCGAGGGGACACGAAATCAAATGCTGTTCATGCCACAAACGGTATCAACCCTCAAGAAGTACTTGATGATTTAGACATAGGCCTGAATGATTCAGATTTAACATCAGACCAGAAAAATCAACTCGTTGAGTTCTTGGCTCAAAACAGAGCTGTCTTTGCAAAGGACACTACCGAGTTAGGTACAACGAATGTGCATTTTCATAGCATAGATACCGGTGATGCGCAACCTGTTCATCAGCGCTTCTATCGGACTTCCCCAGCTCACAAAACAGAAATTGAAAAACAAATTCACGACATGCTAAAAGCAGATGTAATCGAACCATCCACTTCGCCTTGGGCTAGTCCAGTGGTTCTTGTGAAAAAGAAAAATGGTGATTTTCGCTTCGCGGTCGACTATCGTCGCCTCAATAAAGTGACTAAGCCAATGTCTTTCCCTCTACCTCGCCCTGACGATGTATATGATACTATTGGAGAATCTCATGCTCAAATATTCACTGTACTCGATCTAGCATCAGGATTTTGGCAAATACCATTAGAGTCTGACAGCCAAGCTAAGACAGCATTCACATCACATACGGGTAACTATCAGTTTAAGAAAATGCCGTTTGGTTTGATGAATGCACCAGTATCCTTTCAAATGGTCATGACACAAGTATTACGGGGCTTAGCTTGGCAATTTGCTCTGGTTTATGTTGATGATATAATAATTTTCTCACCAGACTTTGACACACATCTCACACATTTGACTGCAGTTTTCGATCGCTTGCGTTCTGCAAATCTTAAGCTCAAACCACAAAAGTGTCACTTTGCAGCTAGAGAAGTTACTTATCTTGGTCACATCATTTCTAAGCAAGGGATTAAAGTCAATCCAGACAAAACTGCAGTCATACAGTCATTCCCTGTGCCTAAAGATCAATCAGAAGTTCGTACGTTTCTTGGTATATGTAACTATTATCGCCGATTTGTCAAAGGTTATGCTAACATTGCTTGTCCACTGAACCAGTTGTTGCAGAGAAACATGCCGTTTATATGGACAGAAGCCTGTGATAAGGCTTTTCAGACGCTAAAACTTGCGCTAATTTCGCCACCTATCCTCTGCTACCCTAATTTCGACAAGGGGTTTATTCTTTCCACTGATGCCAGTGGCTACGCGATCGGCTATATCCTATCGCAGACCAATGATGACGGTCGGGAAGTCGTCATTCAGTATGGTGGCCGGGCTCTAACTAAAGCTGAACAGAAATGGTCGATCACTGAACGAGAAGGTTTGGCTGTTGTTGAGGGTATAAAGTTCTATCGCGTATACCTCGCTAATACGAAGTTTCGTGTCCAGACGGATCATGTTTCTCTTCAATGGTTACGCACAATTCAAGATACAACCGGTCGATTAGGACGATGGTCCATTCAGTTACAGGGATATGACTTTGAGGTTGTCCATAAGTCTGGTAATTCTCATGGTAATGCCGATGCCCTTTCGCGTAGAACATACAACGACGTGCCCCGCTGTCCCAAACCAATCATTGTGACTGAACCTCTTAACACCCAACCACAAACTCAAGGAGCCGCGAACCCGCCATTGCCAGAAACAATTGAATACAAAATCACGTATGCCACCGATGCGGTGCCAATCTATTCAATTAGTGAACTGGATGATCTTACATCTCCCGACCATTCCAACATCCGTGATAGACAACAAGCCGATATTCTGTTGAATCAGTACATTGCCTACTTAGAATCCGGCTCCCTACCCTCGAATGCTTGTCTCGCAAGGCGAATAGTAGCAGAAACACCAGATTTCATAATACAAGATGGTATTCTGTATCATTACTACTACCCACGAGGTAAAGGCCACAAGATTGACAGACAAATTAAACAGTTAGCTGTTCCACAAAGTTTGAGGCAAGACATATTACTGTCCTATCACGACTCACTATTGGGTGGCCATCAAGGCATGGATCGCACGTACGATTGCATCCGCCAGAAGTATTACTGGCCCAAAATGTTTTCAGAAATTGAACAATATGTGAAATCATGTACAACCTGTCAGCGGGTTAAAGTCAACCGCCATGGCAAACATGCCCCGCTTAGACCCTTGCCCGTCGGAGATGTGTTTTCCAGATTACACGTTGACATACTGGGGCCACTGAAAACTTCTTCCGAGGGGTATAAGTATGTTTTGTTAGTGGTTGATTCCTTTTCCAAATGGTGTGAGGCATTCCCGCTCAAAACCCAAAATGCTGCGGAAGTTGCACGAATCTTGTATAATGAAATCATTTGTCGCTATGGCGCTCCCTCTTCCTTACTTTCCGACAGAGGCACACAGTTCATGTCCAAGTTGATCAAAGAGTTATGCAACATCTTCCAAATCACAAAAATTAACACCAGTAGCTACCACCCCCAGACAAATGCCAGCTGTGAACGTATGAACAGTTTCATTTGGCAGTCATTGCGCGCATACTGTAAACCCGACCAATCCGATTGGGTGCAATTACTGCCAAGTATCATGTTTGCATATCGAAGCACGCCTGCCACGGAATCAACACAACTTAGCCCATTTATGATTTTGTTTGGTCGCGAATGCCGTCTCCCGATTGATACATCAATCTTGCCCACGCCACATACGCAAATAGGTCAGCACCAGTCTCTTGAACTCATCATGGAGAACTTTGATATTGCTCGCCAAATCGCGACAGAGAACATAAAGGCTGCCCAGACTAAATATAAGGGTCAGTTCGATAAGAAGTCAAAAACTCCCAGCTATACAGAGGGTCAAAAAGTGTGGCTTTACTGTGCAAAAAGGACTGTCGGTTTGTCCCCAAAAATGTGTCATAAATGGCTTGGACCATATTACATTTGCGAGGCGAGGGAAAATTTCACCTACAAACTCCGTAGATGTGATGATAACAAACCCATGTTGTCCCCAGTCCACGCTAATCGGCTGAAGCAATACCATGACCCTAAGGACAGACCAGTCCACATTCCTGATAACTTAGATGACCTGACTGAGGTCGATGCAGACCAATTTGACGATAGTGAACCTACTAGTGTAACTCCCCAAGGGAATAGTAATACTGTACCCATACCATCTGACACCAGTCGTGTGCCACCCACACCACCTGTTGTCTTGGGACATCCCAAAGTACCCATCACAGCCTCACCACACAATGCCAATGACTGGTTTGTGGTGCATAGTTTACGGCGATCTGCCATCATTAATGGTAAGCGCCATTACCAAGTCAAATGGAAAGGGTACAATAATACTACCTGGGAACCCGAGGATAACATTCCGGACGAACTGATACAAGAATTTCACATTCGCAAGACCAAGCGTTATAACAAGGGTAAACGCAAACGTTAATTAGGCCTACTGTATAATTCACGCACTTGTATCAGGGTGACATGTTTACATTTTTTTTTTTTCTTCTCTTTTATCGGTAATTTGTATTTTGTTATTATTTCCATTATTAACTGTAATTTTCCATATTGAACCTATCCTGGCCAGGACATGACATGATCGCTTCATACTGCACACTCTCTATTTTTGTTGTTGTTGTATTTCTAACGGTTTTGTTTACGTACTGTTTACCTTAAAATTTAATTTCGGACGCCAGTACTTTTTATTGTTGTCATTATGTGCTTTTATATGAATTTGCTTTCCGTTTAAGTCGGGAGACTTAATCTTCGAAGGGAGGGCACATATCACCGGTGCCATTTTATAAACTAATGTAAAATATTAATATTCTGATGGCAGTGTTTCTATATCATATACACCTCATAAGCAGTTCTTTGTTCTGAGTCATTACAATGGAGTGAGTGTGAGGCCAGTCCGGAAGGGCCAACTCTGCCACCTTGCACATTCCTAAGCAATGACAGAAGTAGTGGTCAGTGCACAGACAAGTCCAAATATGGGGCAATCGCCCACACTCTCATTTGTTTAATACGGCCCCCTTCTTAATCCAGCCAAACATATTCCTGTATGTATAATTATTCAAATGTCCCTTTAATGAAGTAGGAAACAATCCCTTATATGGTTACAATTTGTGTAAGAAAGCATCTTGCTGTTTCCTTTATAAACCCTTGTAATTTCAAGTTGAGGACAGTGAGAGCCTCCACCATCAGTCGTGCATTAAAGAGTATCTTCAATCATCAATCCTGTGTCAACGTGTGTCTTCTTATAGTCTGAGAGCATATAGCCTAACTGGTTATAGTATTACAATGCCTAAAGGTGGTGGTGTATGTTGATGATGTCATAATTCCGATGCCTTCTGGTTGATGAATCGATACTTGGTGGTAGCTATAGACTGCAGGGAAAGCCACTATCATCCATTTACCTTCTGATCACAGACTTGATAATGTCATTATAGATTTACAGTGCTTATGATTTCCCTTGTTAAATCACAGAGATGTTCCTGTAGAAAGTCAAACACTCCAGAGACATTTACTTGTTTTGTCCAACTTCACATATTTGAGATGCTTGGTTGCTGCAGTTCGGATCACTCACACTTTTGGGTTGTAAACATAGCTAAATCAGGAAAACTAAAATTCACATAGCTGTAAATATTATTAAGTTTTGACTCTGTTTGAGTTGATTTGTATCAAATTTAACAAAGTCATGCGGAACATTTCCAGAACATTTAAAATAATAAAATGTATATGAAAAATCAGCTATTTCTTCAAGTCAAGAACCAGTGAAAGAGAGAAATAGTGGGAAAGATATACGATGGTTAGAGAAAGCCCAAAGGGAGACTAATGGTAGGACGAGAGAAGCCCACTGGCATTATTGATAATGGTGGAGGAGAATTGGTGAGATTAGTAGTATGTTAATTCTGCTCATCTACAGATTTATTGCTGGTGATTTGCTGCTGCTGATGGAGCTTAAATATTGCTTGTTGAGATGCAGGTTTGATAGAAATAATAAAGTGTGTTTTTCTATGGTTTTACTGAACAACCAATGAGAAGGTGAATGACTGCCATAAAAACATCAGGAACCAAGACTGAAGAATAGGAAAAGGGGGGGATTTTAGGTTTTTACCCACCATGTCGGTGTTCCTCGTTTAATTTTCTTTTTATTACTCTATTTTTTTCTTTGCTTGTCAAACTTCTTTAATACCAGAAATATTTTGTCATTGTTTGGTTTCTTGGTATAAAGGTTGTGTGCAATTTCAAATCACATATTTCTGTCATTACACAAAACAGCTGTTATTCTATACATTCATCCGCTGTGATAAATCTGTCATGCTTTATCATGTATATAACGACTCAATTATTTTGTCTTTTAAAATGTTGAAGCTGTTAAACTAAAAAATATCTGACATGCCAAGGGCAGATGGGCAGTGATATTTCATTGGTTGTTATGAACATTTATCAATGACCAATCATAAGTTTGACCAGAGTGATGACAACGCTTATCAGTCCTGATTGAAATTGACAATCGAAACAAAACCCCCAAATCTACGCTGGTCAACCGGATGAGCTGATATTAAAGGGTTGTTAGTGTGAGGAAGAGTTCATCCTGCATTGAAATATCAAAGGAATCATAAGTTGTTGTGGTGAAGAGGTTTCCCAAGCAAAAAAAAGAGAAAACAAATAGATAGGACCCTTTTTAGTCATGCAGGAGGCTTCTAACATTTTGTAACGTTGGTAGCATTTAGTCCTCACCATATGGATTCTTCCATTAGGGAATAAAAGAGTTGGCGACGAGGTCTTGAATGGCCATTAGAAACCTGCATGATTATGGCCATGTGATAAAGGACCGGGCCCAAGGTGAGGTCCTTTATCACAGGGTCCCTACTCTTTTATTCTCATTCATAAATACCTTTCTGTTAAAATTATCCAGAAGCCTTTAAAAGTTGAGAACTTCACCGTGTTATATAGCACATTTAAACATGGCCACAAACTCCTCTCGACCAATCAGAATTGATGAACTGTCCAAGGTTTTTGGAGATGAGAGTTTAAGACATTCTCATACTGTGGTTTGTTTCTAGTGTGAGTCTTACAGCATTTTCAAGTTTCAGTTTGTTGATACATGTAATGTTGTTAGGTGGTTGACGTCAGTGAACAAATTTCCTTCTGAATTAAGAAATGATTGTGTTAATCCAGGCCTTTTACCTTCATTTGTCAGTTTTTCTCCTGAAGTTGCTCATTTGTTCTGTTGAATTATAGTTTCAAGTAATAAGCCACAAGGGAATAGTAGTTATGTATGAAGAAACATTGAATTAAATGGAATTTCTGCAACCTTTGAGAATATAATTGGAGTTAAAATGTCAAATAATAGTGTGTTATCTTTACCACAGCATAAACATGTTACATCAACAACTGATTTTTATTTCATTTCCACAAACAAAAATTGATTTTCTACATGGTGGCTTTGTTAGAATAACAAGAGGTAGGCATGATGACTACAAGTGCTGACAGGTGACACATTGTCTTAAGGTAATACAGCCCTGTGGCATATTATATAGTCTCTGTAGGGGTAGAGTATTTGGTGTTGTGACCCTGTGTACCTTCAGGCAAGGTGCTAGATTTCTTACCTGTTGGCATTGTGGACCCTTGGGGTGTATAAACCGTCAGCTGTGCACCATTAATTTGGGTTACTCACCTGCTGCTATGCCTTTGATGTCATCTGGTTATAATGTGCCTACTGTCCAAAAAGCAAATTCATGTTTGGTATGAGCATTATCAATAAAAGACGTTTTATTACAGGAACTGAAGTTAATATGAGATGGGAGGTTTTGAATCGGATGCAAGTAAGCTGGCGCCTTTCTAAATCATCACAGTCTCATCAAATAATCAATAGTCTTCCCACAACACCAAGAGCGAGTATTCAATCACTACTGGTGACGTGACCTTGTCAAATAATAGTAACACAAAACTGGCAAACAAAAAGTCATATCCAACCTCTGGGTACCATCAAACATATTTTATTTTTATATGGGAGGTTTATTGCTCTACATTTACACAAAGGCCGCTGTGTAACAAAGCTTTGTGATAGGCTATTCTTCTTTGATCTTGTTGTTAAAAGCAAAAACTTTGGCAAGTTAGTTAAAAGGGGGAAGCTCTGCACAGGTTCAGAGAGAGATCCCTTGTTTGGAAACATAATTAAGGAACCGGGTGTGTGAATTAAGGTGCATTTGTAAGTCTTACTAAGTAAGAATCTTGGTACTAACAGACAGTGTTTGCATCACCTTGGAATCAATCCAACGTTCCTCTATTGTTCAATGTATTCTATTTGTCCAGAGTTAAGCTTGGACATCATCATAATAAATATAATAAGTAAATGAAATAAGAGCTGGTCATCATTCTGAGGTGTGGTCAGCTATGCTTGAGGCATTCAATAATAAGAAAACAAATTGAGATGGCTTTAGGTCTGGATAGAAAATGGCAGCTTGGAGACGGCACAGAAGGTCAAACTGGTTTACTTTCTTATATCTCTGTTAATCCATAATAAAGTCTGGCCAGTCACGCTTCTATCTCAGGAAGTTCAATCAAATGAATCAATTTACTTTTCTGTGGCCCGATAAGTTTGTTTAGATTGTTCGGCAGATTGTGTTTTGATTTGTGGGTAAATTGTGTACATGCACAGCTATGCAAAGTTAATTACCATGAATGCTGTTCAGTTCATCCATGGACCCACTCCTCCATGATATATTTGAACCCTACAAAAAACCTTTTTTCTCAGACATTTTCCGTGTACTTCCTTTTTTGGGGGGGGGGATTAGTATTTATCTTAAAAAGTAATGAACTTAATTGTTGATGCTTTATTTTGTAAAGTAAGACTGAAAGCTTTGCATGGTGACATAGAGCGATAACAATGGTAGTAGTAGTAAAGGTAAGTAAGGTTATCACTTGCCCCATGAGGTACATCTCCCTTGAGTAATGCTGAATATGAGAAGAGCTGGATGCTTTACTTTAAGCTTCAACCAGTGTACTGTGATTGTCTCATGGAGAATGCATTCCCCGAAACATAATCACAGCAACCTGTTCAGATTGCCAGTAAAACAACTTGCTCTTTTGTAGAGTCACTGCAGCTCTACTCCAGAGAGATTATCACATGGTCCTACCACTAACCATACCTTGATCTACTTTGACATTGCTCCTTTTGAGCATGTATTCATAGTTTTTAATCGGTGTAGTTTTTGTTTGTGTTTTGTTGTTTTTTTATATATTTTGTTTATTTTGTATTTATTTATTGATGTTTTAGGGTTTTTATTATAGGGGGGATGCTTGGGAGGTATGTGGTAAACAAATGTTGATACTTATTGTAACTGAGCACGGATACATACACACATCTCATATATCCACTAAACAATTGAGATTACTAATACATTAATTTGATCAAGCTTGTGAATATCAGACCTTTTGAAATTGAAGACTGGGATTTTAGAAGACATATTCTAATTGAGTTTGCATTCTGAAGCACTTGAATTTCAGTCCATCAAATTGAGGAATCTAGCCCTGCCTGCATACCCCCTTGCCAATTGTAATCACTTTAATTTTGGAAAGGTTATGAGTGGCGTTATCTGATATGACTGTGCATTCAAGCCTGCAATGGTATTAGGTGTGTCGCTCTTGGCATAGTTTGGTCAGGCATAGTCCTTTGGAGTCACCGCCTTGTATTAACACTGAACTGAACCACCGAGAGCACAACCTGTGCTGTATATTGCATTAGCTGTCGCTGGGGTTCTCTCCTTCATTCTCACTGTAGGTTTATCACGAGGGTCCCCAGTGAAACTCACAAGGGTATTCTGTTAGAATTAGAACAGGTTTGTATATGACATAGATTCACACTTAATGGAAGTGATGAGGGAATGTGTATATCTACAGAGAATTGTTCGATGGTTGGATTCTGAATCACAAACAACAGGTAAAATGCCTTGAAGGAAAACAATTTGTTTAGCAACCTTTGTTGGTTACCAGCCATTTTCAATAAAAAAATATATAATTTAGATGGTAGTCTGTTTAAAGGGAAGTGGACTTCAAAAGTCTGAAATACTGAGGTTGTTCGCTGTAAGCTGAGGGGTATGGAACTGATGTTTACGTGCAACAATGAGAAAGCTTTTATGTCTTATAACATGTGCAATTTTAAATCATGCAACTTTGACCAAACTACAACTGAATACACCATGTTAAGAACTGTTTTTTTGATATTCTCAGGATAATTTAATGATGGCATACAAAAACAAATTAACTCACTTTTGAATAGTGTTGCTGCAAATTGTTGCTTACTTTTAAGAGTGTAATAGTATGGAGTTTGTGGAAGTTGGCCGATGGAGTTATGATTTGTCTGTTAACAGCATGGTTACCCACAAGTGCCTGCAGCCCGGTGGCCATGGAGTTGGTCCAATGGGTAGGAAGGGAGATGGAGGGGTTATGGGTTGTGGGATTAGACGCTTCCAAATTCAACCTCCTGGCTCCTCAGTGCCTGTTACTCTAAGCTTTGGGGAAAGTGCACAAGGCTGTAGATTTGTGACTAGTTGCAGGCTTAAACAAACACCCTACTAGCTTCTTATGCAGGGTTGGTTGCAGTGAATCAGCCCAGATGTTGACATACCATAGCTCTCTCTTCCATACTGGCTCACTTCTATTCAGTTGCCGCAGAATAAGGCTTATACTTATCCCGCCATAATACACAGGTTTGTCAACTTTGTAGGAGTTGAATAGCGAGGGTGGGCTGGAATACAGGCCACAGGTATAGAAACTGAAAGAACTATGTGTGCTTTGTAGAAAGCAGAGTTTCTTTGACCATGTATCAGTCATACCTGTTGGGTTGAAGATCGGGTGACAATTGTAGGGGTGGTTGGGAGGGGAGTTGAATAATAACAGCCTCCCCTCATGTTGTATGTACACCCGCTCTGGTCACCCAGCTGTATTAAGCAATTCAATAGAAGGATAGAACTGAATTCAAAATGTTTTCTTTTCTTTGAAACATTATAGAAGCAATTGAAAAAAATTGTTTACAGTGCAAAACAGTAGGAGTAAATGTAAATACATTTAACATGGAAAAAGAAATCCAGTGAGAGGGCCGATAGTTTTGTGTTTGTTTGACACTACACTTTACAACAGAATTAGAAAACAATTAGCTTTGTATGATTAAATAAAATGTTTTTAAGATTCATCAAATGATCTGCACCCCCCCCCCTCCCCAGTGTGTTTCATACCATTGAAAAGCTCTTTTTATGCTGAATTTAAGAATTGGACAATCTAGAAGCCCATATTAAGTAGAGATATTTGGTAGGGTGTTAAGAGCTACTGTTGGGATGACTGAAGAAAACAAAGTTAGTTAAAAAGGATTGCAAATATTAGCTAGATTATTTGAAAAATGTTAACTGGTAAGCAGACGATTGCTAAAAGCCTGAAATGGCATCAATATAGTTTACTTTTGTCTCATTCCCCTCTTATTTTGAAGCAGTAAGTGTCTTGGGTGAAAATAAAAAGATTTCACTGAAAAAACAATACTGGCATTTGCAGAAGTGTCCTTGGCTTACAAGGACATTTCTTGTTGCTTGTCTGCCTGCGCATTTAACAGAACTAAAATATTTAAAGTGAGTAGGTTGTGCAGGAAATCTTGGCTAAATCTTGTACTTGCTGTAGTGAAGAAGTGATGATATATATGCAGATAACTCTGCAGCCCTAGAAAAGGCTGCTGGTTACATTTATACATCCTAAACTCCATCAGTGTATTGAAAGTAGAAATGGATGTAACTGAATAATGAACATAGAAAATTGAATAGTGGATGTCATTAGGATGTCTGTAAATGTGTCTCCTAGCAACAAGCTTCACTTGATGTTCCTTTGCGCTGAGGGTTTCACAGGGTTTCTAGGGCAGTCGGTTTCCATGCACATAATCACACCCTTTGAGAAAATGCAGTCCATTCAAAAAAGCTGTTTCATGATTTGTTCTTCTGTGGTGGTGGGACACTTGCTCGGTGTTAAGTCAAATCGGCAAGAGATTTGCACTTTGCGCATAAAGCAGTCATCTCTGCTGTGTTTGTGAAGATGGAAGTGCACCCTTGGCAAACAGGGTGGATTCCCTCAGAAAGGCTAAACATTTCTGTCATTGCCTCAGAGCATGTGTTACACAGGAGGACTGGTACAACATTTGGTGCTGAATCTCGTGTCACTCAGTCTTGCTAGATGCATTTCAAACGACAGTCCATGAATGCAACCATGTAGGGAAATCTGTACATTGCATGAAAGTGGAGTTATTTGAAATCCATCATGATCATCTTGTAACAAAAAAACACTTTGATGATAAGATTCATTGACAGTAATATTGGGAAACAAAGATGCTGATGACCCAATTATTTGATGGCCTGATGACGGCAAGGTCATTGTGTAGCTGTCAAGCCACTACACTCAATAAAACAAACTCTTCTATAGTTTGAACAGCTTCAGTACAGTGTAGGAAGTTATATATTATCTGTTCTTGAGTGTGGAAGGTTCCCACTTGAATTACCTGCAGACTGTTCACTGTTCTATCAACATTAAAGTGCAAAAAAATGAAATTAGTTGAAAAGTTCAGGCACACACCGAGTTACATTGAGTCAGTTTGACTTGCCTGGTTTTTCTCTTTGTTAAAAATTACTGTAATCAATTAAGCAGACTACGATTAATCATGACCTCTGACCTACTTGGGATACATCTATAGATAACATGTCTCTAAATTGTATTAAAATGATTTTTTAAGAGATAAAGTTGAACTCCAATGTTTTTTTCCTATTGAAGTATCTTTAGATTTGACTTCTGACAATTAACAAAGTGTCAGAGAGTTGTCAACATGAAAGGTTTGAGGGTTTTTGTGTGTGTTTTTTTAGCTCAGACTATATCATTCAGTGCTAATATGCCTAGTCTTCAGTGGAACCAACAGCCAAAGCCAAAAACAAATTCACAGAGTTTTTGTTTATGGCAAAACAATATCCCAAAATGTGAACCGTCCACATCTGCAATTAATATCAAACACACAATACCAATACTGTAGCCCATCACTCATGCAGGTGACCAAAGTAGTTATAGTGTCCAATCTAGGTAGACAGTTTGGAATTCACAAGGGACACATTTGAATACCATTTTCTGGATGTAGAGGATTTTCATGTGGAATAAGTTATGGTTAATGATGGTAATAGATCAGCTCAAACAAGACTCAGTTAAAGCTAGAAATATCATGGTGTTAACATGTGTATAGCTATAAAGAGAAGTTTGCAAGTTTGTTTTAATACCAAGCAAACTCAAATGTATTGCATCTGGAAAGTACTTATTTACAATCTATCTAGATTGTATTTTTCCTTCCATTCCTACATGAGGATAAAATAAGCATACAATTAAATCTTTAAAAAAATGTTATTAAGCACTTTTGAGCACACAATATTTGTTTGTCAATGAAATGTTGAGTTTGACAAGGTTTAAAAATAAGAATAATGAAGTGTTTATAAGTGGTTAAGTGGGTGATGCTCTGAAGATCTTGAAGTTCAAACATGCTATAATCCCCACCCTGGCAAGTCCTTATTCATTCTGCTGGGTAGAGCAAGAGTTTACAAACACTCAGACTATTGACGTTGGGTTTTCCTATTGCCACCAGTGTACTTAATACTCATGCAAAGCACACAGTGTTTAAATTTTCTGAAATCATTGTTAATGCAAGATCAGTGCTAATCTATCTCCAATTCATCAGGAATTTTAAGATCGCTCAAAATATAGAATAATTCTGAGTGCATTATTGTTTCAAGGTGGTTGTAGAGACCATCACTTTGGTTTTCATTCACAGATATGTGCCCAAGTTGAAATAATTGTGGTGTAGATGCTCAGAAAATGACTTCATGCCTTGTTAAAGCGAAGAGTCTGGTGCATGAAACTGCATCCAGCTTGTAAAGATTTAGCAGCGGAATGTCAATTGGAAGTTAACTTTCAAATGTAAAATGGTGCTTTGGTTGAACTGCTTGGAATGAAGAATTTGTGCTTGAGATGGTTGTAGACATGGGTGAGTTGCTTGCATTCCCTGGTCGTTAGATCCGCAGCCAGCTGTTACTTTCTCCTATCAACAGCTTGTCTGGTCTCCTAACCCCAATGTTTAAGGAATGACAGTGTTGGCATAGCAGTAGAAACACTCACACAGACTGTCATAACTTCCTGAGAGATGTTTTCATAACCACGAAATAGTCTCAAACAAAGTACATAAACAAGACTCCTGTGAGTTTTGTTTTCTTTAGTAACAAACTGATATTGTCTCATACGTCTTTAATCCTGACATATAAGTTACATATTTTAGCACAGTCAGAAAAGCATTTTTGTTTCATTGGGAGCTGTGTATTCATCCTAATATGAATACCTTAGACCTTTTCAGTGAGTTGTTAGGTTCATGGAGGTAAGGTAGGTTGCAGATAATGTGAGGGAAGATTCCATGGGGAGTTTGCCTTTCTGTCAAATCAATAAAACAACCAACTCATGAAAATTCCATTTGACATTTTGGTTTATGTGTTAGTTCAATCTTTTAGAACACTCTCTTTTGTAAACTCGAAAGGGAACCGATTTGTCTCTCTTAAAATGTTATACAAATTTCTCTCTGGAATGTTAGTAATATTGGAAGGTACTGGTCTTGTTCTTGGTGTCAGATTTGAGGTGGGGACTTCATGTCCTCCAGCTCATGGATTTTTGTATCTGAACTTCAGTTTTCTGTTTTGATTGTCACAATATTTCAATCTTGGTCTGAATATTTTCAGGTTGACAACACTACACCAGATATACGCCTGAAATTCTAGCAAATGGTCCAGGGTTAAATGGATTAGCAGTTGAGTAATTCAATTATTGTAACTAGAAATCGTTATTGTAATTGCTTTCAAATGTACCAGACCATGGACCATGTGCCAGATGAGTGTTGCTGTATGGTGACTCATTTGGATCAATAGAACTCAATACTGATGAGTTATGAATTGGCAATAGGCACGGTTTACGGTCAGTCAAGTGTCCACCAGATCCCATGGTTCTTGGGTCTGGCCAGTTATTGTTTGACTACAGAGAAAAGCCCAACTGACCACAATCGGTCAATGATGATGTAGCCAGGACTTCAACCCCAAGCAAATTGCCCCAAGGCTTGTAATAACAAGGACTCCCCAGGGGAAAATCTTATACCAGTTTGCTGAGCACAGTGAATTTTGCTTAGCAGAAGCTGGTAACTAGCCAGTCTGCCATAAAATGCATTTTGTTTGTGACTGGTTCCCTTCTAATATTTGCTTAGCAATTAAATTTGCTAAGCAATATTTTCTGCACTGCAGGTCAATGCAATTGGCTGTGTTCATGACAACAGTGCATTGGTATTGAGCAGGTGACACCTTTGTTTAAGCATAGAGCAAGGTTCTTGCTCCATGGTTTAAGTCAGACAGTGGCCAGTAACAAACAATCCTTGGTCGTTAGTGAGGTAGACATACTGCAGTATCTATTGATTCCTTTGTCACCATTGTTAATTAAGCTGTTAACTCTGTTGGTCTTTTTCACAGCTTGTTGTTTATTGACATGTGTCTGGTGTTGAGTTTGATTAATACCATAGTAAGATATGAAAGTAAAATGACCTTTTCATTACCTGCCAATATTAACTTGTAAGGGAGGGTGTGGTTCTATGTTAGTACTCAGCATAAAATACACCTTGCCAGATTTGACTGGACAAGAATATTTTCTTGATACTCATATTCATACAGTGCCAACTTCTGTAGATCAAGACTCTTCTAGTTGGAAAATGTATTGGGCAAGTGGTTTTTACAGTAAGTTATCTTGAAATTGGAATAGGTGAGTTATGAAGGTGTTGCCAAATAGTGTCTAGTGAAATGTGATTAGGAAGACCACTGACATTTAAATGTTGTGAAGACACCCTAGGCTTTGACAACAGCAGTGCTGGAGCAAGATAGAGAGCATAAAGATTGGATAGGCTTAGATTTCTAAAGCCTCAAAGACACCCCCACCCCCCCCCCCCCCCGACACCCCTCAAAATATAAAAGAAGACGAAGCTTTTATGCTTTAGCTAACACAACTGATTTGGAATACTGGTACAGAACTAGTACTGAGGATCTGTGTTAATATGTACTGATTGTATGCGATAGTGCATGTTATATAGCATTGTAGATTAATAATATAAGGTGTGCCCTGAAGGTACACACCATCAACTCATTATCTTGTCTCTTCATATTATGTCTTGGATCTAGATATACGCAATGAAATAGACAGTATCAAACCTGTAATGTAATCAAACCAGGATATGTACGTGAGTTACTCTAACCATAGGCTCCTGTATAGAAAGAAGTACATCTCAGATGTGTGGAAGTTTGAAGAACTTTAACAAACAGCCATTGATCTGGAACCTGGTTTGGAACTTGAAGGATTTGTTGTTTGACTTCAGATTTTTGAGCTGATCCTATAATACCCTGTTACTCTCTATCCCTGTGCCAAACAACCTTTAGTAACTTTGGTAATAGTGTGAATGCTGATGTAACTACAAGGAAGCAATGTGAACAGGTTACACTCATGACACTTATAAAGGTTTAATTACAACTTTAAAATAACATTGTTTAGTTTTTGTGAATAAATTGTATGCGCCAAATTATTCTGCATTTACTATCACCGTTATATCTTTAACATGGTTACCACTGCAAAGAAGGACATGCTTTTTTTACATAATGGTAAGCTGAATTCCTTGCTTACCTGTGAAATATGCCTACATGTATGTATACAAGCGTGGCATTTTCTGCTACCCTAATTTCTGAATGTTCACATAACATTGCCATGAAATTGATCAAGCCTGGGTTTGGGTTTATTCTTCAGGTAATAATACATGCATGACTTTGTCTATTCTGACCAAAATCTTGGGCAGGGCCACAAACCCCAGGGCTTATATGGGTTTCAAATGAAGGCTAGTAAACATGTTTGCTGTCACATTATATTACAACAGCAATAACTGCTGAAGGTTGTGCTGTTCACACTGCACACATGGGAGTTGAAATCAAAGTCATTCCATTCAACTGTGTATTGTTGACTGTATATGATTTGTCCTTAATCAGTATAATACATTAATTGTAAGTATGTGAAGAGCGATGGCTTCACAACTGTGCTGATGATAGATGCTTTCTAAATGACAAAGGTTAAGTAATATATCATAACTAGATGGTGGCCTCAGAAAGGATAAGATCAAACTTTCATTAATGTGAGTGAGGGCAGAGTAAATACTATGTAGCCTATTGGTAAGCCAGTCAATTCAAATGGATCATATTGGTTTGTGGGAAAAGTGCACCACATCAAACAGCCTTTAATTTTAAGGAATGATATCTTCAAAGAAAACTGACAAATACGTGTCATTGATGTTCTTTTCATAAAGAGAAACAGAGTGTTTTAGGTAAAAGTTTTAGATTGAAAAACAATAATGTTCTAAAGATATCTGCCCTAAGATTTTCTGTTTCTACTACAGAACAAACACAAAAAATGTTTCAATTACACCAAATGTATAGATTCTGTATTTCAATTTCTTGTGAAAACAGACGGCAAAATCCTCGCCGTAGAAGATTGAAGTAAATGTACCTCTTTGAAAAGTAAAGAAAACTACTTTCACGTCTAAATATGTTTCATTATTGATATCAATGTGGAATTTGATCTGTACAAGATGAACTCTGTTGAGTAATTTATCTTTGTTTACTAAAGGAGAAATGTTTTTGGATGAATAATTCTCTCTGAGGGATTTGTTTTCTCTGTGATTAAAACTTCATGTCTAAGGAAGTTCTGTCTTTTGAAATGTAGGGCTGAGGGAAGAAATTAAATTCAGGGATAGATTGACATGAGATTGTTTTTGACAAAGATTTTTGAAATGCGTTCTTTTGAGAGACTACAAGTACAGATAGATGGACTTCATCATTTCATTCATGATAGAAAATAACTGTTCCAATACAAAAACAACCTCTGATAACTTGTGACGTCAGTGCTTCCAACAATTACCATGATTCGTTATTTATTGTTGTGCGAAAATTTGGTTGTAATTTTATATACTTACTTGCGTGCGTGTGTGTTTTTTTTTTCTTCTTTTTTTTCCCCTCCATGTTCCTTCCCTGTCTGTGCATTTAATATCACGATAAACATATTTATGATCTGAGGATTGTAACTGCAGATGAGAAGATATTTTATGATAATTTATTACATGTATGAGAAGAACTGTCTCAAAGAAACCATTGCAATTTTTGTTTTATGTAGTTCTTGGTTTTGTAAAAAATTACTTGATTTATATAAATGCAGTTATTTTTATATGTCAGAAATACTTGATTATTTTACGGTTCATTTTAACAAACTGACTAAGTCTTTTTTAGCCAATCCAGTATATTTTACTGCGCTGACAATGTTTAACAGTAAGTCACAGTTAGATAGCTGGATGTCCTTCTGCCTTGTGACCTGTACACACAGTGGACAAGACTAGAGAGAGAGACAGCAATTTACCCATGGATAGTTTCCTTTTCAACTGTTCATTTTGCCATAGCATTTTGTGATTGGTTTATCAACAAAGATACTTGTCTGTATTCTTTTAACACCTACTTGTCTAGGCTTTGCACAGGTGCGTGAGGAAATTGAAGAAATTTTACCAGAGTAACGTAAGCAATGTGCAAAAATGTGTTTCTAGAAAACTGAGAGTGAAAGTTTAATCGATTTTCTGCCATTTATAAGTCATTCTAGGAAAGTTCAATTCCACATGGGAATGGGAAAACATGTCTTGGGGAGTAATTCTAGCAACAGAAATGTCAGTATAAATGCCACATTTTATTGTCAGAAGCCATTTTATTCCTTACGGCTTTTTGTCCGTTGAAAACATTACATTGTGTGCATGGAAGAAGGGTGTGGAACCTTACCCCCTTCCATGCAAAGAAAAATTACTAACTCAATGAAAAGTTGGTACACAAAAAGTGAATGATGACATCTTAGTAACACAGTTGTAAAGTTAATTTTATAACCTGTTTTGAAAAGTAAGATGTGGGCTAAATTTGTGTGTTCTCCTGATACTAATTTATTGATTAGGTATAATGTTACATTATTTTATTTATTTTTTGGCTCCCATCCCATGTGATTTCAAATCCAAAGAAAGAGTTTTACTGTGGTGATGAAGACATCTTATACAACCAACTAAAGTAAACTGAGTGCAAAAGCTGAAGTACCGTGCATAAAATACATGCCAGAACCAACAACAAATGTGATAAATAAAATCCAAATTCAGTGAGTTTTACTTATTCAAAACATTGACATGTAATTTTAATTGGCTGTTGAATGAGCTGTTGGATCTGTAAAACTAACTGGATAAAACACCAACAAACATGCTTGTAAAAAGCTAATTACAAAATGGCATTGAAGATGTCACTTTGGACTGGTCCTCTTAAAACCTTTTCCCTTGAATTAAAATTCAAATTTTACCTTTGATTTCAAGAATTTCAGTAAGAAAGTTGGAAGCTAGATTTTGAACTGAAATGGTGTTTAAGTCTGTTTTGATGTGTTTAGAGTAAGAACTCAACAATTTATTACCACTTGCTATAAGATAGTGTAGCAGCAGGTGATGAATTGAGCTTCATTCAGGACTTTGCCCTTGTTGGCCTATAGATGGAATAGCAAATGTCCAGATGTCCCCTCTAGCAGCATTTCTGCATGACTTTCTCCATGTCAAGATCATCAGAAAGTTAGCGCCACAACGAGGCTATGAGGGACATACATGTATCAAAGTCAGTAAATAACTTGTTTGTCAGATAGTCATCTACAACGGTAAACTTAAAGGGAAGGGGCAACGTTCTTAGTATTATTCAGAGGAGATTTCATGGTGAAAACAGAAATATTGAGTGTATTTTAGGTTTAAAAAACAATAATTAAAGTTCTGTTACATCATTTGAATCGGAGGAGTAAGTTCATACAAATTGTCCAGTTATCAGAGAAAAGGGCACAATATGCAAATAGGATCATTAAATAAGACAGTCAGTAAGGACAACACTGGTTCCACTCACTACTAAGGAAAGCATAAGTAAACCACTCACAACTAAATAGGGAAAACATTGGTAAACAACTCAGGATGACATTGGTTAATAGCTTTTGGTTAGAGACAACAATGGAACAACTAACAGCTGGGGACCAGTGGCAGAGCCAAAGGGGGGGGGGACATGACCCCCCCCCCCCAACCCCACAAATGCAAAGAAAGTGCAAGGAAAATGCAAGTTTGTATTTCGTAATTCGGATTGCTACCGCAGCCACCAAATGCCATAAGAGGATGCTGGGCCCCTGCAGCGTCCCCCTTCCAAAATAAAAGCCTTCCCCCCCCCCCCCCGACAAACCCATTCCCTTTGGCCCCCCTCCCACTTAAAAGCGATGCCCCCCCCCCTCCCTGTGCCCGTGCCTCCCGTGATAGGTAGCATTCATGGATCGGGACAACACTAGTAATCCATTGTTATGAACGTAAAACTCTGCAGTGGTAATAACGAGTCCATTACTCTTATGAAGTGTATAAAAACATATAACTTCTCATGAGCATTTGGTGTGTTTTTTAAAGGTTACAGGCTCGAATCCAGTAAAGTAGCCTTATTACTATTTATTGTATGTTTTCTGACTCTGTGTTTTTCACATTGTTTAAAGAGTCTTAATGAGGTTATTAATGGTAAGGCTGTCTCAACAAAGACCATCTGGTCATCAGTAAGATGTGCACCTGTAAGCAGCCAGGCAACCAACTTACATATTGTATATATTAGGATGTTCCACCTCAATGCTGCTAATATCCCCCACCTCAAGGTGACAATCAAAACATCATGCACTGGTCCGGAATGCCCATTTCATCCCAAATCGCTTTAATTTTCCTATCAAATTTGAAATATTAAGCAGTATAGATAATTGCATTGTGCGCTGTTCCTGCTACTAATTTGAGATGATGAGGTATTATATGGCGCGTCCCTTGCAGGCCTCACTGGGCCATGAAGGTCTTCTTGACAATAACCAACCTCTCATCAAGATTTGTGAGTTTACAGCTTTTGTTTTCTCCTGTCACTTTAATAGAGTAATGAATGGATAATCATTGGACTCGGATGATTTGAGATAAAGTGTTATATCAGGCTGAGTAGCATGCATAGATGGATTTACCCAGGTGTACTACATGGACAGTGATAAAAATCTCATTAAAGGGATCGTCCAATCTCATGATAATCTTATTTGATAGAAATGATTGTTACATAACATGCCTTGTTCTCTAGCAACATTTTGCATTCTAGTAAAAGTATTCCTATATACACATGATGAAGAACAACATCTTACAAAATTGTTGTGTACTTAGTATTGAACTCTTTGAGAACAAACAAGTTTTCAGATTGGACTTGAAATACCTTCAACTTAGTTTTGACTGAATCTTTACAGTTAATTGATTCCACAAGTTCGGTGCAGCAGCTGTGAAAGATGGTCCCCAAAACACACCTTTGTCCTTTGAGCTGGTACTAGTAGATTCACACCATAAGGCTACCATTTAGTATTCAGAAATCAGATTGTGGATGTACGATGGGGCCAATGGGCCAATCCATGTAATGCTTTCCAAGTAAACAGTAAGCTGTCTGATAGGTAGTCAATGTAACCCTTTAAGATTGGTGTAATCTGAGCCTGCTTTTGTGTTTTGGGTAAAATTCCAGCCACATAATTTTGAGCCATTTGCAGCTTAGCTAATTCTTAAGATCATATATTTACAAAAGAGAATTAGCATAATCAAGTCATGACAACAGCAAAGCATGAAATATTGTAGGAATAGTTTTATCTGATAATATTTTTCTCACTTCTGAATCACCAATACAAATGGATTGACACTGAAATTGTACTTTTTGATACTTAGATGATAAGGTATTAGATTAACCCCAGTAACTTGAATGTTCCCCGAATCTTTACCCATATTGAACAAATGGGGTTCATGCTTAAACGCTGCACACTCAAACTGTCTAGGTTTGGTACATGGAATGGCAAACCAATCTTGTCAGATTCCAAGTATTTTATGTTGAGTTAAAACATGCAAAATGATTTGTATAGATACTGTGTGATTTCTGCCCAAGGTGCCTTTGGGGGTTTAGGGTAAATCTCAATGAAGTTGATGATATCTGCATGGAACATTCATCGGAAAATCCTGATATGGACAATTGCATGAATATTAGATAAGATTGTCTCCCGGGCAGACTTCTCCTTTAAGACCCTTATTTGCGATCTCTATCCTCAGAGGGGTTTTCTTGAGGGCGGAGTCCAGAATTACTAACTGGCTCTTGAAGGATTCATGGATTGAACAGATGGTTGATGAGGTGTCATTTTTATTGTTTGTTAGCCACCTTTCCAGGTAATGAGCGTGGTGTAAAGTATACTGTGAGAGAAGTCTAAAGAAAAGACTAATGTATTAATGAGCAATGTGGATTGGTGTGTACTGGATTGGAGCAGGTCTATGACCTCACATGTCAGTGTTCTCAGTTGTTCATTTCTCATCACCATGGGGAGCTACAGTAGTAGGCAGAAAACAAGACCATTTCATGTCAAACATAGTCAGGTACCATCACCCAATGATATGAGACACATCAGTGATCTACACCTGGCAAAAATCAGCAAATGTTCGATGAACAACAATTGAAACAAAGCAAGCAACTTCAACTTGCATGTTTGTTCTTAAAAAATTTAATGTATTTAATCATATACAAATGTTTGTTTGTGGTAATTGCTCCATGAGCTTTTTTCCTGACTCGTGTAGAGCTTAAACATCATTATTTTTGAAACAAATTTAGTGCTTCATTCCAATTCTGAAAGAGTCTTATGTGCATCCTTAGATTACTACTTTCCCTTGGAAGATGAAAAACCTTCAAGTAGATGATTTGTAGAGTTCCACTACATTTGTATAATTAACCTGTGAAATTTCCTCAGAAGGTAATTCCTGAGACTGTTTTGAGAAATGTATTTATTTCTGAGTTAAATGTGTATTCTTTTTCATAGGCAGTTAGTTGCCTTATAGCATTGAGTAAATCAATGTGAAAGCTCAGATATAGAATCAGTGAGGACTCGTTGTTAGTGATTAGTCATATAACACTTGACAACAGTAGTCTGTCTGTGTGGTTGATCCAGTAGATCCTTGGTGGTGTATGTACTGCTTGGATTGGTAGAATGCCTTGAGGTAACCAGTGCCATCCTGGTCTTTTCATTGTCAAATCAAAAACACAATCATGCATGCACCACGGGATGAAATTATCTCCAAAAGGAGCAGAGTTTGAGCAAAGGCGTCTTTTTGTGAAGATACACTCCCTCGGGGCCAAACATGTAGAGAAATCCTGAGAGAATGATATTCCATTACGAGTATTCTCAACGGGGAGCTTCGTTAAGATGGGCAGAAATATCAGACAGATGGTAGTTGAAGTAGTTGTCTCAGCCCTGTACATTTTTCTTGCTGCAAGTGCAAGACCAAAGCAAAATAAGACAACAAAAGTGGATTGACCGGCGAGGAGGTGCATTATTAGCAGTAGTGTGCGGTGGGAGACACCCAGCAGGGGGCTTTGTTCGAAGCAAACTTAGTTGACTAATGTTAAGGATCATGCAGGAATACATGCTGTCTGTGCAGGAAACATTGACATACCAATGTTTCAGTAAGGTTGGGTACATTCTGAGTAATTGTACATGGTGTAGATATCATGTAATACTATTTTTAGATTTGACCATTTCCATATTTAAATATAATCTTTATCATAAATTAACACAGTTTCTAGTTTTAATATTATGATGATTTTTAGTTATTTATCTATAGAATGTATGCAACTGGGTTTGATAATCTTTAACCTTTTCAGAAAAACAGCATTGTACTTAGTGGTCCCCTTCCCCTCAGGTTTTGTTTCTTCTCTGGCCCCCACCCCCCTTGATATTATCAGACGTATTACAACACATGTTATGTTATTAGTCTTATTTATATTGAATTTTTTATTATCACTAATATATAAAAAACCAGTTGGGGAGATGGCCTTAGCTTTCGATCCAAACCGGACCTTCGCCAGAGGCATAAACAAGAACAAACACAAACATATCCATTTATAGCAAAAAGAGGAGCAAAGGATTAAGGGAGAGTATCCAGAACAAAGCGGGAAAATATAGTCAATCAGAGTTGTAAATCACTAATATATATTATATAAAAAAAATTATTTTTTTTTCCGGGAATGGGAGGGGGGGGGGGTGATCGGAATGGTTAATGGTGATGAAAGTGCATGGGCTTCCTTTCAGGACACAATGTCAATATTTTAGTGACTGTTGATCCACTCAATTACATTTATTAATTCATTTCTTTAATGGCTGAATAGTCAATTAGTAGCCATCAATCATAGCATCGTGGGATTTTCTAGCAGCTTTGCAATATTAACAGCATCTGGAATGTGTGTGTGTCAACCCATTTTGTCTTGAATCAAGTGTTGTAGGCGTCAAAGTTAAGCACATGTATGTCTCGCAAAACACTGTCACAAATATCTTGAGTAAATACATGACAGCATTAAAGATATAGCTTGGATTATTAAGAAAAAGGCAACAGTTCTTGGGCACCTTAATAGGGTCTTACAGAGTGCCAGGCTTACAGACATTAGCTAGGACCTCTCCCACATACAAGATTCAATACTGCATCCTTTCTACATGTTGGTCTTTTCTTTAAGAAAGAAAAGTAAAGTGAATTGGTCCATTGTACTTTTATTCTTAGACATGTTATCGACATGACTGATGTAAACATCAATATCTGCGTTATTATTGTAGGGGTAGGGCTCCAGAAAAGCATTATTGTATGTGAATAATGCTAATGCACTATTGAATGTTATGTTCAAGGTTCAATTGTTATTGGCATGGTGCCTACACAATCAATCACATACTTCCATATTTCCCAGAAAAAATTCAATATCACCATGTAATGAAAAATCAACAGTATGCTCAAACATAGACCTTGGAGGTAATATTTTGCAATTTTCACTTTTTCTAGTTTTCCAATTGAATTTGTTGTCTGATTTTATAGGGGGAAAATACAGTGTCATCGCTGATGTCAAAGTTGAGTCAATTTGCAGACTTATGATTACTGTACTCCACAATACTATTGTTGTTCACTGTACTCCACAATACTATTGTTGTTCATGTTGTGGCAAATAACAAAAGGAGAATAAAGTTATTCCTTTCTCCAACCAGTGGCAGAGGGCAGGAGCCCCTCCCCCTGATCCTTCCTTGCCCCTCCCCTAAAAATCAACCTCCCAAATGCACAAACTAATGGTCTGGTACATTAATCAGCCCCCCCACCCCCCCTCTCCAAAAAAATAAAACATAAACAAACACAAATTATCTTAAAGGAAAAAATGTCTATGCCTCTGCTTGCCCCCCCCCCAAAGAAAATGTTGTTGGTTACGCTACTGTATCACCATACCATCCCACTGTACTCATTGCTTATCCAGTCCTGAGGTAAAAAGAACATTGTAAGATTGCAATCTCTGATGGGTTTGAGCCCATGACCTTGAGCAACCTAGAGCTGATGTCTTAACTGCTTGAGGATGGAGATACTAGCTTGATTCATGGACTTGGTAATGCAACCCAGGAATCAAGTTAGCCTCTGCCACTGAGAATGCTTAATAGATAACAGTGGGCAAGACATCGCCCCTTGAATGGAGATGGGCAGTTGGATCCCCACACCCATAGTCCATGTGGACTTCATTCTCTAAAATACCTGGAATCTGCCAAACTCTTGGTAAAGAGAAGTAGTAGGGTGACCATTGGTAAAGTCACTGTTGAAAACTCATCTATTCTAGTTGGCCATTACCGACTCTTTTAATCAACGTTCTTTTATCTGTGTTCTTGGTCTTCATTTTAGTTTCTTAATTTTGCATTGATGCTTTGTTCATTGTTTTTCCAAGTGCTAAATAATTTGTCCATGTTTCTAAATTTTGTATGTTAAAAGAATGTTATAATGCACATTGTGGAAAGTTTTGCCGTTTTAAATGCTAATTAATGTCTTAACCTTTAGGTGGTGCTCACTTCAGGTGCAAAATATTTTCCATAACAGCAATCAATGTTGGGTTGACAACACATTGTGCTTGTGCAAATGCTGTTTTATGAACTCAGACTTTGACTCAGACTCCATCTTAATCTTTGAATCATTTTTTTTTAGAATTTCTAAATTGCGTAGAACTGTTTTTTTATTTGTGAAAAAGTAAACACAGTAATCAGAACAGTCATGTAAGGATGTTTGAGGCTGTTTTGTTTTGTGTGGGCCAAGCAATTTGGGTGCTGTTGTAACTGAATCTGTCTAGGTTTAAGGTCTGTAAAGCTGAAATAAAGGTAAGGAAATGCTATTAGCCATTGAGGTCAACCAGTGCCCCATAAGACTGAAATAAACCAGTCTGATTAAGTTGCCTTCTCCCAGTAATTCATTTAATTGAGTAAGCTTATTTGAAAAGATGCCGAAAATCATTTTGTACATGGTGTTGCCATGACAACATATGCTTATTAATACCCCCAACCAGTACTTATCAAGTATTTGTTACCATGGAAACAAAGATATTTTCTTTCTTTAAGATGAGAAAGCAGTACTTTATGAAACGGGACTCAGTCAGCATATAACATGTTTGTGCAGCAAGTCTTGCTAAGAGATGTGCATAATAAAAAAGATAGTGGCGGTATTGTGCATACAGTGTACATTGGTTAACTGTAAGCCCTGTCGCAAGGCTGCCATGGATTTTGTTGTAATTGCTAATAAACTGTAAGGCCATAAATTTCCTCAATTTAGGGTTTAAAAAATTGAAGCAGAAATGGACTTTGTCAATCAGACTTACTGTCTTTGCTTTGTTAATTTAAGACTAGTCTTGTGTTGCCCCCTTGTTCTCCTGAGTGGTTAACATGAAGGATGGATGTGCAAACTGTCATGCTTAGTGTCTTTCCTACTAATTGAAGTGGTATGCGTTGATTATGAAGTAGCATCAGACTACTACCAAGAAGACCTTGGTAACTATGCCTATCCTGATTCAGTCACACTGGGAACCTGTCAGCCAAAGCAAATGAGAAATCATGACACAACTTTGTACTGATCAATACACACTCTCATCCTAAAACAAAGTGTTTGACCCTCATAACTTGGCTCACTCATACAAACTCCACACAGTGTTGGCCTATATGACCTGTTAAAATATCATTTCTACCGACTGTGCACATAAATTGTTATCAAAACTGGGCAGGTGAACAGTTTTTCCAGATTGACCTTTTTTTCCCACCCTGAAACACTTCTATATTCAGAATATCCTTGTTATTTTGTTTTGACAGGACTCCTGATAAGCATTAGCTTGATTGGAATATTCCCCATTGACTTAACTCTTTTGTTGTGAAAGCATGTTGCTATGGCTATTATCACAAAGAAAGCTTTGTGATCAGTATAGTTATATTTGGAGAAGAAAATGGGAGCAAAAATGAGACACTCACAAGTTGCTACTATATGCTAATTGTCATTGGCCATTCTGCCAGTCTCCATTCGGATACAATCTGTCTGTTTCCGATAGCTGGTAAATATAGCAAGTGTTCATACTTAAAGAGGCAGATTTTACATTGTGTTGTATAGAATCCTGCACATTAAGTGCATCCCTAAGGTCTAGCCATTTCTTTGATATGAAGGATGTTTATGAGTCCTTGCAGAGAAGATCAGCCAGTCATTATTGAAAAACAAGATAGCTATTTTCAGCCTGGTACTGCTATTGGCTTGGTCCCAGGACAGACCCGTTTAGCAACTTAATCCTGCACTAAACAGGAATATAAGAGCTTTTGAACTGTCCAGAGCGAGTGACATTTAGATAGATATAATGCTGAGATAGAAGAGCTGTCATCCAGGCTAGTATACTGAAAAGTACAACAGGGCTGCTTAGGTCACCTCAATACAGCAGTTTAATTAGGAAATCAAAGTACCATGACCTGTACTCAAATGGGCTGATAATAAACAAAGAGGGGTGTGGTCTTTGGAAATGGACAGAGCCCACCTGAAAAGGTTATCATTGGTCAGAAATCAAGGCCAACTTTGATGAGTTTGTGTGTTAACTGTGTGCTACATTAACTTTTGTCATTCTCTGATTGAAACCTAAGATTGAAGTATCGTGCATTCTCTGTAAGAACCCTTAGTCATAAGAAATGTCAAGTTTACAGGAGGAACTCTAATCTTAGCAATCAAACAGAACAGTCTATACATTGTAATGATTAGACTCCTGTACTGAGCTTGCTATATGTTCATTCAATTGACACAAGGGTTCCCACTTTAGAAAAAACAAAACAATTTACACAAAATGGACATGGAAACTCATCCACCCCACACTCTCAACATTTGAAAGGAATCCTTCTAAACAACGTTGAGGACTGCATGGAGACACTAACCCTGTCCACCTTGTCATGACCTTGCCTCGTTTGGACAAACTGGTGGGGAATGATTAATTTGGGAATGGAGCTGTGTAGTGTCCATTAGTAATCCATATTGGACTCCATTGGATTGTCGTGACAGTAATACATGGCAAAATAATAGATGACATGTGATGCATGTTCAACCAATCAAATGACAAGTATCTCTGTGTTTGGTATATAAAATGTAACAGCTGACATTTTGGCTCAGTCCTGAATTCAATCAGACATGTCTGACTTTCCACATCACCCACATGATCGTGCTTTATGTAGTATAAGGCAAATATCAACGATAGTTCATACAACAATTATAAACATGTAACTCATAAACTAAACTATAATTCAATTTGAGAAGACATCTTACATCTTCCTGAGAATGTACATCAGACGTGTTTTGTGATGGTTTAATCAGCAGAATGTGGGTGGAATGGAATCCCAGTCATGCTCTTTATGAAGCGTGTGTCTTGGGAAGGATACCATAATTTGCTCCTCCTCAACCAGGTGTATAAGATGAATTTGAGGGTTGAAATGGTAATACTTGATCATGATTTGACAGTTTCCTTGTACTTGGTTGCGTGGTGTTGATAACAATAGGGAGTGAAGAAATTTAGGGAAATAGTTTAAGTACACATCATAACCTCAGATGATAACTCACAAAATAAGATCTTTATCTCAAGATTATATTTTCTACGCAAGAAATGAGCCATAAGTAGAGTTTTTTACCAAGAAAATGTGTGATATTAATATGTGACGTTTTAAAAAGATTGGTGCAAACCTGCTTGTCATTATTTATAGGAACTATTTCAGTACACACTTAATAGTATTAATGGAAATAACTGGTCATGCTGGGGACTGAAATACGTCTTGCCTATATTCATTCATATTCATGCTATTTTTAATGATATTGGTACAAGGTCCATGTCCTGCAGTTGTTGCTTTGTGAAACTCTTTGGGGGTAAAATGGTGTATAGCTGTGGATCAATAAGCCAAATGTCAGAAGTAATAGGGCCATTTGGGCACCATTTGATGTTTATTGAAGTGGGAAATAAAGGCTCATTGTTACCTTTATGGCCATTGACTAAGCCCACAAGCAGTGAAATGGCTTTTGTGGTAATGATAACAAACTCCCATGTCTAGATTCAATTATGGATCTGATGTGATTCGGTTTAAAAACTCAAAGGAATCCCAAAATACCAAGTCAATAAACAACTGGTAATGTAGCCATTGTAGGCCTTGGTATGTGGACTGGTGCTTTGTACTAAGAACCTCAGCATCTCAGATGATATCAACCCAGTCTAAAGCACAAATGAACATCATGAAGCTGTGTGAATGAGCCATGAGATTTTATTAGATTATTCTATGTACAGCCTTGTACAATTGTAGACCATTCCACATGTACCATGTGCAGTGCAGTCCAGATGACCAAGTGATTTTATTATTATAATGTTTGAACAGGATCCATTGAATCTAGGAGACAATTTGAGGACAAAAAGCTATTGTAGTAGCTTAACAATAAGGAAGAACCTCTTGTGTATTTTGATAGGCACTCATGCCTAATTGGACAAGCTGTTATTCACAGCCTGTAGTGTTGTCCAATCAAAACAATTTCTAACAAATGTGTAATTTCCACATTGTACTATGCTCAATGGCACTTGCAAGAGATGCTGAAATGATGGATGTTTTCTGCGGCCAATATCAGATTTCTTCCAATCTGAAAATTTACTTAAGAAGAAATACATTTCCTTTACAAACACAACTTGGTGACTATATTATGTTATAGAAAATAAATTTCACAAGAAAGTTGTGTAGAAATAACTTACTGCCCTTTGTATCATAGTAAACTTAGTTTTTCAGCTTCACTTAAAATGATGGGGTTGTTGTCTTTATTGTGGTATACTCAGGGTAGGCATATGCCTGGGTTTCATAACTTAGAATAATACTGCCTTCTATTTGGGGAAATCTTTAGGTTTCATACATCTTCTGTCTTTCCATCAAAATTAGCTCTTTTCCCAAAGCATCAAAGCGCTATGTACAAAAACAAAGCTAAATAAAAGACAAAAGTCATTAGCAGAAATCTGGTTAAAAGGTTACATGCAAGAATAGACAAGTTCTCTGACAAGTTCTCTTATTGCATTATCAAAATAGACTATTTTCCCTTCACCGATTTGGTTTTAAGGTTGAATGGAACAAAAAACAATGCTATTAAAATGGCTGAATGAAGTCGAATGATAAATGTTATTGGATGAAAGTAAAGTAACGAGAATGAACTGACTGAACTAAACACTTGTTCCCTAGACCGAAATTGTATCTGGAATGTTTACAATGATTGGTCTCACAACTGGCAAATTTGCACATTTATTTACATCCTGGGTACATGTGTTGTTGTTTCACTTATTCGGTCATCTACCAATCAGTTGTGATTATTCCTGATTTAGTTTGATGTTTGTCTACCCAGTGGGTGTCATGGCCTCACCAAGGGAATTTTCTTGTAGCCATCACAAACCCAGCATGATTTGCACCCTCTAACTGCTCCCTGTGAACCACGTTCTTGCACCAAAGCTTTCTGCAGTTACAGCGCCACATGGTTTGCCTCTGTTTCCTTAACACCATGGTTTCACACTCGCTGTTTGGGAAATCACAGGCAATTTGTATTGTGACCATGAAATAAAAGAAATGTTACTGGGAAACAGCCTCTCCGTTGACTTGCGCTCTTAATTGGGGTCATATAATGATTAGCGTTTGTGGTGTTCACACCACTTGTTGTGCCATGTTTTGATATTGAGACTGACTTTGTAAGCTTAGTGGAGGGTCTAGCAGAGACTAACTAGTCCCAGCTGATAAGGCTGAATCTATGGCATTGTATTTAACTGACCTGAAATAACCTTTTCTTTACAAGGTTATGACTTGCATTGGCAGATCCCAGACTTTGACAGGCACCAGACTAATCATGAAGAAATCAAAAAGACTCGTCCTGTACATCCAGGAGGTAGCTAAGGCCAACTTATTTCAACTGCTGTTTACACAAATTCCCAACGTGCACACTGAATTGTCTCAGCGGGCACAGATTACTAGACAGAAACACTTAGTATTGCTTTTTTAGGTGCAAAATTCCTGCTTAGCAATGCAGAATGTTGTTTTACTTACTTTCATACTAAGGGACGGCACTATGTGAACATGTGAAGCATTTCTTTAACAAAAGTACTAAAAGGCTTAGTATTGTCAGTTGGTCTCAGTAATTCACCTTTTGGATCATTGGTCTGAAGGAGCCATCAGAGTAAAGAAATCTGACTTAATGGCTTTAATGGAGAGGTTGTATGGACCAGGGTGCCTGCAGTCTTATTAATGAAGTGGACCAATAGTCTTGTCAGCCTCCAGGCAACGGAACTACTAGAGTTAAGAGGAAGGAATGGATGGGGTAGTCATGCTCCCACAGTAGAGTCAAATCACACAAAAAGAATCACTCATGAATGAGAAGGTTACTTCACATACTCAGATCATTCTCAAAGTTTTCATTTGCATGTTTTACATAAATAGTTTGTTTTCATGACCAGCAAATTTTGACATTTTTATTTAGTAGCTCAAGCAATATTTACAGAAATTCCACATTTTCCTGATTTGCTTCCAACACTCATCAGTTGTTTCTTTTCTTTTCCCTTTTTCCCCCTTGGGGAGAGTTTTGTTCAACTCTGGGCATGTTCACACGAGTAGCTAACTTCACTGCTAACTTCGCTGCTAAATATTTGCAGCGGGGGATCCTCGTAAAAATGGACTTAACTAAAAAAACGCCTTGCGTTCACATGGAGTGCTAACTGCCGATAGCTGTCTGCAAAGGTCACAAAACCATTACGTCATCTTCCGGTTGTTTTCGCGCGCGCGCACAAGAAAAATTACATAACTCCAACCTTTTCCAGCTAGCTGAAGATAGCTGAAGTTAGTAATATAAACAATCAACGGAAGTGGTCTAAAGTGTTTACGGTCAGTTGCGTTCACACGGCAAAATAGCGCTGTTAAAGTATCAAGTTTCACTGCTAAGTCGTAAAACTGAAGTTAGCAGCGGAAATTTTCGCTCCTAACTTTTGGAGTTAGCAGCGAAGTTAGCAGCGAAATTAGCAGCGAAGTTAGCAGCGAGGTTGACTATTTTTGCGTTCACACGGTCACAAATTGTTCGCTGTTAGCTAGCAGCGAAGTTAGCTACTCGTGTGAACGTACCCTCTCAGTCTCAGTCATCCACCACGCCCTGAAGATAAAGTCCATTATTACAGTTGATCAAAAAGTAAATTAAAACAATTTATTTTACTGGAAACTTTGTGATGTATTTCTTTAAAAAGTATTCATGAAAGATAGCACAGAGTCTGTCTTAAAGTTGGTGTTGAGTTTAGTTCTAGTTCATCTGAATACTATTACATGTATATAGGAGTAGAAGTGTGGCAGCATCAATCACTGCTTCCAGTGCATACATCAATGCACCACTGGGCTAAATGTGTACACAACGGAATCTGAATTATGTGAATTTGAGACATCGTGGAGAAATAGCATCCTGTAATTGTCAGTACTTGGCAGGATTGATTATCACTAGTCTACATCAAGATGTAACCCATCTTAAACGACCCTATAGAAAAAATCCAAAAGATGCAGAAGGGAAGTGGTAGCTTTACAGCAAGTTCATTTCAAACAATTTAATAATTAGAGTAACAATAAACAGCTTTTATATAGCGCCCTGAACTCAAAACAGGGTCCCAAAGCACTTCACAGAGGTTACAAATAAAAGGTCTGTGACAAATTACGAATTACCGAACAATTTAAGATAAACAGATTAAGAATGCTCATAAAAATAAAAATGTTAAATTACAAAGATGTGAAATGTCAGTCTAAACCGACATGACACAGGCAGACGAGAAACTTTTTTTTAAAGCCATAAAGCCCAATTAAAAAGTAGGTTAAAAGAAAAGACATTTGCCCCTAATGATGTACAATACGCAATTAATGATTAAAAAGGAATTATATAAAAATCTAGATCCGTATAAAGCTTAACTATATGTACATGTAGATGAACACATTTAGTATAATGCTAGTGAGCCAAGACATTGAAAGCAGTATTAAGGAGAGTACAGTCCTCTCTCCTATCACTGACATAGATCAAGACTTGTGGTGTTACTTCTAGCCAGCTGAGAAGTTACGTTGTTTCCAAGGGGGTTAGCATGTCAAGAATTTTATTTCAATGGATTGTGGAGAATAATTTCTAGACAAAAACCTCTCCAGGGTCTTGCACAAATAGACCTTATGTATTATTATGATGTCACAGGATAGAGTATTGCTCATTGGTTGTGCGTTTTGGTTGTTTCATTGTCCTTACACCCCTAAGATGATCACAGGATGACGTCAATGCATAAGGTCTATATTAAGAGCATTTGGCTGTCAGTTCATGCTAATGCATGGGCAAAAGTAGAAATGAAAATGTATCCATAGCTACATGTATACAGGGGAAACCAACAGTTTGGATATGACCAAACTCCATACAGCAATAAACAACAGGAGATTAAGGCCAGTGCCAGTCACAGATAATTTGTTGCAGTGCATTGTTTGAATTGGTTGTGGAATTTCGCAGTCTGTTGAAATGTAACCAGTCCCAATAGAAATAAGCACCATGAGATCCAGGTTGATGCTACCCAGGCAAGAAGTTCATTTCAAACAATTTGTTGCATTGGTTGAATTGTGTTGCACTCTGAGAGTGTTTTCATTTAGGGCATACTTCACCTATTGCACTCAATCAGGCTGAAGAGTTCAGAGTAGAAGCACTTGCCTCCAGACAGATAAGTGTGTAAGAAAATTATTATTTGCACTTGCATATTTATATTTTGCCAATCAATGGTGCAGCTATGCCATCTAAGGATAACTCAAGGGTGATGCAGGAGGAAAAGATGAGAGTTTGAAATACAAGCTACTATGGCCTTTTTTGAAACGACGGCTTGAACTTGGTTGCAGGCTTAGGCTCTATAAGTGATTTTGAAAATGTGCACTTTCAGTGTGGGGCTTTAAACAGGCAAACGAAGCCCAAGCTGAGGCCAAGTCAAAGCTGTAGTTTTGATAAGGGCTCAGTGAATGAAGTTTAACCATCCCTTAAGGAATAATTGTAATTTTTTTTTGAAAATATCATGTAAGTTCTTTGGGTTTCATTAAATACCATACTAGGCCTAACCTGTGTAACATGCTTTGAATAAATTATAGATTTTTGTTAGAAACATGCTCATCTTGCTTGGCCTATTACAAAGGGGAATAAGATTTTGAATTCAACCATAATTTTATCAAAGAATGTAGCAATTTTGGACATTGATAGTTATTATTGATACCAGCTTTATGCCAATACTAAGCTTTAAGTTGAAACATGGATTTGTTGTTTTCTTGATTATCACTGATACTTTACCATGTATTAAAAAGGCTTGTTCAATTATCGATTTAAGGAAGATTTACTACATCATAAAATGGTCATTGTCTAAGGCAAGAAATGGATTGAATTCTTTCCTACGTTGTCTGATGTATCAAGTTATACTATTTCAGTATAATCACCTATCTGGATCAAAAACCAATTTCCTTGTTTCTTGATGGAAGGTCCACTGGAGGAAAGTTGAGTGTGGAAAACCTAACATTATTTTAGAGTGATGACTCTGCATTTATTTAAGAGTGAGTTCATTCAGCTGGGCTCAAATTTGAGGGAGAAATCCACGACCCCGTTTACATTAGATCCAGAAAGGTGGATCAGACCTGGGTCTGATCCGGCAATGTGGATTAACGGCTAGTGTAAACGCAAAAAAGCCGGATCAGACCCGGTTCAAGATCCGGCAATTTTAATCCACCTTTCGAGGAGGGTTGAATCCGGCAATTGGTGGATCAGATCCGGCAAAGTGGATTCCAAATACAAGTGTAACCGCAAAGGTGGATCAGACACCGCAATTCGATGTGGTCATTTCCTGTTTCGCTACGAATGGCGCGCTTTTTGCTTGTGCTTTGGTGGGACATCCGTTGCTGTTTATATTTTTGTGTGTGCTGTGTGCACAATCCCATGGACTGTGCGTGTGTGAAACGTTTTGTTGTTTTTATACATACATCGTTACGTTCAGAGCTTGCCTTGTTGCTGTATTTTGTTAATTCCCATCTACAAAATATTTCTACCTGCATGGTCGTTGTTATCCGTATCATTTGCTGTACTATATTTTCTGCATTCTACCTTCACATTGATAATAATTATTTCTAGAAGTGGCGCGCTGTAATCGTGACCTTTGAGCTTTTTGCGAGGAGCGGTGACGTCATGACCAATATACATCCGGTTCAAAAGTGGGATCGGAGCCGGATCAAGCGCTGGTGTAAACGCGACACAGGATCTTGATCTGCGGTCGTTAAAAAAATGCCGGATCTCAATCCACCTTTCTGGATCTAGTGTAAACGCGGTGCACAAGACCTTAGGACTTGTATCTCAAAATGTTTACTGGACCAGAAATAATTTGACAAGATTAGAATCAAAATGAGAAGAAGAAAAAAACTTCCTACCACAACTTAGCATGCATTTTATTTTATTTTATTTAAACAAGCTTGATGACATGTACAAGAAAATCATCTCATTTGTCTTCATGTTGTTAAGTATTTTTAATTACTTAATAGAATATTTAAAAGTATTTGACTTAAGTCAACATTTGAACATAATTTGTTTCTGTTCAAGATTATACACAGTGAGATATTTTTATTGAATTGAAAAACACAAGACCGCTGGATTGGAGTGGTCATGAGTTTACTGGCCCGAAGCTAAAATCACTGGCCAGTGAAAAATTCTAGCCATGTTCAATCGGACATACAGTTGTACTAGTTTTGAAGTGATATACATTATAACAACTTAGAAACATGTTCATCGCAATAGGTGGTGGGTTTTCAGAAAACTGCATTTTGTTGTTTTTGCAACATTTTAAACTCATATATTATTTGCAGACTACACTTCCTCGGGTATGGTTTAAAGATTTTATCAAATATGTTGACATGGTTAGCACAACCTCCTATCAATAAGTCAATCGTCATGATTCAAACATTGATAAGGTAATGTCTCATGACGCTTACCATGTACAATTCAGCATGTTGAGTTCCAATCATTGTCCTGCTATAGGCTAAAAGATATTGAAGTCACAAGTGGGCTGTTCACTTTATTATTGTTAAATGAAAGAGTGATGAGGTAACACCTTCAGCAACAAACTGAAAAGGTCAAGCTTTCAGATTTTGGGCCATAATCATAAAACTGCCTTTAGATGTAGACTTGTCATTAAGTTGACAAGAACACTGTAAAAACATTAATAACGTCTCCCTTCTGGCACAAAGACTTCATCTATGATGACACAAGCCATGCTGTTATTTTAAACCGCTAAACATTAAATTGGAAATACAAACTTTAGCTGAAAAATTAAACCTTCAAGATTTAAATTATATGATAATCCCCAATATTTATTTGAAATTCTTGAATGGAAAATTCATATATTGTCTGCTACCAAGCACTGCCAATGTTGGTTGGAAAAAATAAATGCTTTTAAGCATATGGAAAACTCAAAATCTTAATCACAATGTCACATCACAATAGAGATTTTGTCTGCATAATCTTATGGTAACCTCAAGCATGCCCTAATGACGGCTAGTTCACAAAGACAGACATTGCATGCATGTTCCACATAGTTCAAATCCTAACTTTATATGTGCAATCCATTGATATAGGCTCTAGTCGTAATAAGTTTGGTTTTCACCTTGTGTTCCAAGTAGTTGTTCCAAGTAGTTGTTCCGTAATTGTTGAAGTCTAGCTATCAGTGCAATTTGGTTGTTTATTGGAAAAACAACCAAGACTATTGAGGATAAATTCACTCACTCTTCTAAATTTCTAGCTGCATGATTCATGTGCCTATCCCCCACCCACCAACACACACACACAGAACTTCACATACGTTTAGTGCCATGGCTACGACACTGGTGTAGAACTTTTATAAAGCGAAGGTCACCATTGACCAAAAACACCAACATAACCTCAACAATGTGGATCATGGCAAACTTGTGATAAATTAAATCAATTTTCGAGTGCCTCTCCCTACACACATAAAGCAAAAGTCAGATACATGTGCCCTCAAAAAGGGAAAACAATAAGGGAAAACAATATGGCCCTTGCCCCCCTATGACACTGGGGCAGAACTTTTACAAAATGAATGTCACCATTGGCAAAAAACACCAAGAACCTCCACTACATGGACCATGGCAAATGTTTTCATGTGAATTAAAATTTTAGTTAATATGTTGTTACCACTTTTTTATCAAATTTCTGGATCTACTGCTATACTAAAACCTTGATGCATCTGCACCTCAGTAGGTGTACCTCAGTAGGTGTACCTCTGCTGCTTATGATTATTGACCATCAACTACTGACCATTCTGAAGATGTCTGATTCAGCCCACAATGCTGCAGGGTTGTTGCAGAGCTGTGTGTTGAGAGTTGCGACACATTGCGATTAGAAGCCATTTTCAGTCCCAAAAAAAAGAAGGCATGTTAGCATACAGGGTGTCACTAGTTCAATAGGTTGTGCTACATTTGGACTGAAAATGGCGTCCAGCAACCTCCTGACCAAAGAGATCTGGTCCCTCCATGTCACAACCCTCTCAATACACAGCTCTGCTTGGAATCATTGACCATCAGCCACTGATCATCCTGAAAATGTCTGATACAGCCCACAATAGCTGCTAGGGTTGTGGCTTGGGAGTCTCATCCTGTACATGTGTTGACATATGAAGACACCTGGAGAGGATAACATTCCAATAGACTAAACGCTCTCATTGTAAAGGCATAATTTCCTGTACATTGTAGAAGCGTGAGGTAGTCACATTCAAGCTTTGTTCATTTAGTACTTGCCATGTTGAGCCATCTGTTTTCATTCAAATCAACTCGATAATTACAAGCACTTTTAAAAGGACTTGATTAAAAAAAAACCACACACATAACTTATATTAAAGGGAAGGTACTCTTGTAATTAAAAGTGAAAATAATCAGGTTTTTTTTCATTCTTTCAATTTTGGATTGATTAAGTTTTTGTTTAAAAGGAAAAGTATACGTTTGATAATCACTGTTAAAATTGATGCAATAAAAACTTATTTTACTTGTTTCACTTTGAAGTAATACAGTTATGGAAAAAAAAATCAGTTTTTATCCCCCAAAATTTGAATCTGAGAATTGTTACTGTCAGATATGTTTCTCAGATTTTGTATTCCAATTAACGGATATTTTTCCTGAGTGAATATAACCGCTCCGGATTTTTGGCATATCTCAAAAACGCTACCACCTTTTGAAATGATGTTTTCACAGGTTAGTTTTATTGTATATATCTACAACAATCAAACAGTTCCAAAAACCAAAGGTAAACGTTCCCTTTACATGTTAGTCCTCAAAAAACAAAGTCTGGACACAAAACAAGTAAGTTTAATATGAACAAATATTTAAAGGATTGAATAAGGTGTTTGACACAATATGATGGAAGTTCAAATCGGTTGAGTACCTAGATGTTTTGCTACACATCGAGGACAGGGGCAAAGTAACATGTTGACAGTCATGTAGTTTCAACAATATATTTACTGGCTTGACAGCGCTCTTCATTTTATGTGTCCTAAAATAGAAACCGGGTTTATTTGTCAATTTGTGGAAATAACTTGAGGGTCTAGTTAAACTGCACTGACATTGGGCTATGTGTATGACGTTGGGTATAAAAATCAATATTCAGAGTCTGTTATGATTAAAGATGATACAGCATGGCTGACTTGGGAACATGTATTTGACATTCGTAAAGTGAAAGCTGGAATTATATCAAGTATTCCAATCTAAAAAGTTGTTATTTTAAGTAAATAAAAGGTTTTAATTTTGGAAATAAATAAAAAGAGGTGTACTTTTTTTCACTAGTGAAACAATATTTAAAAAAGGAAAAACCATCATTTTGTGGTCCTGGACACTGTTAAATCAATAAAACTATTAATTTAGTACACACATTTGAAAATATATCACTTGCCAAAAAAAGGAATGCAGTGCTAATTATTTTGACTGGTTCTGTAGTCATTGTTAAATTGAATATGAAATAAAATAGCAACTACTTTGACCAGACAATTTTGCTGGCAAGACATGTGCTAGGCTTGATTTCACAAAGCACTATTTACGATTCATCTTACGTGATCTTTATTGTGACATTGCACTTAGCGAAGATTGATACACATCATGGTATGAAGATGCTTTTTGTGAAATCGAGTCCAGGTTTTGCCTGCTTAACGCCACCATTGCCAATACTGTGTCCAAGAAAACCCCTGCTCGTTTTCTTGTGTTGATTGTGCATGAGACAGGCAGACATTCATTCAGACAGTATTCCAGTAATCAGCCATGCTCTTGGTTTCTATGGCAGTCAATGTAGTCAATACAAAAGTACATGTGTGCTTGTAAATCCTAAATTCATTAATTCATAAAAAAAACTAATCCTCTGAAAAGTACAATTGAATTGTATATTTTGAAGAGATGTGGTAAATTATTCAGCCAACTGAAAGATATCTGACAATAGACTGGAATATAGTATTTTTTAATTAAGTTGTGATTATTGTACATTGCTTTCCAGAAAAAGAAAAAGTTGTTTCATTTGGGAATTGTAGTGAAATTTTCAGTGTATAATTAAATAGGCTCTGTGAAACTCAGTGGTAATTCAATGAGGGAGGGGGCACTATTATTGAACTTTTTCATGAGGGAATTTTGGAAAACATCTGATGCAGGAATCCTAGGCACCTTTATTATTATCCTCATGTTAATTTTGTTGGAATGAAGCCTAATTTAACACCAACAGGATTGCAAAGTGAGTTGTGATGGCACGTGGATAGAGAGATACTTTGCAAAACACTTGCAAAAGTTAATTACATATCAACTTCACTGCAAAATCATGGCTTAAATCCCAAAATGTTTTAAGTATTTGAATCTTGCTGAAGCTGAGTTGCCTTAATTATTATTTATTTTGTTTTATTTATTTATTCATTCCAAATGTTCTACCATTACTGTCTTTTCAAAGTTGGACTGTATATTTTTAAAGGAATTGTTTTCTGTAAAACAATTTCATTGCAGAAGGTTTATTACTACCATAAATCTACCCCTGATTGGACTACGGAAAGACATAGTATTTTTGTTTCCTCAAAAGGTTTGGGTGAACCAAGCGAACATTCTGTTTTTGGAGCTCCTGACCAAAAAGCCTTGGGCAAGAGTTCATGAATAGATATAATTTCTCAATTAGAATCTGACTAATCAGTGTATTTTTACAGCATGCCTTAAAAAAGCAAGAGGAATAAACAAATCTTTTTGAAATCTTTGACCCAGAGAAAATGTGACTTTCCTGTGGTTTTGAGAGAACTGGTGACTGCCCTCTGATGACCATTGTCAGGGTATTAATTTGACACCCTTTGCTGAAGAAAAGTCTCTGTAAAGACGATTTGTGCTCAGGCTTTGGGAGATTGGTGGTAAAAATGATGTTATTCCATCTGGTGAAGTTTGGATGACCTTTGGGATTTGGACCAGTGATGTCATTTACCTTGAATGGAACATGGAACCCTCCTCTGTAAACAGCAGGAAACATCCTCTCTGCTTTACATCAAGAAATGGTCATCAACACCCCCATCAACTCCAATGAAAACCCCCCTCCAGCTTAGCTTTGATCTTTCCCAGTTTCCTGAGGAGACTATTGAGCAAAACTATGCTGAGGGGTTGCAAAATAAAGTGGAGACATAATGTACACACCTACAGTACAACTTGTCAAGAATCGTCACATGCTTCAAATACAAACACATTCATTTCTGAAGTCTTTGCTGTATGATTTGATTAACCTGTCTTTATTTGATCAGTAACTTACAAGGTTTTGGCTAAAGTGCATTGCTCTACCAGTGTCAATGTATGACAAATTTGAAGTTAAAAGGAAATTGATTTTTGATGGCTTCATAACAATTTATTGTGCGAGATGTGTGGGAACATTCCAGTTTTTTTTATGATTGCTATTGAAGGCAAACAAATAAACCAGTGACCATGAAGTAACATTTGATTTAAAAGGCAGTACAACTTGGCGTGTTTGACAGCTTTACCAATAAAGCCAATAATATTGCACACACTGGATAAACAATGTATTGAATGGATGGGCTTACCGAGCTGTGTTAAATAGGATTGGAGTTTGGCGACAGAGTACCGGGCAAATTTTCTCTATAGCGGGGCTTACTAAGCACATCTGTGTGTGTTCTAATAATAAGATTTGATGAGGGTGTTGTTAATATGCCAAGAGCAATACTACCGAGTATTGGAGGAATATTGAAAGAACCCAGAGGCCATCTGCTTCTACAGCCAGCCATCTACCTCCCCCCTCTCAAGAAACACACACTCTGTGGTCACAACCACGCAACCTGGCCTGTGGATGTTATATCAGTAGCTTACTGCCTCCTACAAACTCTCAGAAACACCAGGGTATATATCGCCAATCCTCAAGGCACAGTAGCTTTATACTTTATGCAAATATTTAGCAACACTTACAATTTATTGTTTAAAATGACAACAAACTAAACTGAAATACTAAACTGACTAAAGAGATACTTTGAAAATTTGAAAGAAATAGGCCTGGCAGAAAATAGAAAGTATTAGACAATGTGGGATCTAAATCTACCCCAGGACACTTCTAAATAGTCTTTAAAAATTACTCAAGTTCAGAAGAGAAAAAATACCAGTTGCTGTGTGCTAAAATTCAAGATAAAACATTGGTTGTGTGACCATCAGGTGTGCATCATAAACCCCCCTATTTGGACAGAATGGTAGAGTCCTAGTGCAATCTGTTAGGGGCCTTAAGACATTTACCAGGTGTGTTGCATGGAGTGAGGATATGTCCATATCATTGCATGCTGGGTGAGGCCACTGTGTAGGCAAGTCTTTGTGGGGCAAGCGGCTAGATCTGTAAACATTTCCACTTGATTACAAGTTGGTGTAGCTGGAGGTGGTGGTTTGACTGTGGGCATTTCATGTCTCATCTATTGCTTGGTTAGGTGGATGCAGGGCACACTAGATCACGCCTGGACATTCTAAACACAAGCCCTGTATATAATTGCCATCCCAGCAAAGAAAACCTTCCCCTACATCAGAATTCCAGTAGTCTTCCCTGGGAACACGGGACTGGAGTAAGTTTGTTGCAGAATTGTTAGTGATTGCTAGCCGGCCGTCATCAAGTTATAATCAGAGTGTTGTTTGATGAGATTGGCAGTGGGTGACTGGAAGCATGCTGCAAGCTAGGATATGAATACATTCAGTAGACCTAGTTGTATGCATCAGGCAATAGGAGTTGAAGTGATAATCATCATTGAAGGATCTGTTGGATTGCTCTATGCTTGTTTGTTAAGTGGATCATAAAATCTTCAAGTACACTGAGATATGACGAGGAATACTCTCTTCACAGTCATAGTAGTTTTGGCATTGTCTCATGGTGGTAAGTTTGTTTCTTTTCATTAAGTTCATTTATTGGTCAAGTCTTATTCAGAACAAAATTAATCCAGAACTTTATCCATCAACTCTCATCACTCCTGATTCCTTCATAATCAAGCACTAAGAAGGCCTGGTTTGTTTTGTATTAGCTGAAGTAGTTTCTTGTTTCAATTAGGCTAGGTATCTTAGCATGAAGATATCTTCATTTACCTAAATTAACAGACTTACTTGTTATTATAAAAAGTTCTTGAGAAAAATGAAAGGGAGTGTTAAGTTTTACCACCATGATTAAAGATAAAAGCAGTGTTGATTACAGAAGAACCTTAGGTGAAGCATGGTGGAGGTAGTCTGCTGAACTCGCCAACAAAATCCACATCGGAAAAGAACTAAAAAGCTCCATCCAAATAATTCCTCTTTGTATTTTTAGTTCAACTCAACTTGTGTTTTCTGAAGAATGTAAGTGATGTTTAATTGAAGCATTGGTTAATAGTTATTAAGATCAAAAAATAAAAAACGATTCGTAGCATAGTTGATGGCTTGCAGTTGGCTTGTGGGGAATTTCTGTTTTCCTGTTCAGATTTTATTTCTGAATGAGTCAAACATTTAAAATGCTCCCCATTTCATGCCACATCAGACACTTACATTTCACAACTATTTGTGATTTTTAGTCCTTCTAACCACCTCCATGTTCTATTCCTATGAAGGAAGGAAATTCTTTACACACACATGCAAACAGGGGAATTAGCTGAATGATTTCAAGTTTGCAATCAAGTGAGCATCCCATCACACAAATGACTCACAATGAAATAACAGTGTCAAGTACATCACAGTGATTAGCATTCATTACACAAATGGCTAGTGTGGATTAGTGCTGTTGTTTCAGCCACGCTGTCATGACACAGTTCTTATTATTGGGATTTCTTTGTCTTGGAGGATCTGTCTAGTGATGATATACTCTGCTTTTGTAATAGAAACTGACCCTCACCATAATGTGGCTTTTGTGTTAAAGGAAACCACCAGCACTGTTTATTGCGCAGGAAGTAGTGTTCTTAAATCTCCTCATCACTTGATATTCAGAATCTGTTGTCAAGGACCAATTTATTCCTGTTGTTGTGTAGAGAGTTAACACATTCAAGACAGAAAGCTGATATGACTAAATCATGTAATGAATATGTCTACTTAAATAGCAAATGGAAAAAAATGTATATTATTTGAGCAATATTCACTTCAAGAATAGTGCTTCAAAACTCATCAAGTGATAGTCTTCTTGGAGTTTGCAATCTCTAGACTATCCAAGGAACCCATCAAAGTTGCAATATGTTCTCACCTTTATTGAGACAACAAATATTATTGACCCTCTTTCGGTTAAAATGTCTGCTCCTTTTGCTTTGTTAGGAAATAATTTTTATTAATTTTTTTTCACAAATCAGAAGGTAGAACTTTCAGGAAATACCTTAGTTTTTCTAGTAGTAGTACTCTACTCTGCACTAATTGCAAAAATAGAAACTCAGTAGTCAGTACCCGGATCTCAGACAAGTTGTCAAAATGCATGCACCCACATGTCCAAGTTTTATGTTTACTCGCGTGCACTTTATACTGTACTAACTGCGGTCTGGCTTGCCGATGTGGTGGTCGCGTTAGAGCTAGGTGATGGATGTTTGTCAGACATACAGGTATTTTGAGCAAAAGTGACGATATTACTAACTAGTGCGGAGTGCTGTTGCTGTAAATAAGCAACACTAAACGATGTTTTTACTTTGATGTACCATTTATAAATGATGAATCTAGTAGAAACCTCTGTATCTGTTGTTCATAGATCTTGAATAACCATTTTTTTTTTAAATACTGATGATGAAACTATGACAGGTTTGTTCTGAGAGTGTGAAAGTGTTCTCTACACTTGAGTATTAAGTATTACCTGTTCAACTGTAATCCAAGTAGATGTCAGAAGACCAGTCTGTGACCTTTAAGCTCAAATAATATATTTTTTTCTTTGAGAAAATGGCATGTGTGAGTTTAAGATTGCTTGTACTGTCTCTTTCTGTATGTCACAAATGATCCATTACATATTTTTACATTCGTAAGTTTTGTTTTCAATGAAAGCAAATAAGGCAGTAACTTCTCTTTGAGTCAAGTATTAAATTTCCAGATGATTATTATTCACCCTATAATTACTTCAGATTATCCCCAGTGGTATGTTCACCTACACTATCTTTATCTTATTCTTGAAACTACAACCCAAAGTGTTTAATCTGCTGTAATGTTATTTTCTAGATTAAAGGTTACGTGTAACCATGGTGTAACTTACCTTCATTTTGATCACCATTCTCCAGAAATAAACTTGTAACTCGTCTACCAGAATGTTGACAAACCACATGTGTTTTTGTCATGTTTGTTCCAAGGAACCAGCGTCTGCTACATTTCCTTAATAAAATGAAGTGCATTAGATGTGATTGCTAGTGAAACCTTTTAAAGTTCACCTTTTGTTTTTGCCAAACTTGGTAAATAGTTTGAACAAGTCCACTGCTCAAGTTTGGAGATGACCGAGTTAAACAAATACCCAAATGTTTTCATGTGATCGGCCCGGAATTAATCCTCTTGGGAAGTTAGGAGATATTTGTCCCAATCTACACGGTCATAAAATATAACTTACAAAGCATAGATCATGATGGCCTATATCAGGCGAACATGTTTTGTTATGTAATACATGCTGGTTGCAAAGCACTTTGTTGTGCGTATGACACATGAAGCGTTTCCAATAGAAGTTTTTCTTCAACCTTTGGGTTCATGGTTGATACGTATTGATTTAGTTATAGAAGTGTAGCCATGTTATTGTCATTGATGTTACATGTCTACAAGCATCCTTATTGGATCTTTTAAATGTTTTTGTTCTGCAATTCCGTCTTATAAGTACTCCATCTTCTTCGAAAAAGCATTTAAGTGAAAAGACCCTGCCTGGTGTGCTTAATTATTTCTGATTAAAAACATATTTGTTTAAAAGATCCAATATGTTTTAAATGTAAAAAGTTATTTTACACTTTTGTGGGGATTATTTAGCAGTTAAATAAAAACAAAACATTAATCCAATGGTAAGCAAATTTTATTTTAAAAAAATGCATTGTGAAAAGTAGTTAATGTAACTTTCAAAGTTGGTATAGATGTGTCAAATGTTGCTCCCAAGGCAAGCTTGAGGCAAGATTTGTCAATTCCTATAAATGATCCATTTTTACATCTTATTTCCAAAGATTATTTATGGCATAAGGTTTGTCTAAACCCATTTTCCCAAGGGAAAAACATCTTTTTTAAAATGACTTCCTTGATAAAGTAAAGTATGAACCCAATCATTTCTTGTAAAACAGTAATGTTAAAAATATACAAGACTTTTAACAACATCCATTCGATAATCACTTGTTTTCTTCCAAAAAGTGAGCATCATTTTTAATGAAGGTTGATATCTTAACATTTCTTACTTTACCCTCAGGAGTAACACACTGTCTCCACTCTCCAAGCATTTATCCTCCCCAAAATCTTTTAAAATTGTTGGTTTGCATCAAAAATTGCCATTAGAAGATATTTTTGCCATTGTCTAAAAGAGTGCTGTATATCTGACAGAATTGATTGATTGTGGACTAGTTCCACGATTGTGTTTCTTCTTGAAAGCTCTTTGATGGAGGATGGATGCATAGTTCCAAATTGCTTTCATGGAATTTCAATTTTACAATTCTATTGATTTGTGGGACTAAAATATCAAGTGAAGATGGTTTCCAAGTTTTGATCGTAAGTAATGATAAACAAATTCACATCTTACCTGAACCATGTTAGAATGTGGTTTCCATGGAGTTACTTCAATACTTAATAAGCCGGCAGGCATGCTTTATTTGTATGCAACTGTTGTTGGGGGAAGATTTCACTGCACTTCCGTGCCACTTTCTCAATACAACGCTTTTACCTTCTCGTTTGTATTTCAAATAGATGGTAAATGGTTTTTAAAGAGCAGAAAAATTTGTTATTGTGAATTTTATCAGCTTTTTTCTCTCAAAAGTGTGAATTGTGATGAAATTCACAGTTGAGTTTGTAATATTTCTGAAAGGTTGAAATTAAGAATGATCTGCTACCCTCAATGAAAACACCACTTCAGGTCTGATACTTCCTAGGGGCAACACAGGCAATTGCCCCATACCCCTGGCCATTGCCTTGGTGCCCCTTGAAATGTTCAAGTACAAATTTGTGCTACCCCAATCCCCACCATAAAGGTACCTTTTAGTACTGAGGAAAAGTTGCCACATGAAGTATCAGACCTATCACATTGCTGGTTAACAGTACCGGGATGTCAAGGTTGTGGTCATGATTCTGATTTGTTTAAAGCTTTTAGCCTGACTAAATAATTGAGTCAAACCTGAGTATATATTTTATCCACAACAATGTGGTAATATAATAAATCCAAGCATATTGTAGATCAATGATGAACTGCAATAAATTGAAACACCACTCTGCATCCTGCCACTCAGTCAGAGCAAACACCAAGTCCTCATGTTACTATCACTGGAAGTGTTTATTAGTGTATGATGTTTACACCATTTTGCAGTTCAATCATTGTGGACAGCAACTTTCACTTTGAGGGAGAACATGTAGGGTGGCTATGATATCTGACTCACAGTTTGCTCTTAACTTCCCCAACAGTACCATTGTCAAAATTAATTCATTGTTCACAATTTTATATGATTCATTTCAACATTTCCATTATTGGGAAATAAGTTTTGGTTTGCAAAATAATGTTTGGTTGGCTAAGAGTTCAGTACAGGGTTTATGGTTGGCTTAAAGACACCAGTGCTAAGCTATGGCATCCAAGCAAATACCACCACACTCAACAGCCTGTTTCCCACAAATCAAGTTGTATCAAGCTAGCTAATTGCATCCTACCCTCTTCTATATCAACATTCTTGTAGGATTATCCACTATTCAATCTGTATTGGGATTTCATTCAAGTTGTGTAAGAAGTAGTGCAAACATGTTTCAGGGGATTAACGAGTGTATTTGTGTAGGTTCTGTTATATTAGTAATGATGGAGTGTTGGACCACTCTCTGGTGATTATTCACATAATCCTAAACCATTATGACAATAGAGGAGTGCTTAGACCTTCATAAGATGAAATAGGATTACATGATAACACATGCAATCTCTGTCAAAGCAAAGTATATTACATCCTTAATGCTATTATAATTGTGTTATTATTACAAAGGCTTCTTCTTCCCACACTCAATAGAATGGATGTCAGGGTACTGTGTGTAAAGGTATTTCATTTGTATCTTCAATGCAAAATGCCATAATTTGATTTCACTTGTATTCTGGATAAAGACTAAAATGCAAGGGTAGTAGACTTATTAAGGAAGACCAAATCTTGACGTGGAAGAGTTTTAGGGATGGAATGACAAATGCTGAGTCATGATCATTCAAGCATTCAAACCATTGGTGCTGCTTGGTCAGAAAATACAGAAACTTCACTTGTCATTTCCGTCTCAAATCATTTCTTGTGATATTTGTATGCATGGCTTGGTTTCAGGGGAGCCTGCATCTGAAACTCAAATGGAAGAGGAAGGAGAGAAATGAGGGTCAGGGTCTATTCCTTAATGCTATTTCCTTTGTTGCTCTCCTTGATTTGTCATATGTTTAATGTTTCTTATAGCTTAGTTTATTTTCATACAGTCAATTTATTTGTTTCTATGTGCATATGTTCTAGGAGTTATTTTAAGCCAACTGTCTGGACTCAGTTATTGACCTATAGAGATACCCTGAGTGACCATGCTTGCTAAAGGTCAAGAGAGTAATCCCATTGGTACAAACCTAAAGGGTGTGTACTATTTACAGTAACTCAAACTATTCCAGTCAGCAGTAATGTTTTTTTACTAGATCAAACCCTAAGTCAGATTTAAATTTCCATGAAGTTCCTTTCAATATTAGAAAATGAACATCATTAGTCATTGGCGATAACTGCTTGTGTGTTTTACTCAACAGAATGTCTCTCCAAATAGTGTAAATGGTACACTAAATGAAACAACCGTGTACAAGTAATAAAACAGTTTTAAACAGTTTAATGCCTGATGCTTATTTGTTTCAATAAAAAAACTGTGAAATTACATTTTATTGTGTTCCTAAAGATCACATAACTTTCAACAAATGAAAAAAATAATAAAATAAAACAGCTGGTCTATTGGACTGATGATACCAATTTCTTTCTATTTGATGTCTTAACAACTTCACATCGGATTGTACGTGCAAAACATTTCTGGGTAGAAATTCAGTTTACGTTTATAAATGTTCACTGTAAAACATTCCATAATTTCTCAAAAGAGAGCACAAAATCCCAGTGTATTTAATGAGAATTTTTGTTGTTTTTACTATTAGATTGAGTCAGGGTTTCATCATAACAACAACAAAATATTCTTTACAAAATTACCAAGTTCCAAAAAGTTCAAAAAAATAAAAACATGTAGAGGGTGAGGCATCGGTAAAGATTTTTTAGTACCAATTGAAGTGGTTCACAACATCCAGGGTTGGGGGAATCCCTTGTGTAAGCACTTTGTTGAGTTTGTCATTGTCAGTTTGGATTGTTTTCTAATGTATTTGACCTATGTATTTTGCTTGAGAGGGTAGTTAAGGCATTTCACAGGGCTGGCACTCTGAACTCTATACCTCAGTTCCAGTTGCATTAAGCATTAAGATTATAGTATATTGGCTCTTTTCTCTATGGATGAGAGATTGAGCAGTGTGAAGAATACACCTGCTATATGAAATGTATGCACAAGTTTAGACCTATTCTACCAAGTCAACCATGCAGGGTGTTCCTCCATGAGTCAACAGTGCAATGAAAGTACACATATGCAGATAGGAGCTGAAAGAAGATCAGCGATGTACTGAATCACTGTATCCATGGATGAACCATAGCCACAAGGCAGTCTTCCAAATGTTGCTAATATCACTACACTCAGTGCATGCTCAATTGGTTCAGTGTTGAAATAGATATGGCTTTGTCTCAAGGCTAGAGTGAGTGTGGTCCAGGCCTTTAGCCCTGCCAGGGTCCTTCCAGAAAGGAATTACAAGCAAATGCCAAGCAGTTCAGGAAGGAATAAAACCATTGCAGATATTTATTGCGCTTATATTATGTGGGACCTTGTAGTGCACCTGCACAGAAGAATCAAATCCTGTTGAATGTGTCTTGTTGATAGTAATCAGTTTGTTGTAATTACATAGCTGTGTAGGCAGCTACTGTGATTCAGTTGGTTCTATCTAAGAGCCAGAAGGTGCTATGGTTACTGGGTTCTAGTGTACTCAAATAGAATCATAATACAAGCTTAGTTACTGTCATAGCTTACACTTTATGGGATACACTGGCAGTAAAGCTGAGTGATTGTAAAAGGGTGGTACAAAAGAAGATATCACTGAGCTGTGAAAGTTACATTAAAAACAGGTGCAGAGGTAGAAAACAGCACATAAAGTTGTTGCCTTGCTGTAGGTGAGACTACCTTCCAATTTCTAACAATAACCATATCAAATGTTACACCAAGGATGACTTTTCTTAGTGTCCCATGAGCTTCTTTTATTTGTGTTTATTCAAATGTAATGCAACTTACCAGGCATAGTAGTTATTGTTAATAAACACATTTGTATTTTTTTTTATTGCGCCCACAAAGATTGCAGCAAAATAAGAAGGGTATCAGTTGCAAGCATTGTACACAAATAATGTGAAAATGTTCCTAGTAAGCTATATTGACAGCTAAGCGGTTTCATGAGGTACATGTAGGGTCCTGATTGCAGATAGTAGGTGGTTTATTACAAAATGGTATACACACCCTTGCTTGATAAAGAGATGGCGGGGTTCTAAATGAGGTGCAGCCATACAATAGCTGTGGATGGTTAAGTAGACAGGTCATATTTCCATTTAATTGTAGGGTATGCATTGTGCCCACTCCGTTGGTCTGGTGTGTTAAATAACCAACAAGTAATAGACACCAGATAACAAGAAATCAGACTTAATTTACCAGACAAAAAGTAGTGACCCTTCCATGAAATCTCATGTATTTTTTATTCAGAACCAAACATGAACACACTGCTTGAAAGTGAATGGTTAGTTGAATGAAACACTGACAAAAACAGAGAAACCATCCATAATAGAAAAAGAATTTTGAATGTTTGCATCATTGGGAGTAGCTGTACTTACAAGTATAGAAATAAAACATGAAAAACAAAAGTTAAAAGCGACAAAGGCTAGGTGTCACAAAGTCAGATCATAATTAAGCACAGTTATGTGCCTGCTTTATTTCAAGATGTGATATAATGTTGTTAATAATTGGAAAACAAATTTGAGCTGTTTACTCTTTGCTGTTTAATCTGCTTACTTGTTATTAAAGTGATTCCAGTACAGATTTTCCTGATATATATCTGTCTGAAATGTTGCCAAGAAAACTGTGTGTGCCCCCCCCCCTCCACTTGCACTTGTTTTGATTTGGTAAATCTAAGCAGCACATAAACATGCATGAACGTGCACAAAATCCTTGACAAAGTTGAAACTAGTTAAGTTGTTTTTCTATAAACGTGACCCTCTCTACTTTGATGGGATGTTTATAGTTTGCTGGTGTGGTGTGTTTATTCCAAACAAGAGGATAACAGAGAATGTCTCCTTGCAAAATAAGTAAATGTATCAAACAAATCATATCCAAACATAAAACCTATGCATTTGGAAGGACCTAGTCAAAAATCACCATCGTTGACAAATACTGAATTACCTTGTACAATAACATTGGATGGAGCATACATCAAACACACTTAACAGTACATCAGCATGTCTAAGTATGTTTATCCAAACCATAAGGGCCTACTTGCCCTGAAAATTTAAGCAAAGCAGTTGTTTTAGCACCTGGTACTACATGTAGGACATTATGTCTGCTCTATCCACTGACTTTAAAGATCAGGTACAGTTGGGGTTATTTGGGGGAATAGGGTTAGCTAAAACAGATGAGGGCATTAATCACATTCACAACTACAGAAATTGAAATACTGTGCTTTTTTAACCCTGAAATACACATCTTAAGAGCGTATACTTCCTCATACATTTTGTAACCGCTATTATTAGCAAACTACGTAAATCGTTTAGCCTAATTCTGTTGCTTGTTTTCTTGGAAATGGCAGCATGTTAGTGTAACTAATACTATATAGTAATAGTTCGGTGGAATACATTTGTGTTTTGTAACTTCCAAAGTTGTTTGAAATAATTCCTTTATTTTTTTAAGTAAGCTTGTAGTCAGTCACCCAACGTGAGTTGGGCTAATTACCAAATATTATAACACTATTTCAATGTTGAATTTGTGAGTGAGGAATAACTTATTGCATTTGCAAGCAACTGAAGGAAAACCTTTCAGCATGTTTCTTTAAACAGATTTACACTAAGCTTCCAGCCAGTGCATTTAAATAAATGTTTCTAAGTGTTTGGGCTAAATATAGTGAGAGCAAATCCCTGCCAACCTGATCTGTACTGTCTAAAGTAGTAAAATGAACTTGAAGTGGGAAGTAACCGGCGCCTTTGAGAGTCACTGTAGAAATTGTCTGCAATCAAATCTTGGGGGAAACAACCCAATATGTTTTGTTTTTCCTTTTTTGACTTCAGAATGATATTTTTAGGGAGGGAAGTATTTCTACCGAGGATGGATCTCTTTGAACTGGTCATATGATGGAGAGATTTGATCAAAATAATGTTGTAATAGGACAAGTTGAGGTGAAACAACTCATTTTGGTTGAAAAGTTTATACCCTGAAGAAGAATTATTCCCAACTTGAGCATGTTGTATTCATTTTCACAAGTAAAATGATACAACAGTATGTTAGTTCCAAGAGGTTTAGCAATGAAGGAACTAATTAGGATGAAAATGAAGGTTTTGAAGGAGTAGGGAGGTATTGAAATATGCCCTCCCCTTAATACTTCTCTAGACACATTTTCCGATAAAAAGACAATAAGTTATTAATTGTAAACAACAATTTAGATGCATCTTGTATAACTGTAAGTTCTACCATTCAAATTGCAGTAATGTATTATGTGACCCTTCTGACTTTATACTTTTGCACTTGACATGGCTGTTCTGATATATAGGTGTATTCAGAGCTGGCAGTTTATTTACGTACAGTCAAGATCTGTTGACAAAGATAATGCTAATGCAGTTTTGTCTACGTCTTAGGATATTATGCCCTAAAAATAATTATGAAAGTAACTTGCATACTATTTTTTTTTTTTTTTTTTTTTTTTTTTTTTTTTTTTTTTTTTTATTCCTGTGGTTTGAGCCATAATTCTGGGCGGCGTCCAGGTTTATTAATTTTCATACAAAAGAGTCTAATAAGTTTTGACTTTTCACAAAGAAGTACCAGTAGTAATCCTAGTAAACTACATGTAAGTATGGAACATAAGCAGAGAATGATAAGGAAAAAAACAGTACTTTCCTACACCTTTAAAACTCTTCTTTGAAAAGCTGTTATTGCTATTCAAGTCATATCCATACATTTCTTTTAGCATAATTAGTACCAGCTGTACCCTCTAAGTAAAACTTAGAAAGTAAGTCAAGAATGTTTTAATTAAGATATGCAATGTTAATGAGATATACAGGAAGTCATTATAGGAGAGGCAATCACTAAGCATAACCTATGGCAAGGCTTTATTCACTACTCTACACCTGTTCAGATAGATTCCTGATTATAAACACACAAACCCAAAATACCATGTTCTTCTGTAACATAAGAATAGGAATGTCTTTGCATGAAATGCCTGGCATGGCATGTTAATTTCTCCTATCTCTGATTCCACATGGCTTTGGAGAACTAAACATTCTCAGAATGTGACTTAAAGCGCAGTGTTGTGTTCATTAGACTGTGTGTTTATGTTATCAATTAGACAACCCAGGCAATCTATGCAGAGAGTATTCAAAGATGAGTGCTGCTTCCTTTATTCAATTTGGAAGTTATTTATTAGTTATCTTCATCCCAATTATGGTAACCAGCACCAGAACTAACACTACCAACATCAGCTTGATACCTCAGGACTTTTTTCATGTGTGAAAATGAGTCAGCTTCGTTTGAAACATCAGCATCTGTTGGAAAATTAAGTAATATATCTGTTTGTATTTTATGCTATTTTATTTATGGAAACTAAAGGAGCTCAGGTGTTAAGAAAACATGAATTTTAAATAATTTTTTATGCCACTTGACATTTTATTCTTACTTTGTGCAAAGAGCCACACTGCCAGATCTGAGTAAGCAAACTGATGTGATTGGGGGTTAATATGCATGATTTGTAATGGAAAGTCCTCTAATCCTGTGGATTTATGACAGACACCGAACCACTAAATATTCTGATAACTTGAGTAGGTCTGAATCAGTGCCATCAATAATACAATGTCACCACCACAAACGTTTACATTGTGACTGCAAATGTCAGGTTAATGGGCACATTTCAGCATAGTTGAAATATTGATATTTTCCAACAGGTTTACGGAACAGATATCTTTGCCAGGTGTGATGTAGATGGTGGGACTTGCCCACCACATGGGACTTAACCTAAAGTTGTCATAGTTTGATGTTGCCATCTGCTGCATGTAAATCATCATATCGTGTAAAATCAGACTCTAAGGGGCACTTAAATGGGCATCACCTGTACACCTTTAATTTACATCTTTTCGACAGCTTGGAAATACCTACAAGTTTGTTGTCCCGGAATTGATATTTGTGGGGAAGGTAATGAATTGATATGAACTAGGACAACTTGTAAAGCTATGAGCAGGATCCAACATTGCTGACAACAATATACATGCATGCCTATTGATAACCATTGGGTAACAGTCATTAGCAATATATTGTATCACATGACATTTGAAGGTAACCTGTTCAGGGCTGTCCCCAGGTGTTATGGGTTTTATTTTTATTGTGGGGGTTTCATCAAATAACTTAAGCTAAGGTCCTGGACCCTTTCAAGGGCCTGGCTCTGTGTAGGGGCCTACATATTATTTAAGAATAGATGAAAGATTGACCATACCAACATGAGATACAGTATTACAGATCACAATGCTGCCAATATAAATCAACATTTCTTCTTATTATTATTACTATTATATGTGATCAAGAATTAAACTTATCTACCACTTCATTTGTTGTTTGCTGTTAAGAAGCACAAAATATCTATTTGGTTTTATGCTGGGAGAAACAAACTTGTTTGATCCACTTCTTCATTTGTCTAACAGAAAAAAAGGTATCCCCAAAAGTTCTTTTTGGTTGGAAACTATTTGTTTTATAGCTTTTTCACAGCATATCATCAGCTGAAATGTTGTTGTGTAACCTTGCTTAGAGATGGATGGGAGAACCCTGTTGTTTCTGCTAGGCATCTGGGTGGGCTCAATATTATTGGTGGATCCTCTCACTAAGCAAACTCTGAGTTAGTCTCAAGTTTCTTCTGAAATGAAAGATGAGAGCAGTCAATCTCACTTGCTTCTCTGAAGACTTCATGCTTGACTTGACATTGAGATGTGTCTAAGCACAAGTCAGTATGACAGACAACTGCTCGGGCTGGAATACTAGGACCATTTCATTCAGAGACCCTTCAAGCATGTGCTAAATTGTGATTTTCTTTTGGTCTGTGATTATTGTCCTGCCTTGGACATTAATCAAATATGAGCTGGTTGGTTCGTAGTCATGGTAGTCTTTATGTTTGCCGACTTTTGAATAACACCCAGCCATGAATAGTACAATGGCCAGTCACACTCAATGCCTCTATCATCTGGAAATTAATTTACACCCTTTTCATGTTTCTCTTGAGGAGAAATAATAGAATGAGTGAGAATGGAGATTTCTTGGTGATGGTGGGGAGTGGTAAATGATGTGTGACTAATTGCTGAGGTTCTTTAACTGTTGTTGCATGTTCATGGTTAGGGTTGTGATTATTACGGTATTCTTCAATTCTTTCCAGGATTTCCCTTTATTTTACGCACTTTTTGGAGAGTTATGATAACACCGTCCAATTAATCTTGATGGAGGACACAATCATCAACTATTTTGTTTTTCATTTTATCTTATTTGCAAAAAAACTGTATTAAAAGAATAATCCTTGCACTCTTGTTCCCAACCTTGTGTTTCTAATACTAAAGGTGCTAAAATAAGAGCAGGTTGAGCATGTTATTTAAAACTCCATTACCCATGAGAATAAGTTGCTCTTGGGTTGCATTTTGAAGTAAGACTTGAAGATGTTTGTAATTTTGAGGATTGGGTTCAATATACTTTGACAAAAACTCAAAACAATCTATGCGTATATACGCAATTAATTTGATGAAAGTGAATGAAGGCTAAGCTGGGTTTTTCCTGAATTTAAAATCTGCCACAAGGTACATGTACAGTGTGAGCGAAAAAAAACCCCCAAAACATAACTAAGGGTTCTATTGAATCTGGTTGGTTGGACAAGGTAGGCCTATGTGTTGCCTAATTCTTGTTAAAACACCATAAACCACCATTTCTACAGGTTGGCTATAACCAATGTAGGGTTAGCAACTCGTCTTATTTTATCCAAACAATTTTTTTATTTTTTTGTTTTTGCAGCAATAGCAGCAAGGAGAAGAGAAGATGTGCAGCCGACAATCACTGAACACCCTGAGAATGTAGTAGTCCCTAAGAATGCTCCAGCTAGACTCAATTGCAGAGCAGAAGGCAAACCAGAACCTAGCATCTCAGTAAGTATGCCTTACTCAGTATCGATTTATTTCCAAACTATGCATTGGTCATTACAATACAGTAAACTACACCATGTTTGGATGTCATAAATCAGTGTATCATTGATTGTGGCTATGAATTGAAACAACTGTTGAAGCAGTTGTTCATTCAAACTTTAAGGGTTTGTTTGTGTCTGGAAGGCAGTGGACAATGCCAATGGTACACAGCAACATTTCTGGGCTGGTGACTGAGAAACTTTCACATGGAAACTGTTGGTTGTATTATATGAAATAATGGACGCACCTGCTTGTATTAATAGCAGTGTGACCCTATTGGTATGTACATATGCTGACTTGTAGATTATACAAGAAACTAGTGATCATTGTAATTCAATACACCTACCAGATTTATTTATCTACTTCCTTCATCAGGGAATGCTGCCAAAGTCAATTTTTTTAAAGTAAAACCATCTTTTATATACCCAGTTTGCCATTTCTTTGGAGATTTTTGCTCTAATTTATAAAAGTTCTTTTATTTTGGTTTTTTATTTTCAAGCCACAGATAGTAGCCACAGAGGCAAAGGGAAAAGGAAACCTAGCATTTTGGGATGGCTACCTCTATGTTATGTAAATTAAGTGTACTGGGTGCTTTCTTGACATAAACCCAGATCACAGATTGTGTATAGTAAAATAGCTAAGTAACATCATATTCCTGTACCCAACCATGTTTGAACATAGACAACCCCTACTCCTAGATGTGACTATTTAATTAAACCATAGAGCAAGGATTAGCCTACACCGCTGCTCTATGGCCAAGTCAACATATGCACACATGTATACTGTATATTTAGGGTGACCATAAGAATTCACAAAAAATAGAAGGACTGGTGCAGTGTTGGATATGTGTGAAACCCGCCTGGTTGGAGATATCAAGGTGTTGGATGGTGGACAGCAAACATCTGTGGATACCCTGCCTTCCTGTGTCTAGCCAGTCAGCAGGTGGCTTGTGCCAGATTTCCTGTATCAAGAAATAACAGCAGGTCCAGACCTCAGCCCCTCACAAACAACATCATTCACCCCTTGTACTTCTTCCTCTCTAAAGATTGTATTGTTTTAATAACACTTGACATAATTTATCAATGTCATTTCACAATGAGCGTTTATATATCATAATAGCTTCACCATAGAAGTAAAGGCAATCATTGTTTTCAGTTGTAGTGAACTTTTAGCTCTTTACTAACATTTTGAAAAAAATGACACTTGATGCAAACAATCAGTCAACCTGAATTATTTCATAACTTATGAAGAATACAGGAAAGCATATTGAAAATCAATGGTCGTTTATTTTTCCCTCTCTTTGATTTAATATCAGTCTTAATAGTGAAACGATCAAGGCCCAATTTCATTGTTCTGCTTACCGCCGAATTCAGCACTTGCGATCAACATTCTCTGCTTACTGTGCAAGTGCCAAATTTCTACGCTAGCTGTTTAAGCAAAGAATGCCTAGTAACGTGGAGTATGCACACTTGACGTAAGCAAATAATTATCTGTTTTTGTAAGCACCGATTCTTTGCTTACGGTAAGCAGAGCCATGAAATGGGGCCCAGCTGTTATGAACAGTTTCAAAATTGTTGCTATATCCCTGTATAGCTTTAAAGCTGAAGCACTTGTCTTGAGAAATGAAATAATCAATTTTTCAAACACTTTTTTGTTCACTATAACTGAATGAAAAGTTGGCCTTGTGGAAACAAAATTTATCAACTTAACAAATTTACTGAATTATTTTTTCCTAGCTGTGACAGTCAAGGATTATTTTGTGTTTTGTGACCAACCAGCTTTCTACTAAATTGTTTATTTCAATTTCACATGCATAATTCTATTAGAAAAGCTGTGAACTGCCTATAAAGTACATGTGACATTGTTGGTTGAACTCATTCACATTGTAATTCAAAGCTTAACCTATAAAGTGCAAATTATTTAAGTGGATTTCATGTTAACAGCAGTGCATGGGGCAGGGGTAATCCTTCAAGCTATACACAAATTTACTGGTAGTCATGCTGATCAGCCGCAATTTGCAAACCGTTCCCACCTTAACTGATGACGTTGCTATGGATATTATGTAGATGTCTGAACCAGGATCCTGCAGGATAGACATCTGGACCCAATTTTACAGAGTTGCTAAGCAGAAAATACTCCTAAGCATATATTTGTTGAGAGTTGCAATGCTAAGCAGAAAATACTCCTTGGCTCATATTTGTTGAGAGCTGCTAAGCAGAGAAGACTCCTTAGCATGAATTTGTTGAGAGTTGCTAAGCATTAAAAGGCTCCTTAGCATTTATTTGTTGAGAGTTGCTAAGCAGAAAAGACCCCTTATCACATATTTGTTGAGATTTGCTAAGCAGAGAAGACGCCTTAACATATTTGGTGACAAACCAAAATGTAGGAGGGAACCAAAATGTAGGAGGGAACCAATGACAATTAGTTTACATAACATAGTAACTTGACAGGTAGTTTGTTTCTCTGTTTTTCAAAAACAAGATTTCTCTTATTTAATTAGAGTTGAATGTAATTAACCAGTTTACTGTTCGATTGACAAATTTAGACTTATGGGAGCCAGTCACACTCACAGTGTAACCTGGTTTTGCTAAGCCAACTCGTTCAGTGCTCACTGCTCAGCACATTTGTGTGTAACAATGGGTTATCGCATTTCTTTGTCAATATGGGGGCTTTGGTAAGCCATATAGCATGAGATATAAACACTGGACCAATCTCTCTTACTGTTGGTTAAAGTCTGTGAAAGATTGTCAACAGTAGCTAGTTAGATGATGTCAGTACTGATTGGATGCATTGAAGTCTGCTCAGTCATGTACACTGATATTTGTAGACACCTATCCTAAAGTACCTGTTAACTTCCAGCGTAGACTTACTTCTAATAGATCGTGAAGAGATTGTCACCTCCAATTGCAGACTGGTTTGTTTTTGTGTTTTTTGTTTTGGTTTTTTTTTGGGGGGGGTGGGGGTTCTTTTCATTTTGTTCTTTCTTTCCACAAAGTGTTACATTTTGGTTGGGGTACTTTTCAAAAGGATTCACTCTGTAGAATAAGATTAAAATCCACTGTAACTACAGAGGAAGGTGATCTAAATAACTGAAGGGACAAAATATAAAACATGTGTCTCATTACAATATTTGATTAGTTAGATCAGTTTTCAACCTGATTGCCTTCATCATGTCTAACTGATGTTCAATTTGACTATTTGCCACTGACAGCAAACACTGTGTAGGGAAAATACAACTTCTTAAAAGTCTTTCTTGGCAGTGTTTTGTAACAGCACTCCAGCTTACCAACACTTCAAGAAATGAATTACTCTGTGAAAGCTAAGGACATCACAATAGATGGTCATTATTCTTGACAGTTGTGCTTCTTGAGAATAATGGGTTGCTGTCTGCACATAACAATTCAAACCTGACATAGATTTATAATTGGCTAACCCCATTGTGACTCCTGCCATTACATGTTTGCCAAACAGCCCACTGACAAACTGTACATGGAAATAATACAAAATCTTCAACTTTTTGCAGATGCTATTTCCCCCCTTTTTTTCTTGTTATTTATTTGTTTATCTTGTTTTGTTAAATTATTTGTCAGTATACAGGAAGAAGGTACTCTTAAATCTTACTCTTTGCTTAATATTTTCTGGCAACTTAAAGCCAAGTATACACATTTTTGTGTTATCGCCAAGTGTTAAGGTTGCCTGTTAGTGTTAGGATTGACCCCTACTATTTGCAGGGTCACTCTTTTTAAAAATTATGTGCACTTTACTACAGTGAACATTTGGAAATAGTTTGAGATGGGGGATCCATTAAAATGTATTTTGAATGTTTCAAGTGTTTCATTCAAAAGGTTACAATAGAGAAATTTCTTTTTGTTCAATCGTTTTTTGTACCAGAGTTTTACTTACTTTAAGTGGTAATGGTTGAAGTACACGATGAAGTGATTGTATTTTATATAATTTCTTCTTTCAGTGGCTGAAAGATGGGTACCCGATGGATATGTCAACAGGAAGCAGTCATATTACGCTACTGGATACAGGAGAGATGCTATTTCTCAGTGTTAGTCGTCTAGATGTGGGAACGTATCAGTGTATTGCTGAAAATCGTGCTGGAGCAACTCGCAGCCGAAACGCTACCTTAGAAGTGGCATGTAAGTTTGAATACACAACTTACCAAAGACGCTTTAAATGGAATCAGTGTATGAAAAAAAGACCCAGATGTTTTGAAATATGTTGTTTAAGTTATGCTTAATTATAGATTAGGGCAGAGCTCTTTCCCCTTTCTTGCAAGCCACACTAAGTTATTTGAGTTCTAAATCCATCCACACTGGTGACAATTTAATGGAAAATGTGGTCAAAGAAAAGCTAACAATGGCATGGAAATCTTTTGAATCACTTCCCTAAGTAGAGCTGCTCTGGTTGTTTATGTTGACCAAAATTCAATTCTCACCTCAGACACTATTGAAAAGGAATGAGGGAATAAGGCGAAAGTTTCACCTAGCATAGTTTCTATCACTTGATTGTTGTTGTGGATGTCTTTTGTAGTGTCATTGATATGAGGTTGAAGTGGTTGATACTGGGCCTCAGTCTGTCTGGGATTAATGGTCAGACCAAAGTTCCAATTGCAGCAAATATCCTTGTTGAGAATGCCTTCATCTTATTCTCATTGTTTAACATCAGTGTCATATATCAATATTGATCTAAATGTTCACAGACTAACCCCGTCTTGACATATGAGGAAGCTTGCAGGTGATGCTATCATACCTACATTTTTTTCTCAGCTTTGACAATTCCCTTATCGATGTTCAATGTAAAAGCTCTTGGTCTTGTTGACAACTTCAAGTGGGCATTCAACCTTCCCAAGATCTTCCAGAATAACACAAGATGTACAGAGTGAAATGCCTTAACACACTAAGCTAAGATGATATGTACAATGCCACTAAATTTGATACGAATCTACCATCGTTGAGCATCCAGCGTATGTAGACTACTGTCCCAAATACTTGCTCAGAGCCATCCGAAAAGACAATCAGGGTAGGCTTTGTCTGTGGATCGATTCCTTCTGGTTTGATACATCGTAAGGACAATGTTCTGCTCTACAGTGCTGAGAAGGCCAGGACGGTTCATTTCCAAACTTGTACAAAGACTACTCTGATAATTTTACCAGCAGGACCCTAACAAGTATCTTTCCAGCTATGAAAAGAGAGAAATTCCTCTATAATCCACTGTCAAATTGAATGCCATCTGGACAAATTGGACTTCATTGATGTGACCTGTACCTCCCAAATGCTGCTAATGAGCTTTTTGATTAATGCACAGTGCAATCAAAGGAAATGCCTACTTTATTTGAAGATCTCTACCGCCTTGATTGCTTCATAATCATAAATTATTATTCATATCAATAATTAGTTAATGCCATTTTTACTGTTGTTTTTTAATTGAGTTTAAATTTTATTAAAAATTACAAATATTGTGACCCAAGGTCAAGTTGCACAGCCAGTTCAATAGTTACTCAATTAAAAGTGAATTTATACAATTAAAATATGCCTACACATAAAACAGAGAGTTTGACAAATTGTATACATAACACATCATGCAATGGAAAAAGGGGAATTAGTTAGAATGTAGTAAACTAATGAAATAAGGTATGGGGATATTTTTAAAATGACCAGTTCTGTTTATAGGGATAGTGAAAATATGATGACAAATATGGAGGTCATGACCATGACTCTCAAGCCTGGTGGGGTCTTTTGTGCTAGGGTTGCCAACAAGCCCATCAGCAAAGTTAGACAGTGAGCCTGCCCTCCTACCAGCTAGAGTGTCAACTCCAAGAGATAACAAACAGATTCATATGAATTATAACTGTATCCCAAATTAATTTTTAAAGGCATGCTTTTGAACAGGTTGTATGGGATGAGTTTGTCTACTGTTCAAAGGCAAAGAGCATTTGCACATAACATAATGTTTTGTTTTTTTCTTCAGACAAAGAAATTGTTAACCAATGGAACCTTGATTTTGAAAAACTAAACCAGGTAACAATGAAGCTTATGTGGGTTGTCTATATTAGAAAGTAAACTGTTTCTGCAAGTTAATTCATGCCAGACATGGCACATTATAAATGTGCACTATTATTAGTAGTAGTATTTTTTATTTTTCCTTTTTATTTATTTTTATGCTCAGTATGTTTGTACGCTTAGTGCTTCATAAAATTGGCCTTGACTCATCCAATTCACATGTAGAATGAAAAGATTCCAGACCATTGAACTATGTACAAATCCTACCTTTCTGTCTACACAAGCTGGCCTGTAGAATTGATCATCACATAGGCAATATTTGGTCAGTTTGTTCTCGGACCATAGCCAGCCCTGGCGATAAATAATCGGCTCAAAATGTAGGAACTAACATCAAGCAAGGACCAGCTTAGTTTTCAATTGCAATAACAGTTGGCTTTTATACGTGCATTTTAAAAATCATATAATGTGAACCCAATATGTCAACTAATTTTCATTGTAGTCATGTTACATGTGATGGCTAAATTTATATGACAAGACAAATAATTCTACCTTGATCAAGTATGGCTTAATCTAAAGTCATTGCTCCAGGATGTCAACCTAAACCACATCTGCCTAAATCCGATCAGCAAGAAGTTGGATCCTTTTTGATGGACTTGGTGTCCTAGCCAAACAAACCTCTACTTTGCTCAAGGCTGAGCATTGTAGTTTCACAGAGGTAACCAGTTTCTTTGAACAGTCCTTGTACAAAATGGGAAACCTCATGAAGTAGTCAAACCATCATTTGAATCCACCTGATGAATTGGAATTTTCGTTAACTACATTTGTAAATTAGAAAAACAGAGTACACTCAACGTGATATATTTAATGTCCACAGAGGGTAGAGACCTGGACAAAACAAGTCATGTTCTTTGTATTAGTCCAGTTTGAGTCAGTTTGATTTGAGACATAAATGAGCAGATCAGGCACAAAACCATTGATTCATGACAATATGTTTTATTCATGATTTCACTAATTTGAGACTGCTAAGATCCAGGCTTTTTGAGATGATGTTTACCCTAAGTTTTGGGGTGAGAAAGTACCAAAGGGGTATGCATGATTTTAAAGAGCTTTGACAGAACACTGGCTTTTAGAGCATTACTCATTAAATAAATACTTAAAATGGCTCACAAGGGAGGCAATTTTAGTCAGACTTTCTACCAGTATACCATTATGATGTCATTGCATCAGTTGGTTGTGATTCATTACTCCAGTGGGAGTCAGTCAGTAAGTGTACTGTTGGGACTTGAAGTCTGATCATGGCTTTGTTGATTCCCATGGTTGAGAGGTCTAATATGGTGGTATACACTGTATGATTATGTTTGTAAACCTGCTGCTTGTGGTAGTGATATGCACCTTCTTGTGACCTCAGGCCTAAATGGTTTTGGAGAGGTTTACTTGTACCAACATTAGGCACACAAATAATGTCAGATGCTACTTCCTTTCTCAGTAAATGTTCAATCTACGAACTACATGAATGAGTCTGTCTTGATCTGGAAATGTTTGTGAGCTGAAACTAGGCAGGCCATGTTGTCATATTAGATTAGTTTTGTTTGCATTTGCGTGAAATTGTTAAACATTTCCACATTATATTGAAGGACAGAAGATTAATTAACTCACAAGAAATCAAAGTCAGGAATTGAACCGGTACGGTAGTCTGTTTGAGAGGTAGGAGACCGATTCGTCCTCCTCACGTTGATCAAATTTGAAGAAATCTAATCATGTACCCTCTCCCATTGAATAAATCTTATAACACGGTTTATGTGGTTAGTGAGTGATAAAGACCAATAAGTATGGAGTGTCAAATCCAGCTTGAGAATTGATGAGACTCAGTAAAGGTCAAACAGTTTTATTGATCGGTCAAATCTTTTCTGTTTAGACCTATTTGATGCTACACCTCAATCTGTCCTAAAAATTGATATCGTCATGCAAGACTGATGTGTGATAGGAGCTTGGTGATGGGGTTATGGATTATCTACAACATCTTTTGGCTGGGAGTTCTTAAATAACCAATTAGAGGAAGAGATGGGGAGAGAGGGTGTGGGTGTTCCAGAAAGACTCCGAGTCCCTAAGGTGTTGTCTCCAGCCTTGCTGTCAGTCATTACTATACTGTGTTGGAATGGAAGAGTACTCTTATTAGCCTAATGTTATTCTGACCCTGCTTTGGGTAATGTTGATAGGTGTAGTTCTGACTGCATGCCTTGGGAAACCACAGACAAACACATCACTGATTACAACACTTGAGGGAATACTACATGTATACAGCTCCACTTCTAATGGCTATTCTTATGTCCTTCCTAATTGCATAATTTGCCCCCATGGTGATAATGCTGTTAATTTGACAGAATATGTCCCTATGTAACAACATAAAGTAGTTTTTATGGAAGGCTTCAGTTTGTTTGGATTGAACAAGACATAGCAATTCATGATGTTCTCTATTCCGTTTTGGTGTGTATTGACAGTTGATCCCATTCCCATGTGAAACTAGGTTCTTTGAGAGTGAATTGATGTAGGAACTAATCCAGTCTTAGACCTGTTCCCATATGATTCACAGGCACCAGGCCCACACACTCTATTGTTCCCTGGACGTTGTTTACGTTGATAATTGTGTTTTTGACTTCATTCCCCTCTTGTGTATGTCAAGAGAGTTACTTGGAGGATTTCTGGGTTTGAAACGCTTATAATGACTCTCAAGTAGTTTTACATTGCTGTGGGGTTATTGAGCTAAAATGGGCCAGTAGTTTTGACAGTCTGGTTATGGCTTTTGTCTGTGTGGTTGTTGGGTTGTATGCGGTTGTTATACAGCCACCAGCACTGTGCATAAAGCAAGCTGGCTCCAGACAAGATTGCTGCCATTGTGATGTCTCTCATGCTGCAGGTTAGCTGTCCACTTTCAGCTACATCATTCAGTAAATTAGCACCCTGGAATCCATTGCTTTGACTCTACTGACAATACCACTGCTTGGTCTCCATCTAGAGGACCATCAAGCACATTGTGTCTAGTTTACTCACACATGCCATGTCTATTGTCCCAAACCAAATAGTTGAGCAGCAATCAAATCGGTTTCACCAACTCCATACTGATGGTCAGTTCTGTTTGTTTGTTGCAACACCGAGCCAGGTAACACAACACTGTTCACTAACGCTTAAATGATTTCACATAAAGTATGCTTCCTCCAATTTCACTCAGTTTTCAAGGAAAATGGATCTGCTTTTGCAATCCCCAATGAATCATTCAAATGGTTATTTCAATTGGAAACATATATTGAACTGGTCATTCTAAAACTAACTTTGAGAACTGCAGACGAGATACTTGCTTCATTGAGGTCAAGAAGTCAGCATTCCCAGCTGATAGTTTGCCTAATCTGATTTACCTCCCGTCATGTGGTATAAATTGGTGCAATGTTCATGACATCTGTGGGTAGTATTAGTTGAAGTAACTTTAGAATGGTATAGCAGATACTGTCAACTTGTCTTGCAATCATTATACTCTCACATCTCTTTTAACAGTTCACCTCTCTCACTTCACAAAATGTCAAATGATCTTTTAGAATAATTTTACTGTACTCAAAATGCCTTGATCCTTGCTCTACACTTAGTAAGATGTACAGAACACTTTCACTTTTTAAGTGAATCGGCATACCAGTGAAATACTGAAGCAAACAAGGAAGTAAATTTTGTTGTAAGTTTTGATATGCAAATACTTGACCACAAAAACCCTTGAGACTACTACTTTCATGAAAGCAAATGGTAGAACACATTTTGTAGTATGGTGGAGAAAGAATCTTGTGTTAAAAGTTTTCAAGTATCAAATTAATGGTTTTATTAAATGATTTTCATATTATTTAATGACTTTTCATCTTTATTTTGTTTTGTACAAGGCATCCCAGCCTACAAGCTTTTGCTTTTATGGGTCATGCCTAGTAGTTTATTTTGATTTATGTATGAAAAGAAATGTTGATTGATTGATTGATTGATAGAAAAAAAAAATGTTTTTGTAACCTTTAGGAAAGGCACAATCTTCCTGATACTAAGGAGTTAGGTTTCTGTTGATATGCTTTAATCCAAGAGACACGAATGCCAAATCTAGACAGTTTGTTATTATAGTCATTAGAAAATGCTTCTGCTGTTTCTCACCAAAAAAAGGGAAAAACTAGAGTACTTTGTTGGCTCATTTTGTTAAAGTTGTATATCCGTAATATTAAAAGGACATTAGAAGCACAATAACAAACAATTATGCAAACCCATCATTATGAAATCCATACAAACTACACTAACAACCTTTATAGTCCTGACTGAGCTGACAACTTGTTCCATTAACACATTTCTAGGTGTTATTAATTCATTTCTTGACAACTAGTAAATTTCAACGGAGTGGTTTTGTTTTGTATGAAGCAGTGGTGTACAGTCCCTTCAGGGCAGTGGGCTACCACAGATTGCAGTACTATATGTAGAAACACAGCGATATCTCAGTGCTGGATGTTTTGATGACAAAGCTAACTACTAAAATTTCACCTGCTCCTTCAAATAATCTCTGTCACTATTCTGATCTTGAGAAACTCATCGCTACCGATTAGATGAGGGAATCTGTCATTTTAATTCATGAAGTACCAGTTTCAAGGCTGGTTGCTTGACGCGAATGACGGGTGCTCACCAACATGACTCAACTCAGTCAAGTTTTTAAAGTTCAAGATGGTAACTTGGCATTTGATCTGGAATCAGTTCAGTGTTGGAGACTGTTCTTCACAGTCAGATTCTTCAAGTTGGTAGAGATCATTGTTTTTAAAGAGATACTACCTTCAAGTAATATTGTTTTTGTTTCAATGTAGTACAGTTTTGTTTCAAGCTTTGCTAAATTATTAGTTTTAATGAAATTTTCAGTGATAGCAAAACCCTCTTACCCACATCCAATATCAAGGATGTTTTTGTAATAAAAAACAAAGATAAAGCAAGGTTTGGATATGGAGAGGTTGTAAGGAATGGCTCATTGTGTTCTGTCCATAATTGCAGAACATTGCTTATGAAAATTGATATTTACGCTGGAAAAACCCAGAAGGATTTGAGAGAAAGTAATGTCATGTGTTTACTCCAGGTGATTGCTGCGTGGACCAATTCTACATGATTGACCCTCTTCTCCGCTAGAAAATCTATGTGACATATGAAAACGTATTTGTTCACTTTAGAATTAGGTTGTTACCAATGATGCAGACCCTTAGCATAACTTGTGGTTGCTATGGAATTGGACTAAGTAATGCCTGTGGATAGCAGTAAGACCATGGAGTCTAAAATAAAGGATGAGATTATCTGTAAGGCGAGAAGATGCTGCGTCTCTTTGGGCTTTAACTGCCCGCATCATCGGATCAGCCAGCAACCCACACTCCATGTCCACTGAGAAATACTGCTGAGCAGTATCAACCTCATTCAATCACTTGTTATTGATTCCAGGCTAGCAAATGAAATGGATTAGTAATTGAAGATCTGTGGGGGGTTCAATGATCTAACAATCCTCTGCAAAGCTCTTACAACAGGCAACCAACCTCGTACATCAACTCTATCTCATGTGGTGATGTGCTTCATAAGGGAACATGTAGACTGGAATGAGTTTACTCAAACCTTGCCCTCCAATGCACAGATGGTGAATTTGTTAAGATGGTCTGCCTAATTCCTGTTTGATCTGGTGTTAATTCCTTATGATGGGACACAAGTGACAGATTTCAGTAAGTTGGCTATAGATGTTGGATTGATATTGCTTGCATAATCTAAACACGTTGAACTTATCATGTAAGGTAACCTTGATACAGACAGATGATTAGGCTGACCTTTAAGTCTGTAATGTTAAAGCAGTTGCATCCTTTCTGTTTCTACAAGGTCATCTCTGATGGTACATAACCAGACATGGCATTAAACATAGTAAATACCACAAGCAGTGACATGTTTTCTTTAGACACTTGCAATCCTGAAATCTTATTCTCCTTAAACCATTGCCCCAAACTTTTTCCCTTCCAGTCTTGTTTGGGTTTAAGGTGGATGCTTTGTGTGTATTTGAAATGTTGCGAGTTTATGTAATGTACCCTGGGGAAGTGGGGTGCCATTTGCTGTTTGCACTCGTCGTTTTCTAGAATGAGCTTGGTGATGAGAATTTCCAGCAGTATGAAGTATTGGGGGAGGGGGGGGGGGCATGGAAAAAGTCTTGAGCGGATGGTCATCCCTCCCCCCAAATCTATGTTACAAATCATAATCTTGTGGAATTAGCCTGAGTTGAAATACATTAATTTTGAAAAGGGGAAATAGATGCATGTTCTTTGCATTGTTCAATATTTTGCTTCTTAAAGTTTTGAATGTTTCCCTCCTTGAGCAGAAAGTACTGAGTTCAATGATCTCAGTAAACAGAACCAACCATAGAGGGAATTGTATCGCTTCTTACATAACATAATTATACTGAACTAAATATTTAAATCACCGATGCAAATTCCTATTTTACTTTTATAGTTTTACGAGATGACTTCCGGACCGATCCATCAGATTCTGTGGGTTTGGCTGGAGAGCCAGTGGTGTTAGAGTGTCAGCCCCCTAGAGGCTACCCAGAGCCTGTAGTCAGCTGGAGTAAAGATGGTGAAGATGTGAATACAGATGGAGATAGAGTCAAGGTGCTACAAGATGGCAACCTTATGATATCACAGGTAATAATATTGTCTATATTTAAGTTGTTGAGCCACAAGTTAGGACAAAACATATACAGAAAATGAACCCAGACCTTTTTCTCACAGTTTACCCTAGACATCTTCACAAGATACAATCGTACCATCATATTTTATCAGAAAAGATCTATTTCCAACTTGTTTTCATTATAAACAATTATAGACTCCATTGTTATAATAACAGTGTTCTCACCTCCTCTCCCATTTGAATAAAGATGGAGCACCTCTTCATACACTCCGCTAAGACGACATTAATGAGATGTTATATTTAACCATGTTGGAGTTGATAAATGACATGAGTGTGTTTTGCTATTTAATTTTGAAGGAAAAGAGAAAAGAAATCAAGGCAATTTTCCTTCGAGATATGGGCAATATTGGTAACATTCATATTCAAAGATTTATACTCATAACATCATGTTTTCTTCCTTTTTTTCATTAAAAGACTTAAAAACTTAATAACTTCTATTTTGTTGGGGATGTTTATTGGGGTTTGTTGGGGGTGTTTGTTTTTTAATCAGTGACATGAAAAGTAGGTAAATATTGCAGCATTTAACACCAAGCAAGGAGGTTGAATTTCAATCAATGGGAAACACAACCAGACCTTCATTTACTCATCAATTCAATCAGATTTGAAACTGCACTCTTGCCTGTGATTTCTACACAGTACTACAGGTTGTCATTGGAATGCTGCCTGGGTATTAGTTTTTCCATTTCTCAGACAGATATTTCAATGAAAAAAAAAAGCTTATCAATGAACTTAATAAAGCCTGTAAGAACTCTATTTGATTGCACCTTGTCAATACTGCACTAACTTAGATCTTAAAATAATGGAGGATTGACAGAATTGGCCCCAAAATGTTCACAGTCAATCATGCTGATCTTATGAATAATATACAAACCATGTAAATAGTCTTTAAAACTTGCACTGAATGTTAAGTTGCTTGGCTCTCAATTGGAAAAAAGAAAAAAGTAAACTAAACAGCTGTTTTTTTCCCCGATCAAACCAAGGCTGTTATGAAAGACATGATTTTAATATCAACTGTTACAAAATGTTATTTCAAAGTTTCTGAGCAAAAGGTTTGAAGAGTTTCTTTATTATGAAAATTGTTTACACTTAACTCTCCACATACTGTAATCAAAGAGGGCGCTCTTTCAAGTTTGGAGACAAGGTGAAGTATTCATATGCAAGAAACTGGCGCCATAGGTAAATCTATTTTATTTAGAGATATGCAAGATTTGCTCTAAATAACCTACATGTGTTGAGAAAAAATACTTGATAGAGACTAAAATCTATTGATGAAGGATAAAAAACAAATCAGTTCAGTTTTTCTCTTCATCTGTTACCTTGGATAGGAATTGAACACACGACTATTCTAGAGTAGATGTACTAACTCATTGAAAGCGATGAGTATACAGTCCTTTCTAGTATTTATATATCAAAATATAAATATAATCTAAAGGATATTTTTGTTAGATTTAATCATTTTAAATGCTGTGTATGCTGACAAAGTGTATCAGCACTTATGTGGCTAGTCAGTTTATTTTTAGAAATATTACCAGTTCTAAAAACTTATTAGAAAAGTTGGCACAAGTAACATTACATGAATGATTACCTATTTTCCGAATAGCTTTTAATACATCATTGCTTTATTTTAATAAAAAGAAAATTTCAGTTACTTTTTATTAAGTATTATTTAGTGTTTTATTTCTTTCATTGAGAAGAAGTTCTACATTTCAGAACCAACAGAACTTACAAGATGATGATTACCCCACTTCACATTTTTAGTCTTCAACCTTGCAAAGTTTCAATTTTATGTTTGCACATCTCATCACTGGTCACCACCTGGTAAAACAAGTATCCAAGAGCACCATATATGACATGAGGTTTTAATCAACCATGACAGCCTACAAAAACAAAAACAATCAAATTGTCATCAGACCACAGTATCAATCAACATCAATGCCATTGAATTCCACAACTTGCTTTGCAGGCCTTCTTGATGTCTGAAATATTATATTTATTTGGCTGCATTTTGGAGAAAGCTATAGAGAGTAACACACCTAGGAAGTCATGTACTGAAGTAATCATGACCTGTTAAACTCATTGAGTTTGTCTTAGCAGTTGGAGGTTGCTAAATTCAGACCTGTTATTTACTGATAAAATGTCAATGCCTCTTTTGTCAGAGTCTTAGCCATGACTTCCACTCCCTTGTTTAGCTCCTATCAACAGTTATGTTAATAGATATTGTTACAGAAATGACCTTTATTTCCATGGAAAATAAACTTGTCTTAGAAAATATGGGTTGGAAACTTGGTTTTTAGAAATACTTGTTCTAAAGAAAGTTGGCACAAGCAAGGACCATATTACATGAATGATTACCAATTTTTCTGATAGCTTTTATTGCATGAAAAAAAAAATCATAAAATATCACTCATTGACTGTCGGTATTTTATCTTAATATAATCGTTAGAAACATGAGACGTTCACCTGTTTAGTCTCCATTGAAAAATGATCACGGCAAGATATAAAAACCAGTGGTGTAACATCCTTTAGGACAGAAAGATGATACAACTTTAGTGTTTAGACCCAATAGGATTTCACCTGGCTTTTTGTTCTGTCTGTATTATTAGGCAAGGAGAACAGATACGGGTAGCTATGTGTGTATTGCAACAAATACCATTGGCACCAGACAAAGCCCACCGGCAATTCTTAATGTACACGGTAAGTACAGTTGCTAATAATAGTCGGGGGGGGGGGGCGCAACAAATAAACATATAGTAAAAACCAGTTGACAATGAGAACTTTACGGTAGAGTTGATCAAGAACAATGTGGAGAGTAATGTAGTATATCACAGCTTTTCCAAGGTGCTGGAATCATTTCCGTGCTGACTTATCAAATCTTTATTGTAGTATGTCCATGAAAACTGGTGACTATTCTTTGTGTAGCTGAAAGCCTCTTTCTGATTAACATTACTGAAAGCAAAGGGAAGTTTGACTGAGTACGTAGAGGGGACAATCGACAAGACTGCCTCGCTGTGGGCACTAGCTTTATCATCTTGTCATATTAAATTTCTCTTGATTCTGCTTGCAGTCACTTGTAGATAGCTTGTCAATGTTGTGTATTATTACAAACAAGGTCTACAATCTGCCTCTTATGCCCTCAGTGACTGCCATTGACTTGCTGGACTTTTGTAGAGTGTGGATTCAGCCAACTCCTATTTAGGCCTTAACACTTGACTGCATCTCAGATTTACACAATATTGATAGGAGCTTTTCACCATCATATGGTGGGTTGTTTTGTGTAGACCTAATTGTATTTTGTCTTCAGTCACAAAACTTGTTTGACATTTCAATGTTGCTTTAAAAAACGATTAATTTTGTTTTACAACCTAAAAAGTGGCTACCAGACTTCTTCTCCCTCCTTTTTTTTTTGGGGGGGGGGGGGGGGGCAGGGGGCAGCTATTTAATGTATTGGACCATTCCTTTGTGCATTTTACAAATCTCATCTGGGCAAGGGTTTTGAGTGGGGGCTCCCTTGCCCCTTCCCCTCTGGTTACGCCACTGAACCTAGAGTAGACTTAATCAAATCTACTTCTGAAACTCAAAGAAAAGGTATTTGACATGTTGATGTCTTCGTCATTAAGCTAGTTCAAATAATAATTTATGCAAATACCTCACCATACAAAGTAAGCAAGATGCTTTAATCACAGCCTCCTTATGCATGAAAACTCAGACCAGTGGGCTTGCATGTCTAGCACAGGGTTTTCTCAACTGAGTACGATCTGCTGAAGGAAACTCAATATTCTATCAAAATATACCATCCTGAATCCTCCGTTTCAGCCAAGATCAGTCAAAGGGTTTGAGGAGATTTGGGAAACATTATGACAATGATGACATGACTTAGACTTGTTCATCCTTATCTGTACTGACTGTGTATTTTACCTGATGCAGCTCGGCCAACATTTACCAGACCAGCTGAAGATGCTATTGCAGCACCAGGTGATACAGTAGATCTACATTGTGTAGTTGAAGGAGATCCCATCCCTACAGTCACATGGAGTAGAATGGATGGAGAGTTGCCACAAGGGAGGTGAGTGCAGATCAACAGAGCAGCCACCTCGTTCTCCTCCAACAATTTTTGTTGTTTTCTATTTAGTGAAATAAAGAGGGGAATTAGATGAAGTTACAGGAGCTGGTAATGGGAACCATTTCCCCCTCAGTGATCTGGTGGAAGAGCTCTCTCTGCCAATGGAAAAGATGTTTCGTCATACTGAGCATATTTGTGAGCTATGAGCCATTCTAAACATTTGTAACAATGGTTATGCGTAAAATGTAAAGCCAAAGAATTGTTTACAATTAGAATTATCATGGTATTAAAAGCTTAACGATTTACAATACAGAAATGATCACTGGTACATTGTTTCCACACAGAGGCTGCACACAGAGGCTTAAAAAACACTCAGCGGGTCGGGATATTCGTTATTGTTGCTGTTTTTTATTTATTTATTATAATTATTATATTTTAATGGAACAGTCACTTTTTAAAGAAAGATACTGCAGGTGTGCTTATCAGGCATGACCTATATTGCAGCAGATAGTGAATACGGAGAAGTTGGACCAGTGGAAACCTTGAATGGTTCCTTTAAGCAGGCTATACAGAGACATTTGAAAATGTTAAGACTGTGCATAAGAAATATTCAGGTTCAATTATTTTCTGGAAATCAGAATCATAGAAACTGTTGATTAATTAATCAATAAAAAAAATCAATGATTATAAATGGATACAAGAATTGTACAGAATTGGAACAACAGACAGTAAAGGTCACTAGTGCCTGTTTTCACCTAGCTATTATTATAATCCGGTATTCACTCCAGCTATTCACAAAAATTCATCTTCAAGTTAGGCCACAAAAAATTGATGAGTCAGTCTTAAAGAGGACTGTGGGTGCAATGGGGTGTGCTTGATGGGAAGAATGACAGCGCTTCTATTGAATTGGAAATGAGGGGTTCCCTTTCAAAGGGGGGAGGTTGCAGCTGAAGTAAACCAGCTTAACAATCCAACTGACTACCATGTTGTCTAAACAGTGATGTGGACACAACTCTCATCCTACACAGATGATTTAGTTAGTCCATGCAGTACCAGAATGACTCTGTGTTTATTCTCTGAGTGATCCAAAGTGTGAACATTCCTCTCCCCCCAAGAAGTATTTACAATCATTCACTTTGGTTGAGAAGTAACAAAGACTAACTGGTATGGTAAACACCTGGGATAGGAATGGTCAGGAGGTGTTAAAATATGTGGGAATAGTAATAGGCAAGACATAGTGCAGCTGTTATGCTGTCTGGAATAGTTAATTATGTAATTGCACTGAGATTTCTTTTCTGATGATGAAGTTTACTCAGCAGTATGTGCTAGCCACCTGTACTTCTTGGGTAATAAATCATTTGTAAGATAAGCTTGTCTCACTGTGGTCTCACTGAAGTAGAGAAGTTAACCTTGTTCATGACAGCGGGTGTGGTTAGCCAGTATAGTCCTACAGCCCAGGATATTACTGTCTCGCCAGGTTTATCCTCCATCTAGCCTTGATTTAGAATGAAATACAAGCTGGAGTCCTCTCAACTATTGAGAAGATAGCAGAGACGATGAAACATAAAACGCCGTTAAATTGAACACAATTTGATACGGGAGTCAAGGTCATTGTTGATGACAGACTTTTACTGAGTATGTTGAGAAAGACATGCATGAGAGAAAGCTTATAGTGTTTACTTGATCAAAGAAGATCACAGTGCAGTGATTAAAACAAATTAAGTCAAATTATGATTGAACTGTTATCAGAATGAATGCATATATCCGAATAGTTATTGAAACAATTAAATGTTATTCTGATCTAGGTCATGAAAGCATTGGTTTTCTCAGTACAAAGCATTTCATCATCTGCTACCTCCGTCTGAATCACAATTCACAAGAAAAGCTTGCAGGGAAAAGACCAAGCTGATCCAAATCTTGACATGAAGTTCCAACACTGAAATGTCAAAACTGTATGTGTAGATGACAGAATGAAAAAGAAATTATATATATTTTACAGTCTGAGTATAACCTCAATATTCCAAGAATGAGACCAAAAGGTTGCAAGACCACGACCTGAATCAAAACCTGCACTAACAGTTCTTAATGGTTGGATGCCTGGTTTATTTCTGATTTTACTATTTCTCATGTTTTTCAGTAACATCACTGAACCAAGTGAGCTTTCTGAAGATACCAAATCTATACAATTTTGTCTTTAAGGAATTTGGTTAACAGTAGAGCAATGACCAGAGTGTCTAGCATTGGTTTGATTTGCTACATTTGCCTGAAAAGTGAGACCCTGCCTTGATGCTGGCCTCATGTTGATTACATTGTGAGGTTATTTGTTGTAGTAAATTGTTCAGGATTTGAAGATGTCCATATGCCTAAATGGATTACTACATAACCCTCTCAAGCAGGATCAATGCTGGTATTATTGTAGCATTAGTTGTTTTCATTCTGGCATCCTGGTCTGAGATTCCAACCTTTCATAACAGGAAGTAGATCAGGAGAGGCTTAAACCATGTCATGTGCATCAGTTGCTTAGCTCCACTCTGGATAACTGGTACTCAATAATCCTGTTAACTCAAGAACCATTGGCTATGATGACAGACACTGTTATTTCACAATAGGTTAACCCACCATTTTGGAGATAAAAGCAGTGGTGGTTTTGTCCATTGCAATTGTCTAGGTGACAAGAGTTGTAACTGTCAAGCAAAAGTTTCAAAATAATAAATAAGACATAAGTTAACAGTGAGCCAACTTATAATTAGCTCTCTCATTTGAGTGGAAAAAACCATGACAAAACTTAGTCATTTCTTAGGTGTGGCAGTAAATAAACAAACTGCTGTCAGAAGTGTTTGCGGGAAGCTAACACGTTAATAAAAATTGTCTACACAACATTAAGTAAGCTGTGGTTGAAAGTAAATAGAGTATACTGTCACATTTTACTCTCTGCTTTGTGAACAAATATTATATTTGTTTGAGTTACAGTACTAACTAATGATTTGAAAACATACATTTGGGATTGACTAATTGTAAGGTATCATACACATGCTCATTTGACTGATGATTGTAGAATAAGCGATTCAAATGCGAAAAGATAAGATGAGCTTCTTCAAAAGTTAGATTATATTTTTTTTTGTCTTTCCAGATTTCAAATTAGTGAAGACAATTCTCTGCGTTTGCGCCATGTGATGCAAGATGATGAGGGTATCTACATCTGCAGAGCGGAAAATGGCTGGGGCACAGAGACTATGATGGTTACACTGGATGTTAATAGTCAGTTATAGACCCATCTTTTTAACTGGTACACGCAAGTGCTGCTGGCCTTGCAGCCATTGGTGGGACGCCAGGTTTTGTACACAAATAGGTGGAAAAACCTTAGTCTTTTTAACTTTTTATGTGAATTAAGTGTGTTTCTCAATGAATTACCAAATTTTCCTGACAGGAGAGCATTACAAAATGATGTAGAACATATTTATTTGATTATTTAAAACTAAAGTGGATACTGAAATTCTGTGGGAAAAAACTTGTTGATGTGATATATTATGATACCAGATAGTGCAGTTTCTGCATCTGTCACACTAAAACTCACCTATTGTCTGCACTGTTTTCAGGATTCAGTGTCTGTGTAGTTGCAAATATCCATGTACAGTATTTTATACATCGTCGTGTCATGCTGTCCTGTCAGGGAAAGACTTCTAATTTACATAAAAAGTTTAAAAGTCAACAGTTTTTCCATGTCTTTGTGTACAAAACCTTGTGCTGCAAAACCTGGTGTGCAGCAGCACTTGTGCGCTTGGATTGGTTTATACAAAAAATAATGGGATTCATCAATCATCGCATCAGTCAATCAATCAATCAACACTGAACCTTCACTTGGCTGGTCATTCATTCCCCAAAAGCAAAGTGGTATTATTTCGTCATTAAGTAGTATTATTTTATCACATAAGATAGGAATAAGAATGACTGTATGAACCTGCAGACCCACATCGAGCTAGTCCCAAACATTGCAAAAGATATACCAAGAATATTATCAGTATGTCAATAAATATAAATAAGACTATGGAAATTGGCATAACGAGGCCCTGTTGGGAACAGATGGACAACTACTGATAATACTCAGGATTTCTCTCTCTATGCATTGGTACATTGAGGGTGAGTTTTTCTGCAAGGTCCAAAAAACTGATTGGCAATGGAATTTGTTGATGAGTACCAGTATGAAACTTCAACCCCAGTGAGGTGTGGAATTGCACATGATGAAGTGCATTCCCTCACTTCCAAAACTTTGGATTGATTTCTACCTCCATATTCTGCCATATTCCGCCATATTCCTGTATTGTTGATTTGATTGCATGTAATAATCTGTTTTTGTGTGTTGTTTGTTGTAAAGCTGAGCCAACATTCACCACAGAGCCATTGGATCAGACAGTATCTATTGGGCACGTTGTTTCATTTGAGTGCAAAGTGACTGGCAGTCCAACTCCAGCCATATTCTGGCAGAAGGGAGGTGAACAGGTAATAAATGTTGTTTTTCTGAGTGACAATTAGGGCAGTCAGGTCGGCGTAGTGGTATCTTGCCTTGCCTTCCACCTCTTGGGACCCCAGTTCAAATCCCATCGGGGGCACTAAGTGGATTGGGTTTTCAGTCCCTACCTGACTGCGTGGGTTTTCCTTGAAGTATTTTGGGGGGGTTTTCCTCCCGCACCTAAAACTGAACTTCTTTCATTGCCTTCTTGGCTAGTGTAGTGATTGGAGTGACTAAGTTCTCTGTAGAGTCCTTGGCTTCACAACCAGAATTAATAAAATGAGAATGTGTCAATTCTGATGAATGTAGTAAAAAAAACACTGCCCTAAGCCCTTTTCACACGAGCACCAGTGATACAGGTCCTTGGTAATGGGCGCCGCCTGTCTGTCACCTCGTTTGATTGCGATTATTTAACAAGCTTTCACACGACCAACAGCAACAACTTGAACATTGCTCGTTTCCCATTGAGAATCATCAAAAATGAACGGTACACGCTCCGTACCCATCCGCATGCCATGGGCCATGGTTACGGTGACAATGCATACAAACTTACGGCTGATGGTGGTCATAAGTATGAGTGCTGCCTTCACGAACAATCTAGAACAAAGTTTCCGGCGAGTTTGCAGTCCTTGGCGATGCATACTTAACGCACCCGTTCTAACAGCTGTCAGAAGTCTTTTTCTCAAAGTTTTCGCCCTTTTCATCGATTCAGTAGACCTTGATTCTTTCAAGAAATTCATGAGAAGCAGAACAAACATTACTTCGTCGGACGTCGCCATCTTGGAAGTAAAGTTGTTTACTATACACATCCAGGATTTCTAGTGACGCGTTCTGCGCATGCGAAATGATATGGCCATAGCAAGGGTTCTTCGGTTAGTGGGCGCGCATCGTTTCACACGATTTTAACATCGGTGCGTTTTTTTGGAGGAGGTCTGGATCTCTGTTAAAAATAACGAGGGTACTTGATTATTATTTAACTAGGATCGGTTTCACACGACTATGATTTGCTATTTTATTCAAGGTCTTGTGATTTTAGTCAAGGTCCCTTGTTAAAACGGTCTCGTGTGAAAGGGGCTCTAGACCCACCATAAAGTTTCCAAACCTTCACCTGTAGTACCCCCCCCCCCTTTGTTTGTGAAATATCAGTTATGAACCTGATTCTCTCTTGAAACTTTCATAACAGTCTTGCTCTGTGTTCTTTACAAATGGAGTAAGGGAAAAAATCATCGTAGCTTAGGCCCTAAGTTTCAATCAGATACAATGATTTTATTCTTGAATTGTTAGAAAGTGAATTGGTAGTATCTTTCCTCAATCTAACACAAACTAACTTTATATGGAAAGTAGCAACTGAAGCTGGAATCTGTCCGATGAATGTGGTAAGCAGAACCCTTCTTTGGGTGGGTTTGGTTAAAATGAAAATGATGATGATGATGATGAAGTGAAGAGAATAATTATTACCATTGACAGGACTTGTGGTACCGGGGAGGCAGCTACAGCAATGGACGGATTGCTGTAAGTGAAGAAGGAGAGTTGGAGATCCAAGATGTGGGCTTAGAAGATGAAGGATATTACACCTGCTCTGCACTCAGTGTGTCTGGCACAGCAGATGTGTCAGCATACCTAACAGTACTGGGTAAGCATTGAACCACCATTCCTCAGTATATTAAAGGGTAATGTCTGCGTAATAGTCAGTGAGGTACAACCCAGCGCGCGAACTAACCAGTATACTTAACATTTCACGATTTGGTAAATACAATCTATAAACTGAATGACAATCATTGCTGCAAGTGACAGACTCATGTTCTTGGCTTGTACTTGGTTGTTGACCTAAAACCCAAACACCACCTGAAACTGGTTATTTTATCTACGTTTTCACTGTCGAATCCAAATTTATCAAATACATGTAAATTACTTCCTTCAGCCCAAACTGTGGAAATGACAATTTCCTGCAGTGAACACTAATTATGTTTTGAACCATAATATAGAGTGACTTGGTACTGATAAGCTCTATACCGGTAGTACTTCCTTTTTGGTGATTAAAATGAATACAGACATCTTTGTGAAATAGTTCCCTGGCATAATGAAAGTGAAAGATGTCCTGACGAGATATTTTTTGACATGGAGAATTAACCCTATTTAGCCTCAAGTCAAAGCTGTCTAGACCTCCTTGCAGGATTGTTGGGGTTTGGGTGGATGGAGTAATCCATGCTTAGCCAATGCAATAATATGCTAATACATGTTAATACATCAGGCTGGTTGTAACAACACTACCAGGCATAACAAGTCAATGTGGTTAATACACACAATCCATTTAGATGGCAGGCAGTTAAGTGGAGTCATATCTTTCCATCACAACAAGTAAACTGCAATCTATAAAGTTAAACAAAAAACAGTAATGTCATCCTTTTTGGGGTGTTTTGTATCATTTACTGTTTTTCTTGTAACAATTCTTTTGTTTGGTAACATTAGTCTGTTAGGACTTCATGGATATTGGAAGACTATATAATAATAGTATCAATAATAGACATGTATATTGCGCAATATCTATATGGAAAAACTCTACCGCGCATTACAATAAATAAATAAAAATGCTTAGAAAAAATACAAAATACTCTCACTAGAAAGAATTGTTCATAAACATTTGTAGACTGTTGAAACCTCTTTGTGATTGACGGCACAGTTGAATATGACCTGTCACTATCTCCATGATAGTCCTACTGTCATGACTACCCCACAGCTATCCCCCAGTGTTTCCTCTGGTTAATGGACTGTGCAAAATGCTTCAAGAAGAAAAACTGAGGGGCATGCATTGTTTTGCAAGGAAGGTTTTTTTTCCTTTTCTTTTCACAACACGATTCAATTATTATAGTTTGTACTTGTCCGAAAGAACCAGTTAGGGCAAATCGTTACAGCAACTCAGTGTCTTTGCAACAAATGATGAAGATAGCCTCAACCAACGCACTGATAGCATTGAGGCGGTTCCATCATATGTAAAGGAGCTGAGTAGACACTGTGGTATCCAAGCTGCACTGACTCGTGACTGACATAACCAGTTCTTGTTTCTATGCTATTCTTTCCCATGATACATACCAGTTCCTACCAGTACCATTGCCCCAGGTAAGACAGCTACCCCTGCATGCTTTGTATAGTGATTTGTAGTGTAATGTCCTGTTTCAACTGATGGACAACTGTTGATATGAGATGAGTGGACCCATGCTCTATGGTTGACCAGTCAAAGAAGCGGAGTTTCAATGTCATTTATTGTTTCATTTATTGTTCATTTGTGGAGTGTTTTGGGGAGTAGGTGCAGCAGGGACAAAATTAGTCAGACCAAGTAACAAAATCTTGTACACAAATTGTTATAAAAATGTCTGAAATATGCAACCTGAAATGAACATTAAATAAATAGTGTATGGATGTATTTGAGAATGTATTGTGTAAGCTTGTTTTGACTTCCAGCTTGCTGAACTTGTTTTTTGTCAGTGAATTTCACATCAAGAGCATATCAGTGGTTTATTTTATAAAGAAAATTATGTATTGTTAGGAAAGCTTAAATCTACATCCTAAATTCTGATAAATTAATATAGAACAAATTCTATGAAAGCTTTATTCGAATGAATATCATAATAATATCTATCAGACCTACAGACCTAAGCATTTATAAAAACAAAAGCAAAAATCTCTTTTCAGATTTCTGATAATATCAAACACTGATAAATATTGCAGCATAAGTACCATTCAAGAAAACTGTATGTGACTGTTGTAGTGCAAGCTGTTATTGGGTAGAAGAATTGTTCTTTTCAAACTACAAAATTCGTACACAATTAAGGAGAAAGCACTTCACTTTTACTCCAACCTCTGGATGTGTTTGGTTGAATTTGAGAGTATTCCAAAAGTTCTTTGGTATTAAGTTTCAATGGAATGTCCTGGAACTGTATTGAGAGAGTTGCTACATGGAAAGACCCTTTTCTTTGGTCACGTGGTTACTGGATGCCATTTTCAGTCCAAATGCTACACAACCCATCCTCGTTCCCAGGGGTGATCGATCACATAGCGCCATTTTTTCCCAGCATGCCTTGCTCGATCATAACCCCTGGAGGTGGTTCATTGAAATGTGCTAGAATCTAGCACATTTTAATTAGGCCTGAGGCCGATCCATTCTTTGTGCGCGCTAAAGTGTGGTAACCTGTAAAAGAGGCATCAAGTCAAAAGCAACTGGTCCTCTGTCATTCTTCTTTGATTTTGTGATATGTCTAACTGTATGCAGTTGAGGGTGACCGTGTAAAAACATGATTCATTTGAAATGGAATCGCGTCAAAATACGTGCATTTTTACCTCTGCGTACTAAGCGCCCTACAAGCGCCATACAAGCGCTCGAAAGTTTTTAACAAGCCAACCAGCATTATTTCTCAGTACATCCCTACCAGGGGTTAGTGCCGAGAGGTATCGATACGGCGCGCTGCCCATGGTAGCGAGGCTGTGCACAACCTCATGGGCAGACTAGTCTGGCGCCCTGTATTTGCCCATGCACTTTATTGGACACAAAATGGCTTGAATTTGCAAGTTGTCGCGACTCTCTCAATGTATGGCTCAGGTATGTGCCCTGCCCCTAGCAGTTGGACCTGTGTCTCTAATGGGAAAGACCTGCTAGAGCGTAAGGTACTAACCATCAGGCATGACACAAACTTCATGACATGACACAAAAATCCATGTTAGATCTTCTCTTGTTAATGGTGTGCATGTTTTCAGTCTCAATCTTCAGCTTTCAGAGACAAGTCTAGAATATGGAAAGAGTGAAATGCTCAATGTTGAATGTTGGATGAATGCATGTGTGAATGACTAAAAATGTCTTGTATCTTGTATTTATGTTTTCTAATGACGTCTTTGTGATTCCTGCACATAGTTTCTTGCATGTTTCATAGCATGGCATTCACTTACTTTAACCAACTGTGTAAAGGCTACAATCATTTGTATATAACAAGTGGGATCTATTCATTAAATGTCACATCAATATGCACATGTCATTTACAGGGATTTAACATTAAAATGATAATTTACTGTCAACTATATTTCTGTTACTTCTGCTGCAGCAGTAACGCACTTGCTGCTACAAAATATCTACAATTAAATTCAATCAATACATGCCATCACTGTTTCTTAAATGGTTAGAATGTCCTGTGATTCAAACAGTCATCCTCCTAGTGTTTCCAACAGATGTGTGGCAAACCTTCACTTCGTAGTGTCAGTGCAAAAAAATTGTAACTAAAATAGATTTTTAACGCGAGTTTGTGTGCAAAAAGTTGTATCTCGGTTAAAATGGCCTAAATGACCACACAAAACAAGTACGCGCCAAGATACAACATTTTGCACAGACCATTTTCTAGCGAGAGACGTTGTTTTGGTAAATTTAAGAAACAATGTTTTTGCACTGACGCGACGATTTGAAGACTCAATACACATTCCTTTCTCTCTGAACGCATAAATATATTCACCTAAATTTATTTATTTATTATTTCAGAAATTTGATTTTGTGATGTTTTTCAACTGCATTTGTTTTAACAGATAAGTGCAATGTTCCTCAATTAACCTGAGGTAACATGAATCAAAAGTTTTGTTTACCGTGTTTTGGGACATCAGAGAGGTTTTTTTCCCAGAGTTTGTTTTGGCTGTGTATACCTAGAAAAACCATGCAATTACTTGTGATTAATTGACATGTATTTTACCAAAGGAATGGTCATGATACTGTATTTTTAAAGCAATTCATGGCTGATGGTTGAAGTCAATAACTGTATTAGACCATGTATTTCAAGCAAACTGCACATTTACTTATTATTAAACAACATAAATTTTCTCTCATAAACACAAACTTTGGGCATCATTTTAAGCTTCAAAAGTCTAAAATAATTGGGCTGATTGTTGGTTGCTGAGATAGGACCCATGACTCAAGTTGCTCATACAGGTGAAACATATCAAATGAGCTTAAATCTAGCTTCCCCATTTTGAAAAGTAATACAGACCTGTACTTGTTTTTTCTGTTTTGTTTCCTTTTTGACTAGTTTCCTATATCTTTATTTCTTTACTCGAAGTACAAAATATCCACAATTTAGCCATTGCTGCAATGTGATCAATATGCAAACTAGGTCTCATGTTTACGGAGCATTGTGGAATAGTTTGAAGTTCCTCAGTTGTATTAGTTCGAACCCTAGGGTGTTACAGATTTGATGATTTTGATGTGAGATTAATTTTTACACATAGAATCACTTGACTGATGTGAGGGTTTCATCTCCTTGCTGATTCTGAACAATTCTTACTATGTTCAGTTCTTGCTCATTCTATTTGACCCAAGTCTGGCCAAGGGTCACCACTTAATTAGTCAGAATATTAATAAGCTACGCAATTGTAAACAATCATGTGGGCCATAATAACATAAGTGTGGCATCATTTATTTGAGCAACTAGCAGGTGAGAATTTGATGCATTCAATCGGTCAAGGAAACAGCAACGTGATAGAACTTTTAGATGTCTAATTACTTGTACCAGTTACCATACTTAGATGTAATCTTTTTCTATTGGACATATCAATATGTACCTACGTGTAGCTGTATTGGATCCCTAGTGCTGGTCATTCAGACACGTCTTTTATTTATTGCTCTAAGTAAAGACATGTGTATAAATGACGTAGTGGTTGTACATTAGAAAGAAACTTGTCTGTTTGTCCATCATGTAACTGTTGTATTGCTGGTTATTGGTTTTTAATGTTGTGCATGTATGCATACTGCATCCAAGTAAGCATTAGTTGCTTACACAATGAGTACCCTGGAATTGGGCACTTTACCTCAAGTGGAGAATAGTGAGAATAATGTAGTCCACAAGATGAGCAGCAGAAGGGGTTTAAAACTCCATTTTAAAAGTTTCTATACTAAAAAAGTTTTCATTTCATTCAATGTAACATTGTATTGAGCAATTTTTTATTTTTATTTTATTTTTGCAAATTGGGTTTGTTGGATTTAGTGAAAACATATCAAATTGAACTCACCATATCCGACAGATTTTATTGATATGATCGAACTGATTTCATTATTAACATATTTAGTATCTTTGCTAAATTGATATGATCAGGTTGATTTCATTGATGATTTAAAATGATTTCATTGACAGGATTTGATATGATTGTTTATTTATGAACAGCTACCCCAGGTCAGCCCCCTCCTGTCATACGTTATGTACCTAGTAACCAGACGTACTTATCAGGAGCATTTGGGTTGATTCCATGTGAAGCCACTGGAGATCCTGATCCTGTACTACAATGGAGTAAGAACTCTGCCCCAATACAGACTAATTCCAGGTCAGTAACTCTGCTGTCTTCTCCAGTACTCTCTTGTACTAATGTAACACAGCTTCGTAGAAAACTGACTGATTTTGACAGTCAACATCCCTATCATAAATTTACATTGTAGACTTTTTGCATATTTACGTCTGTCTCATATGAGAGTCATTATTATGATTTTGGGATAGTAATAAGGAGGCATGTGGTTTCTCAAGGTTTTTCCTGATTTCAAGATTTTCTCAAAATTTCCTTGAGCCTTCACATTTTTTGGAAAGAAGTAAATCACTAAAGGAAGAAAGAAGTAGTCCACATTTGGGATGTTCTGGGTGTAGAATAAGGGGATATCCACCCAGGCCCTCCAGCTGTTTTTCAGGAATTTTCACATTCATGAAATCTCATCCCTAAATCAGATTTGTTGGCATTATCTTAGGATGTAATGCATTAAACTGTATGAATATTTATGATTTCAGGATCATTGTGCGGGATTCTGGTACCCTTGAGATTGGAAATCTCTATGTATCCGATGCAGGTTTATATACGTGTACTGCATCAAATGAGTGGGGGCAGACAAGCTGGTCAGCATCACTTCAGGTTGTCGGTAAGTGCATTTGAAAAGGGGATGGTTGGTGTCTGCATTTTTAGGGACCGTTTTTCCTTTTCAAAATTGTTTTCAGGTCTAGCATCTGTGTATTATCCTAGTGTTTATATATATATTATCCCTTGTACTGTTCAGTTAGGGCAGTATTGACTGGATGCCAGCTGTGACATTGTTGCATTGACTTCATCATTGCAGCTTTTTGTAGCAACCATTAATAATGTTTCTTTGTAACTGTGACCTTGTCAGAACAAAATCACAAGAATCCTCATTAGTCTTTAAACTTTCATTACTTTTCTTCAGCAAGCTTAAAAATTAGAAAGTAAATGGTAATAGTGCATAAGCAAACTGAAAGAGTAGGAAGTAAACATTGATATTGCATTGCATTTCAGAAGAGCCGACCTCAGGTTCCGGTGTTTCTCTGCAAAGTGCTCCAAGTCTGTCCGAGTTGCCTTCCCCACCAGGACCCTTGGTTCCAAGTAACATCACCAAGACGACTATTAACTTATCATGGCAACAACCAGCCTCAGATACTCCAGTCACCCATTACAGATTGGAATACTATAGCCAACAAACAGGCCCAGGTGAGAATGAGTCAATGTGTTTAGAGTCACAGATCGCACTATTTTGGAAATGTAAAACGGTGGTCTTACATTGATTGAATTGTTAGAATTTTACCTTCACTGACATTAATGTAGTATAAAGCACAGTATTCTTGTGACAGAAAATACCACATTCGCATAGCCTAGACTTGAACCCAAAACCTTCCAATTTCAAGTGCAGGTGTGTAACCATCAAATACTTAAGGGGAAAATAAGATTAACTAAAACTCCTAATGGAAGCTTTATATAATTAGTTATATTAGTATTTTTCAGTAACTTATAAAACTCCTAAAAACCAGACCAGTTGTAAGCTACTTACCCAAATGCCAGTGTTCCACAGTGGCCCTACTACAGCCACAGTGTTCCACAGTGGCCATACTACAGCCACAGTGTTCCACAGTGGACATACTGCAGCCTCAATGGCCATACTACAGCCACAGTGGCCCTACTACAGCCACAGTGGCCATACTACAGCCACAGTGTTCCACAGTGGCCATACTGCAGCCTCAATGGCCATACTGCAGCCTCAATGGCCATACTGCAGCCTCAATGGCCATACTACAGCCACAGTGGCCATACTACAGCCACAGTGGCCCTACTACAGCCACAGTGTTCCGCAGTGTCCATACTACAGCCACAGTGGCCCTACTACAGCCACAGTAGCCATACTACAGCCACAGTGTTCCATAGTGGCCATACTACAGCCACAGTCGATACAGCTATAGTGTCCCACAGTAACCATAATGCCGCCACAGTGGCCATAGCACAGCCACACAGTGTCCGACGGGCAATAATTTAGCGACCGTGTTTGACCCAGATCATTTAGCCATTACTTGAAGTCTTAATATGATTCACAATGTTTCTCAGGTAGCTTACTACCCAACATGTATAACATAAAACAAATTAGCTTCATGTAAATGGTATTTTTACAACTAGAAAGAAATTGATTAAAATTTATCTTAAACTTGTTATTTGTTTTTAGAAAATATGGTCTGTTAAAGGTTAAGACATTTTTATTTTCCTGATTTTGATTTATTCCATTATCGTGCCAGGCTGGCTGTTATATTCTGATCATATTGAGGAAGTGAGGGTCTTAGTGCAGCAATTAAGGACGGGCACGACATACTTATTTTTGGTGAGAGCAGTGAATGACCGTGGGATTGGTCCACCAAGTCCCATCTCTCAACCAATCACCACCAGAGGTAAGATGGACTTCATATTGAGGCGAATCCTTGAACTTAATGCCCTGTCATAGTTTCTTTTTTCAGTGACTATTTGTATTATGTGGATTTGTTTATTTTCTTTAGTTGTAATTCATGTCACTGATAATTGGAATTAAATTGACTAGTCCAAACAACAACAATCAAACGATAAGAAATCATCCTGAATAGTTGGCTTTGAGGTACTTTGAAGGTACAGGAATGTGCATTTTCAATACAGCTGTTAAGCACACTGAATAAGCCACTGCTTAGTAGCAATAAGTCACCATCTTCAGTTTCATTGCATTTTTTCCTGTCAAGCAAACTTGTGTGCTTAGCAAATCATCACATTTTGAGTCAAGTGTAACATAATATCTCAACACTACTTGAGCTAAATTTGCATGTTCTTGTGTACATCATCATCTTCTGAAACACTCATTTTGGAAAAAGCTGCAGAGGGTTAATGTCTTTACAAAGTATTTGGGATTTCAATAATAATGTTTTATAGATAAAGAAAGTTTCTTAGTTGAGAATGAAACAGTACCATCATAAAAGTTTAACAAACTCAATTAAACTCTATGTGTTGCCTACTTCCATTCAACGTTGGATTATTTGCTCTGCTTTCTGCATACAATACATCTTACAGAGTTTGCTTATCACATAAATGTGTGCTTTGAGGAATGCTAAAACTGATGGTGCAAACCAATTAGTCTAACAATATTTGTTTGCTAAGCAATTAAATTGGGAGTACACTGGGCCTGAATGTAGTCAAATATAATGGGTATCGATGGTTGATTTGCTTTATTTCTCAGATTCTGGGAGGAATTCAGTCGTGCTGCAGTTAGCAGAGGCTGGTGTGGCTATTAAAGACACTTTGGTCCTCAGTAACACAGAGGTTAAAGTCATCTGGCAGGTAAGTCACACAAAACTACTACCCATATCACACTAGACACTAATTCATCATTTATTGAAGATGCTTGTTGGCATAATTACTTTGGCAGTCATAACGGCAGTGCATTAGTTGCTCACATGCTCAAGCTGCTCATGCTCAAACTATTTAAGTTTGAAGTATGTGTATATAGGCAAGAAAAACACAATGCTATGGTAAAACAGAATACACAAAAACTAGATTGATGACTTAAAGAATCAGATTGCAGCTTTCAGGAATGGCGTATGTTCAATGACTGATGTCCAATCTTATGAAAATCAGTTGGATACCTAATAGGACTAGCATACAAATAGTGGATGCATAGGCCAATGAGTGCATTGTCGCAGAATAAACAACTGAGAATTAGTATTTTGAAAACATCCATTAAGTATCCATAGTGAACTCCAATATTAAATTTTGGAGCGATGCGGCAGTATACATGGCAAAATATAGGAGGACACATGATTCACTGCTCAAATGACAAGTATCTGTGTAGTGGTATAAATGGTAGTTGATAATCTCAGTTGCAGATGGAAACTTCTCTTAACTGACATTGTATTGTTTTATACAAAAGGTTGATCAACACACTGACTTAATAGAGGGCTATAACCTCAAACATTGGATCAACTCCAACCCAGAGGAAGTCACTGTCCAAGTTGTCATTGGTGCTACTTCTAAGAAACTAGTGGGTCTGCAACCAGACACTCACTACTCTGTAGCTGTTCAACCATTCATTGGAGATGTCACAGGACCAGACTCACCAACTGCTTCATTTTTTACCGAAGGTACATTCAGACCAAACAATCGGCCATTACTGTGTGCAAATGATTAGGGCTAATGTCTTTACTAGGAATTTCAATTGGATTTCAATTACAACAATTTTAGAAGGATTTTAAAGGGATTTTTGGGGGGTACAAGGGAGTGCAAAAAACATTTCGGGGGGGGGGGTGTCTTAAACCAATTAAATCTGTTGTTTTTGTTTGCATTTCTCTTAAACAGGCCCCTTTTTTAGCGCTCTTGTTGTGCCATTTACTTTTTTTTTTTTTGATAAACTGATGTGAGTGTTAAAAAAATACATTGTGTGCAAAAAATAGATTAAAAAACATTGAAATTATCACATTAAAGCTTATGAAATGTAACATTTTACTCTGGTAATGTTTAATCTCAGAAGCCCCCCCCCCCCCCCCCCCCCCCCCGCCCTCCTTAGTTAGGCCAGTGGTGCAGTGTTTGGATTGACACTGATTACCTCCCCTGAGATCTTATAATTAATGGAAGCATTTCCATAGAAACTATGCCACATTAGTTTACGGTAAAATGATACAATGCAATGCAATTAAAGCATCAGAATTGATATCAAGTTGTGATTAATAGCTGAGAGTACTAGTTTTGTGTTACATTTGATGTGAGGGATTGTAGCAGGTGATCAATGGAAGATGTTGATAGATATGATGTTAATAATGAAACCATAATTGATAAGCTTCATCAATCTTATAAGTTGTTGTATGTTGACATCAGACAGGATGAATTCTCTATTTTTTGCACAGTCATAGTTTACTTTGAAATTTGCCTCTGAGTAACCTCACTGGAATGTTTCTTATACAGAAAGCACTGACTTTATGAAGCTTTTTCATAAGGGAATAGAGGAGTGGTGATAAGGTCTTAAACAGCCATTTAAATCCGACAGAGTCATGGCCGTTTGATAAAGTTAGACGGCCACTACCCTGTACAGTTTTAAATGGCCATTTAAGACCGAGTCAATACTCATTTATTCTCGTTCATAAATATACACTTTTATATTTTTATATTTGTAAGAATGTTCAATACCCGTCTTCAGGCTGTTTCACTGAAGGTCAAATTGCATGCGATGCTTGCTGGTTGTGCAGATTTGCACAGTCTAATAGGTGTTATGTTTAGTACTGTATGTATTGATTGTGTTACGTATAAGTAGTGCTGCTTAAGCTTGTGCACCAACACGTGCATGGCTATGAACCCTGAACACGCTTAGCCAACTGGTCTTGAGCATAGCTATGACTTTATCAGCCGCTTAATACAAGGTTAACCTGGTCGTGTGACCACCTTTCAACCAATAGACTGCCTAAACTGTCTGGGGTATTTATGAATCATTTTGATGACCAGCAAAACTTAAGTACTGCAAACTCAATTATTAGGTGTTCGTGCAACATGTGCACGAACACCTATTGTTTTTGTTCTGGTTTTTTTTTTGTGTTTTTTTCTTCTCCATCTTCTTCTTCCCTAGAACTCTTCTCTACAGCATAACTCAACATTTAAACTGAATTGAACCTTGAAACTCATCAGACAATTGAACCTCAATATGAAGACGGCACAGTTGTCATGACGTCATGATGACGTCATCAGGTGTCGAATTACAAGGTTTTTAAAGTTGAAAAATGACAATTTTCTATTCGCTGTATCTTCGTGAGTTTAAAAGCTAGGATGCTCATAATTGGGCATCTTATAAATCAAGACTGGGCAAACATTTGAAAAGTTAACGTCAAAATTGTACGACCTTTACTTCCGGTCTTAACGGAAGGTCAAAGTCTGCCTTTGTGGTCTTTTTTTAATTTTGGTCATAACTCAAAATTAAAATTGATTTTGACCTTGAAACTCATCAGACAATTGAACCTTGATATGAGGACGGCACAGACTTGATGACGTTATGATGACGTCATCGGGTGTCGAATTACAAGGTTTGTAAAGTTAAAAATTGACCATTTTCTATTTGCTGTATCTTCGTTAATTTCAAAGGTATGATGTTCATAATTGGGCATATGATAGATTAAGACTGGGGCATCATTTGAAAAGTTAACGTCAAAATCGTATGACCTTAACTTCCGGGTCGTTACCCTGGGTCGAAGTTTGCCTTCGTTGATTTTCCTTTAAAAAATCATGTTTTGGGCTTTTTTACGGCATAACTCAAGATTAAAAGTTACCTGAACATTGAAACTCATCGGACACTTAAATCTTAGTATCAAGACGACACAAACTTGATTATGTCATGATGACGTCACCGGGTATTGAATTACATTAAATCAAAGTTTAATATTTGTAAAAAATCATAACTCATGAACCACATGTCGGATTTTTACAATCTACACATCATCGGATTGGTCGTTAAAAGGTCAACAAACGCTTCACACATCATGACCCCATTTGACCTTGCCTTCCGGTTCAAACCGGAAGTTGAAAATTTCAAAAATTCATATCTCAAAAACTACGTCATAATTTAACATGAATTTAGCATCAGGTTATAGATGAGTTATTCTGCCGAAACTTTTGCACAGAGATTATAGCATTTTAATCTTTGCATCTGGTCAAAAGTTGGCGTCAAAGCGCATGTGTCTGTTGACTTTTATCGTGTGACAACGTAAGATAGTGTAGGCGAACAAACATACGCCGACACTGTACCCACCGCATTTAAACTGCGTATTTTGCCGATTCACTGTAGCTGGCAGTTCCGCTCCATTGTTTATAAGGTTCAAAGTCCACGCAGCCTTGCCAGTACATGTACATGTCACATGAGGGCGCTATATCACATGAATGGTCATTATTTACAGAGCTCTGACAAAATAATTCATAGATAGTCCGTGTAAAAATTCATAACTCCTTAACCACACGTTGGATTTTCACAATCCAAACGTCGTCTGAACGGTCTTGATAAATTAAACACGCGCTAAACAAAATATGACCCGTTTGACCTTAACTTCCTGTTCAAACCGGAAGTTGATGTTTCATGTTTCACAAAATCATAACTTCTGAACCACACATTGGTTTTTCTACAATCTATGCATCATTTGGGAGGTAGGTAACAAGTGAAGAAACGATACACAAAATGTTATGCCATTTGACCTTGACTTCCGGTTCATACCGGAAGATGAATTTAATAATTAAAGAAATTATAACTCCTCAACCACTCATTGTATTTTTATCAAGTAAACGTCATCAGAAAGAGCTCTTTAGACTTAACAAACGATACACAGTGTGACCTCATTTAACACTGACTTCTGGTTCAAACCGGAAGTTAAAAAATAATGTTTCAAAAAATCATAACTTCTAAGGCACACTTTGGTTTTTTGCAATCTTTACATCATTGGCAAAGTATTTATCAACTTAAGAAATGACACACAGAATGCGACCCAATTTGACTTTGACTTCCGGTTCAAACCGGATGATCAAATTCAATATTTGAAATAATCATAACTCCTGAACCACACATTGGATTTTTATTAACTACACGGCATTACAAAGGGCACAAATCAGGTAGATAAAATGAAATATTGTTCAATCATAAGTTGATGACATCATCGATCACGAACACCGTGTTTTTGTAGCAAACAAAAATTCAATGTCTAGTTGTATTTAGTATTTGTATGTACGCTTGAGTTGCCTTCTAAAAAGGGGGCTACAGTTATCCTTCAAGGAGACATTGTGGAATCGGGATAAGGTCAGTCTATTAGTGACTTTGTAGCAATAGATACATGTTGAGATGGACGCAGGGTGTGAGTTCTGCATTGATGATTCAAGAGTAGGACTAAAGGTAATCACATGGTTGGTTTCAGGTTTTAACAGGTTTTAATATTAGTTTTGTTACTAGAAACAAAACTATGAACGCAACAGCAACATAAATAATAAAGGTACGTTGAGACTCTGTTTTATAAGAAGTTTTACTTGACTAATGGTATGGTATTTTATGTTTTCAGATGTTGTGATAAGGCCTGGTAGCAGTGTGTTACAGAATAAGCTAGACACATGTGGGATTAGTATACAATCAGTAGATGCATTGGATTCTACAACACTACAGGTTACTTGGCAGGTATGTACAAATATGTAAATATTGATTACAAATTTGATACTTTTGTTTTGTTTTGTTTTCTTTGCCACAATTATACACAAATTTCAATAAAACAAGCAGACAAATTTTATTTTGATTGATTGTCAAAGCCTTCGAAAAAATTTTTGTTCCAAAACATAAACTGTGGAGGATGCCAAAATTATGTGCAGAAAATACAAATGCCAGTTCACGTTGAAAGGCAGTGACAAAGTGACCTTGAATCAGGACAGCCTTATGTACGCTTATGGCATGTATGGTAGCGTCCCCAACAACGCAAGGATAGCATCCATTGGCTAAATGTTGTTACACCACATAGCTGTAAACCTAAACAACATTTTTGCATAAAGAGGACTGTAACAAAGCAATGTAAACAATTTGCCCACGAAAACATAATTACTCAAGTTGCCTAACATTAATGCACGTATGCATGGCATTTCGGCACAGTAAATACCTTAAGCTTGTACACTTTTATCTGCACTGTGTAGCATACATAGCGTGCAGGTAGAAACACATAGAAGTTTGCCCTGTGTACAAAGCTTTTTATGGTTTGTGGATAAAATGTGCTATCCTGTTTGACAAAAAACCACTCTATAATAGTATACATTCTAAGTAACAAATTGTAAGAAATGAAATCTTGATATTAAACCTGACTTATTTTGATGCCATTCTCAGGTGAATAGACACACGGCATACATCAGTGGTTACCACATAAAAATCCAATCTCTGGAGGTTAATTGGTCCAATACCGTCACCATAGAAACAGAGACCGCTCGATCAGAGTTACTGACTGAATTAACTCCATGGACTCAGTATGCAGTTACTATTACACCCTACAAAGGACAATACACAGGACAGGAGAGTAGAGTAGTCGTTGCTAAGACAGGACCTGATGGTAAATACATATCTAGGGGTGAAGTTCATCGTCGAGAGCTGTTAAAGTTCAGACCCTCTTTCTAACTACATCACTGAAGATTATGTAGCAAAGAACATGTCACAAACAATAAACGACACAAGATACTGTGGGTGGTAAACTGTTTTCAACATGGATTGGGTTGAAATGAAACTGTTTGCAGCATTTCAAATCCTTGAATCTTCTAGATTTGGTACAACATGTTAAAATAGCATTGCCATATTGGCATCGTGAATGTGAATACAGTCCAATCTATAATCATGCTGTTTGCTGACGAGAGTATCAGTTGCATAGTGTTGAATGGAGATCAAAAGTGTCTATTTTAAGACTAATCATCTTCTAAAAAGTTTTAAATGAATCTTAGTAGTTAAATTTATGTATTTAAACAACAAAATGATATGGGGTTGAACAAAGAAAATTTAACTAGAGTGAGATCTGAACCAACAACTTCAGGATTAACATGTCGGCTTGTTAGGGCTAGATAGTTCAGTTGGCTGAGTGCCAGCACATTAATCTGGAGGTGGTTGGTTCAAATCCAGCTCTATTAAATTTTTCTCTGTCCAGCCCAAAATTACTAAAAATTTACCCAGTCAGTTTCCCTTGTGGTTTATTACTTGATATTAAAAAAAAATAACTGGTTGGGAATCCTTTTTTGTATCCATTTTGGCACATCAGTATTATTTGAAGGTTAACTTATTGTTTTTCATTTTATTTCCACAGTTCCTTACTCAGCCCCAAGGAGTGTCTTTGGTGAGAGTAATGGTTCATCAGCCATACTGGTAGGTTGGCTTCCTCCCCCAGTACACATGGTGCCTGGTGTACTTGCTGGTTACTATGTCTATGTCTTGGGAAACAGCTCCGAGCAACACAAGAATGCTGTAGCTGGTAACATGAGCAGTAGTGTGATGGTGACAGGGTTGGACCAAGGCAAGGCATACAGAGTTATGGTTGCTGCATTCACTACTGCAGGATCTGGACCCAACAGTACTGAAATTACTGTGCGAGTTCCTCCAGGTAATACAATCAGTTTGTGTGTATTTTCTTTTGTTTCAATTCAGGAATTGTTGCCCCTTTGTCCCAGGCAGAATTTACAACTGTAATGTGTACAAAGCACTGGTACAGCATTCCATTAGTATTGTATGTGGAACCCATATTTCCTTTTGGTGTTTCATGTTTTAACTATAAGTCTGATAAGTTCATTTAAAACTGAATAGCATGTCTTTCTATCAGCAATACCATTCAGACTTCTAGAATAAGACATGTTCTAAGACACTGGCTACACAGTGACCTTCACAAAGCTATTGGTATGTTCCCTACATGTTATGAACAGGAACTCTTTGACTCCCTCTGGCTATAATTCAAGTATACTGTGACTACTGAATGTACTTACCACATTGCCAAGTAGTGTTTGTTTCTTCATAACTGTATTTATTGTGTTTATCTCGTAGTGTTGATGACTGATGATCTTGGTGGGAATATAACAATGATTGTATCTCAGCCATGGTTTATTGCTACCCTGGCTAGCCTCATGCTGATTACTATCATCTTTATTACTGCTTGGTTATGGAGGAGAAGACAGAAACAAAAGCAGTCAACAAACATCACTAAAGGTAAAACCAATCTCCTGAATGTGAGTCAGGTCTGGCATCCATATTCAATTGTCTCTCATAGTGAAAATTATTTCAACCTTATTTTAGTTGAATCAAACAATTTCATTCGAGCCGAACTATATACAGTTAGTGTTCAAAAGTATCTGTGTTTGTCAATAATAATATTTTCTTTATAGATATTTTATGAATTTCCATTTCATGCATTTATAAATTTGATGCAAATATAGTTATCATTTTTTAGTGACGAAAAAAAAACCATGGTTTTGAATGGAAAATGTGACCTTTGAAAAGTCATCAAGGTAACTTGCAAAATCATATTTATTAAGAACCTGGAAATAATTGTGCATTTTGTGTTGTTTTCACTTGTTTTTTCCCGGGGGCCAGGGGTGGGGTAGTTTTTGAATATGTTTTGTTGCTGAAGATATTTAATTTATGAGTTTTCGGTGGGAAACTTTTTAAATTTTGTTTCTTATTGCAAGAAATGTAGCCCTTAAAATTGTGTTTTAAAACCAGAATTTAATATTTATTAGTTAGGTCTTCTTTTATTTGTTTTTCCATCACATACTCCAAAACAACATATTAAATGATATTACTTGCACTAACTTGTATGTAGAAAGAAAGTGTGTGGTTTAAAGACTCCAAAAAGCATTGCTTGTCAAGTGGGGACCCCAAATCAAATTAATCATGAAAAAGCTAATCATTTTACATGTTGTTGTTTTATATGTTCTTTTTTCCTAAATACAGCTTCCATTGGCAAAGATACTGGTGTGATGCAGAATATGTAAGTAGCTTTGAGTTTACTGGTTGTCATACTTCAATTGATTGAGTTTAGGATGAGTGGTTGAGTAGTTGAGACACTCCTCTCCAGATTGGACCTGGAGATTCAATCCCTGAGATGTCCAGTTTACTGCAAGACCCAGAATTCACTTGGTGTTCTAAATATTGCCCTGATCAAAGAGAAAGTCTGTGGTGATAGTGGCATCTTCCCCTTCCACTTTTTTATTTTTTGGGGGGCTGGAAATTTTAACAATTCTTGAAATTGATAAATGGATAAATTTTTGCCAATTGATGTAATTATTCTGGGTAACTTAAATGTTTGTGGTGTGGTGCTCTTTGTATTTCACTGAAATTTGCCAATACTTGGTTGTTATTTTATTATTTTGTTAATCTTGTTTGCTTCAATGGCAGCCCATAAAGGTCAGGTGTTGTTATTAATTTAGACTGTGAAAGAAACAAGGTAAAATCCTTACTATTTCCAAAAGCAGCCAAACTAATCAACTTGAATCTACATTTGACTCCTGAATTCAATGAAATAAACTGAATGTGTCATGTCATCTTAGCAGTTAGTATTTCTGATAAAAACAAAGATGAATGAAGAGGCAATATTTGTATGGTTTGATTACAGAGGTGGTGTTGGTCCTGGGAGTACAGCACTCAACCAGAGTAACAGCCAAGCCTGGGCAGAGACTCAATCCTGGCTTCATACCACAGCTAGTGATGGACATGGTAACCATCCAGGATGCATGACTACTTGCTCTCATGCAAATAGCTCACTCAGCGATACCTTGGAAAAAACCAACTACTTTTTCCCTAACTGGGGCACAGGTGCAAGCTGGTACCATGCTAACGGTGCGCTCACTTCATGTAACATTCACTAATCCCCCACCTCACACCTCCCCTGCTATGGCATGAAATAGTCTAACCTTCTTCCTTATGTGTCATGATAGTGTCCATATACAGCATGTGGATGGATGTTCGATATTACATATATTTATGAACTACATTTTTGAGACAATTTTCAAAGTTTGAGGAGTTACAGAATATTCTTTCTGTACAGGGAAACACGTTACCAGTGAGAATGGAATGTGTTCAATGAAACTGGGCCTTGAATTGATTTCAACTAAAATGGCACTGATTTGCAGACTCACTACCTTTTACATCAGTCACACATTATAAATGTGAGAAAATAGATTTAGCTGGTGAAAACTGCTTACCAACCAAAATAATCTATGGTGTAAATGCAAAATAATTTTAGTGGCATGAACAATTTTTTGAACTAAAACATAATTTAATAGTCATATAACTTCTTCATTTGTCCCAATCCCAAAGCACGAAGTGAATTTTAGGTACCTCCTGCTTACTGTAGCATGTTTGTTTACTTGTTTCCCTGAAAACTGTTACTAAATATCATTTTTCACTTACATTGGGTACAAAAACTCACAACATCACAAGTTGATCCTTGATTCGTCACAGTACGGTAAAAACAACCTTGTTTTGGTTTAACACCATTGTGGTTGTTTTGTGTGCTTAATCAAGAGATACAATTAAATGGCTTTACAAAGTGGAAAAGTTACATTTTAACTTTGCATGATGATGGTATTTGTGCTATTTGAGTGTGGATGCTTCAGCAGGTTTTGTTTTTCATTTTACCTATGTATGACAATATAATGCAAGTATGAAAAGCTAGCAACTCTTTAGCATGCTGCACAAAGTGATCTACATCAAGCTATAACTGCATGCATGATTCGCTTACACAATCAAGTTGGAATGCTGGATTATTTTCTTTCATTTGATTCTGTTGCAATCTCTGCTTGAGACAGGTTGGGTAGAGGTTTTTATTCACATTTTCCAACTGTTGCATCAACAGTAGCATCCTTGTTACATAAGTATTAGAAGTGTTGTTGACAAGATTTGAGTGTGATGGACGATGCTTCTGTTTGCAAACTTCATCTCTTTAAAGAGTAATTACACTTGCTTTAGAAGAGTTTTTGTAACTCCTGTCTTAACAACATTGTCCTGAAACCAATCTACAAGTCTGATGAAAGGCTATGCTTTTGAAAGGAAACACATGTAACTGTCTATATGTTTAAAATACCATGTTTGACAATAAAAACAATTACAATTCTGAGAGATGGTTGTGTAAGACTGAAGTTCAAATTGTTCAGATATGGGCATAGCCATTGAGAGAGTCTGAGTTTGCAACATGATACAACAGCCTCTACCAATCCTGTGTAATAAAGAACAATTTATTTGCAGAATTTCAAAATGAGCCTAACCTGTATCTATATAACTTGAATGAAAATGATCAATGGAAACAAATTTCATTAGTTTAATTTCATTGGATAAGTGTGATGTCATTTTGGTTTATTCTAACTAATAACTTCCCAATCACTAACATAAACATGAAACCTGCTCTGACAAAAAGCCAGCTCAAATCACCAATTTATTATTTAAAATGTAATGTGTGAACTTTTTTTGTGCAGACTGAGACTTTTTCAAGCTTCAGTCAATTTGAGGATTACATTCACATTTAATTGTTGGGAATGTGTGGCAAGCTCATTTTATGCTAAATGTAGAAACATGAAAAGATCGAAAATTGTTTCCATGGCCGAGAATTTTGCTAAAGCAGGTCGCATACGCAAACTATTATTTTCTTTCCTAAAAATAAAGTGTAATTACGCCTTCCATGTATTAAATATAGACTGTGTAAGTCTTGCGTGTACCGAAAACAAGTCGAACAAAGACTATATTTTTCTTAGAGATCAAATATTTTTTTCAAGTCCAATTTACACAAAAGTCTTGAAAATAAAAATAAAAATAACCATAGAAATGTGTTATAAATATCATTTCAAAATAAGCTAAAATGTATAATGAAAATTATTTTTTTGTTAAAATTTCAGACTTTCAGAAAGCCCATTTGCCAATCACGCCCAAATTTGTCAAACTTTACATAGGTTTTATGAACATCAGTTGGGCAAAATTTATAATGGTTTACAAGTAACCAGAACTGGAAGTCAAGTCTTATTCTCTGGTTCACTTAATTGATTTTTTTTTTCTACTTTCAAATGTTTCATGGCTAAATCTTGCTTTCCCAACATAAATAATTTGTATAGCTACGAATTACCTTAAACTACATTTTTTTAGTTGCACATATTTAAAACTCAATGTATTTAGGACCAGCTTGGTCCCTGAAGTTTGAATACACACAAGACTTGCATAGTCTGTAACATCATGAAAGAGACAAATTTTACCTTTAAAACAGTTAAATATAAATATATGTCAAAGATGATTTAGAGAAAATGTCAGTCTGTTATTTGTTTAAACCTCTGTTACAAGAAAAGCAAAATGTTGAAAACAAGAGGTCATCTGTAACAAATGTTGGAAAGAAATTATCAACAGTCAATAATAAACTATTCCTCTCATTTAGATGAAACTTTTTACATATGGCAATCATACAAAATTGACTTGTAGTAATGTGCAATAATTATAACTGACCTTTTATGGTGGGTTGCAGATCCTGAGATGTGTAAACAAACCCTAGCTACAACTGACTGTCAAATTGAGTGCAAAGATGCTAATATGTCGCAGCTAGCTGAGAGTCAACGCAGTAGTAACTTTGATGCTTCTAATCCTACACTGTCTACATTTCAAGGCTCTATTCCCAGACAGAGAGGGTGTGTTAAATAAGACTCATTCTACATTATATACAGATGTGATGCAATCAAGCAAAATCATTCGTTTGTCGACCCAGGCATTTTTTATTATTTGATACATTTGAAAAGAGCATAATCTATTATAGTTAATGCTGTTAAAACCCCATGTTGATACTACCTTTGGTTCAAAAGTTGTGAAAGTAGAAACACCAAGAGATGCGAGAGAACGAAACTAAAGAAAAAGGGGTTTATAGTCAATTTGTTTATTGAAAATACATCTGCACATTTTCTTTCAATGCTAATTTTAACCCCATTTTTGATGTTATTTATCGGGAAGGAAGTTGGAAATAAGAAATATTTTGGCTTTCAAATATTTAGCTTGATCGCATCACAAATATTTATTCCCATTCTATTATTGCCCTACACTGATATGTAGTAAAGCATTGTATACTCTGTGCTTTCCTGGGCCAGCCATGGTGAATTTAGTTTTAAGCAGGATTTGACAAACACTCCTGTGCTTGTTGTACATCTGTGTAGAAGCAAGACCTCAATCCTAATACTATTCATTATCCGCTGTACAAGAATTGCATCAGTGAAGTATTTCTCTTGTAAGATGGACCCTGGATTTGTGTAAGAACTGTATTGTGTCAACCTGAAAATCATAGAGAAGCCAAGCAAGGAAAATAATTGTACCAGACTGTAATGCATTATGGGAAGGTCATGTGTCCTTAACTTTGTTTGTTTTGTTTGTTTTCACCTGTTTTTTTGATATTTAATAATTTGTGGTATTAGTTAAAGGGTGATCCCCTGGCTGTTACTTCCAAGGTTGTATCCTAAACTTGGGTGTGATCCCTGGCTAATGCTTCCAAGGTTGTATCCTAAACTTGGGTGTGATCCCTAGCTACCGGGCAGTTAAAAGGCTGTCTGGCTTCTAACTCAACTGGCACCCCCAAACAGAGATATTGACAAAATAGGGAGACCACCAACATAGGGTTAGATAGCTCAGTAGGTAGAGTGCTGGCTTGTTAAACCGTTGGTTAAAATCCCGCTCTAGTCAAGCTTTCTTTGTTCAACTCCCAAATCATTTACTAAACAGGCTAGAATGTCTCAATTTCAGCTTGTATTTAGCTGGTTACAGTTTTAAAGCAGTGGACACAATTCTGTTAATAATAGCCTCTTATCACATATACAATTGTAATTGTAATGTGCACGTATTATTGCTAATTGATTGAGTGTTATGATTGAACCAATAGGAGTCCTGAATATGCTGTTGTAGAGAGTGAATTACACACACCTTGTTGTCAGGGTAGTTACCCCAGAGCTCCTCATTTACTTTGTATCCATGACACGGAGCCCTATGCCTCTGCTACACTGGTATTGCCTCCTAACATCCGAGAGTATGCAGCCAGGAGACAGAAATGTAGTGATAGTAGCTCCAACTCAGGCTCTGGCTACAATACCCAACCCACCGGAGTCAGAAAAACCAGTCGTTCTGGACTGGAGAATGTTGCATACAGTAGCAGTGGCTCTGGGCCACCGGCTGTACCCAAACGAGGTTAGTTCACACAGAGTCTTCTTTCTTGTTTTTTTGTGTGTGTGAGAAATTCAGTTTTCATGAAGAGGTTATTTTTAAACATTTTATTCAATTGCAAACTGGATGGATACAGTAATTGAGCCTTTTGTAATGACTGTTGAATGTTTACAATGACTATGTGGATATTTTGTATTTTCTGTGTAGATGGTAGTATGCCAAGTGCTTCTGATTGTCCAAGTTTGCCCAGTGATTCAGGAGCTAGCTCTGCAGGTATGTTCTCTCCACCAGTCCACAATACATCAACAGTATAGGATTTGTGCTGAATTGTTATGTAACCATGTAAGGTGGTTTTACATCAAGCATATTTCAACCAAGTGTGCTTAAGAATCTATGTCTGAGTTATATAAAACAAGTATTGAATGCATTTTGTTTGTGTACTCTCGCAGAATCTCTCGGTAAAATCTGGCTTTTGGAATAGTCCAGATCATATTCTGCGACAATAAAAGCACATGCATCCAATACTGTATATAATAATCACTTGGAATATGGACGCTAATACGCAATCTCATAACACACAATGTGATAAGAATTGATCTCATTTTGTCTTGTAGGGGACAGAGGAAGTAGAAAGAAGCAACGTCATAGAGGAGGCTCCAAACAACAACCTGCACGCAACTGGACTGAGTTACTGCCCCCACCCCCTGAACAACCTCCAACTGACATCGACTCACCTACCGGCACTACACCCTGCCTAGCACCCTGCTCACATGCTCCTAGTAATGCACATATGAATCAAGCACCACCCTGCTCACATGCTCCTACTAATGGACACATGGATGGGAAGTGTTGTTCATCTAGAATGCATCCACACATGGACAAAGCACCTGCCCCACCTATCAGACAACATCACTCAATGACTCCAGCCTACCCCAACAATGACTCTCATCACACATACCCTGGGGGAGTACCATATGATAATCATGCGTCACATAGACCGCAACCAACAAACTCATTGCCTAATAAACTAGGCAACAATAGGAGTGGTTCCCCTGCAGATCGCATGCAGCAATCTCGTCATGATGTACCTGATAGACACACAGAGGCTAATCAGTTACACCAAGGGGGATCCTGTTTAGCAACAAAGCGGTTATTTGAGGATCCCAGACATGAGCAACTTGGTAAAGAGTTATTGGAGTTTAATGATGATATGTCACAGAGTGAGATACTGTCTGATAATGACTATGCCCCAATGTCTCCTGTAAGGACAAGACCAATAACAGGTAAGTACTTCGTTCATATCAAGTATCACACCATCACACACAATTCTAGTTTTGGTTGTTTTACGTGAACCACTTTATAAGGTTTGGTGACATTTTAAACAATCACTGGTTGCTTAAGACGAGCCTACTCGTACATATGAATTATGAAGACATTAATGATAAAAACATTAAAAGTGATATGTACACTTAACTACATTTGAAACAAGATTTATGCTTTAATTAACATGAAAGTTTTAGATACAACCTTGTTGCACGGACACTGCACATGGTTTTAGACTGATTAAACCTGCATTGTGTGCAATGGAACGGGGGAATAACAACATATTTCTCAGTGCAACAAGTTTGTATGTCTGAGATATGACTTTGAACTTTTTGGAAAAACTTGTAAATTTTACAGTTTATTCAAAACAAAAATATAGCACCTTTTGTATATTCTATCTCAATTTCACAAAAATTTTGCGATACGATTAATTGCACTGACACGACCAATTGTACTCAACCATGTTTGTCTTTATATACAAAATATTAGCAAACAAACAACAATACTCATCCATTCACCCAGCCATGCATTTTTTATCAACCAGCTGAAGAAATTAGGGTTTTTTGCCAGTAGTTTGTCATTTTCGTGTTGCAAGTCTTTGCAAGTTGATTTTATGGATTATCATTCATAATGACTCCAGCCCACATGACTACTTCAGATGTCATGGTTCTCCTGATGGCCCATTAAGATGTTTCCATAGTAGAAGTTGTGTGTTGACAGTGGTTATAATGGTCAGTACTGGTAATGGCTTTGCTTACTTCAAAGATGACAATTGACAATCCAGGCCTACCCAGGATCAGGGGCCAATTTCATAGAGCTGCTTAAGCACTAAAAGTAGTTAAGCAAAACCAAATTATGCTTACCAGAATAAGGTTACCATTCCAACTACCATGTCACACAATTTGTGACTGGTAATCTGCTCATTTCTGCTCAGCAGAAAATTTTTAAGCAATATTTCTGCTTAAGCGGATCTATGAAATTTGGTCCTGGTGATAATATTGGTCACTATTGATCATACGTTTGATACATTTTATTACATTTTATCATGAAATGTATGAGGTGTCTTATTGTTTGGGTTGTTTGTTGTTGTGATTGTTTGCTGTAGATACAGAAGATGAGCCTGTCTATCAGCCGCAGTCACTTTGCTTATCAGAAATGGATCTTCCAGTTAGAGATGATTTGGAGACTGATGTAGAGTCTGAAAGTAACTGCACAGGTAAGATTTACTTATTGCTGAAGTAACTTCAACTATAATCAGTATGACCCCCAAAAAATATTATGTAATTATTGTGTACCTTGTGTGAAAAAAACAAATAATAATTTAAGAAATTAAAGAAATAAAGATTTTTCCCAATATATGTAGCTATTTTACTGAATGGAAAGAGCACGAGGTCAAGAGAGGTGAAGAGAGGCAACGTCTTCTGTAAATGATTGAATACATTATTTGATATGATTCACTTCCAGACGCTATGCTTGGATCCTGGTCATCAATGAATGGTAGTTCTAGCAGTGGTCGTCATAGCAGTGTTAGTGAAAGTTCTGATGGTTCATTCTTTACTGATGCTGATTTTGCTAGTGCTGTAGCAGCAGCAGCCCAGAGTTCTGGAATGAATGTTGTGGGCTCTACAGTCACAGATCCTCGAGCAGGTAAAGAACTTAACACTCATGAATCCATTACATGTAGACAGGATATGACTGTTCAGAGTTTGGTTTGACTCCCAACATTTAGCCACATGTGGGTCATTCTATGTGACACTGAAACAGGACTTTCAGAGAAGGGCTAAATTAAGTTAATTTAAATGACTTATTTAAAGATTATATTATATTTTTGGCATGTCCTGGCTGAGCGGTCAACTGCACTGGACTCAAGCTCTGGTGTTTTTTACCAGCAGAGTGTGGGTTCGGGTTCCTGTCTTGACACCTGTGTCCTTATTTAACCATTGTTGCTTTGTCCTTCAGATTGGACATAAAGCTGTAGGTTCTCTGTGTTGTGTAATGCACATAAAAGTACCCAGTACACTTTTATCACTAAGAGAAGGGGTTTGCCCAGTGTTTCTTGCAGTGGCTGCTGAATGCACCACAGTACCCTGTAACCTGTTAGAAGGTGCTTAGAAATGGGTCTCATAAAAATTTTAAAAATAGATCTGCTTATCCTGTTGTAAAACAAATAATGAGCGCTATGATATGGCCCTAAATCACTAATAAGAACCCAGTATAAGTTTTTGGATGATGTTGTTAAACACACTTGGTTAAGGAATGCAAGGAACTTTGGTTTATAGACAGTCAATTAATTTGTACATAAAGCAGCGTGGTAGTTCTTCAGTCGTTTTAGGTAACTGCATTTGTCAAAACTTGCAATATAAGATGGCATTGAAATTCACAATAGAGGATTCAAATGGAATAGTGGTACTTTGCTTATAATTACCGATTAAGGTATCATTGCTGAAAAGAGAGACTAAGTTGGAAATTGGGGGTAACAACTGTTCACTGCTTAATGAAGTTTGTAATGATTAGTTTGATATGTTGTATTCAGGTAAAAAGCACAGTAGGAGAGGTTTGGTCACATCGAAAGCAGGCACTAATGGTTTGGAAGGAAGTAACTCTGGACACTATGGCTCTCATGAACACAGTCATCGACATGGCAACCAAGGTATTGGGATGATCATGTGTACATTGTTACAATTGGAACTTTTGTAAATAAGACACTCTCTGCCATTAACATGGAGAAAGGAACATGATTTGAGGTTGATGTCCATATGGGGTTGTTTGAATAAAGTGCTTCAGCTAAATATGGCCAAACACTACCGTTTTAAAAATTACCCTTAGATCTTGAGAACTGATTGAGTTGGAAACCAAACTTCAGAACTTTTGTGAGAGAGCGTGTCATTCCCAGATTCACTACTGTCCATTGCACTCATCAAATAGTTTTATCCTAAAACTTGCCTCTGATGACAATTCAATAATTGAAAACCCGTGCAGTTTCTTGTTTCCACTTGCAGAATGCGTAGTGCAACGTTTTAATAAATCAAACATAAAAGCACTTGAACTGAACTCATCACATACATACATTGTCCATTTAGTTGTAACAACTGAACAGATTGAAATAATCCTTTCAGGTTGGTTTGTCTATTAATGGATTGAGAGTCAATGGGACTCTTTGAATCTGTGTCAACTATTGTTGGTGATATTTTAATACCATATGATCTTTGTGTACAGGTGGAATAAAGAGAGTAGGTGAGAGTCCACATAGACCATCAATGACTACAGCTTCTACTCATCCAACATTACCCATTGGAGCAAGACAGCATCGAGATAAACAAAACAGTCTGAAAAAAGATCAACTGATTTTACAAGATACCAACGATGTGGGCCTTACGGTTACTGCTAATCCCATGGCATTTGCTCTGGAGAAAAAAGAAACTTTAAAAGTATAATTATTTAATTAATTAAGAGTTTGATCATATATTTCAGATATTATTTTTTTGAAAAGCCCATCGTGTTTAAATTGTCCTGACTTAACCAGAGCTTACATGTACAGATAAGAGCTGCATATGTTAGGAAAAGAAGATAACTGAGTAGCTGAGCTTAATACTGTCATGACTTTTATCAGACTACAGCCATCTTTGTCATTTACTTGTATACACAATAACAAAGATGACGCTAACTATCATATTGTTTAAAGGTGACCAGACTATTTTCCCTTCCAGCCTCAGTTTGGTTACACTTAAGTGAGGAAATCAAGATGGCTGTACAATGAGAAAAGTATTTAATTTAATTGAGACGATATCAAGCCAACCTTGTAACCAAAGAGATGTCCAGTACTTTGTGTATGTTGATTATGGCAACCTGTCTACCTCTGGGGTACAATATTTAATGTTGTTTTAGTCCACCAAATCCAATGTATTTGAAACCCTAGCTCAGACAGACATCTTGTCCCCAATACACACAGCTTCAAACTATCCTCACTTGAGTCTGTGCTGTGGTTTTAAACACAGGTGCATTGAATTGCTGGTGGACTTACCTTAAGTAGAAAATGGAGTAGATTTTACTGGCTTAGATGAAAGTGAACATTATTGTATACAAACATACACTAAAGATCAGTACCACAGGCGTAGTCTGGATCTATGTGTATTTACTATCCGAGATGGATTGTTGATTATTATCAAGCAAATACAGCCAGGCTTTTGTAACAAATTAAATGGTCCCATTCTATAACCAATAAAGTCGCTCATTAGTATCCCTCCAATTGACTGATCAATTTGATATCATAATAGTGGCGAGTGCATCAACTGGACTGAGTCAACAAACATTTACTCAAATGGTTTTGTATTTGCGTGATATTATGTTTCAAACATGGTGGCTCTACCCAGCCCAACCTCCTGTTGACTCATGGCTCGGTATTATAGCTGTGGTGGTTTAATGATGACAGTACTTTTTCAGTACAAGCAAGGTTCGTTTTGTGCATACAGCATCATGGTTTCAGCTGGTCAGTCAAAATGTCTCGCTGTTGGAGGTTTAAACAATGTTGAATTGGAAACAGCTGTTAGAAAATAAATTGTAGGTGAGATAACCAACAATGATTGTTATGAATTAACACTATTTTTACTAGCATTAACTGTTAAAATGATCGATATTTGTAACTTGCCAATCAATTTCAAATCTTGCAAACTAAAAGAAAAAGTATATATATTTTTGTGTTTTAAAATTTCTTAACAAATGTTTTGTTGTGGATTAGAGAATCTGGTGATATTTGGGATATCGGAGAATTGAAACAATAATTCAAACTTCAGTGATTAGATTTATTCCAATTGAATGATAGAGGTACATTGTACATCATTTGTTATGTTGACATTTCATGTTCTGTTGCCGTACAGAATTAATACCTATTAATACGCCAGCTGACATAGACCTAGAGGTATCTATACAAGTTTCAGTCATGACTTTTACTAATTAACTGAAAGTTATTAACTTCATCTGTTGGAAGAAGTGTGCTCGTTTTACTTATGATACGTTTTCCTTCTGACAGACAAGAATTGATCTGTCTGTAGTAAAAAGCTTCCAGGTTTTGACTGAAACAGTGTCATAATGTCATAAATTACTAATACAGAGCATATTAATGTTTTTGAGAAAAAAAGTCTGAATGTCCCAGCTCACTGTGTACTTCACAACAATCTTCCCCATATAGTCAATATTTTTTCAGTTAATGTCTGCTTACACAAATGTTAAGATTCAAAATTGTCAATAGACATACATGTACATCAATACAAATGTCATGTGTAGTAGTCATTTCAGACGGTGCTTCTGTCATTCTGTCATTCAAACCTTTATGACTGACAAAAGCACCATCTTTTACTGACCCTCTTGGCTGATAATCCTTACCAATGCTGTACACAAGGGCACACCTCATTACAATGCTGTGTGACATTATGTCAAAAGGGTGTACTGCTTTTGATTTCCATACAATACTTCCTTTAATTCCACTTTCATTTATTTGTACATCATATTTATCACTAATAAATGCAATGCTCACGGGGTGTTAATCATTATAGTAAAACAAACATTTATTTAGCTTGGCGTTTCTGATTATTGATGAGGCATTAAGAAGTTTTTGCTGTGCACAATGATGCATAAAGCACGGATTGGTTGGAAAGCCAGCCACTTTTTCCTTCTAAGCAATACAGAAGCTGTATGGAAACTAAAGCCTCAGATCACTCTTGTATGCTAATTGGGACGATCTATTTCAGGGTTTTTCTTTGTCTCTGTGCACTGATGATATCAATGCAAATAATGCCAAATTTTTTAGCATTCATTCATGAATGCATGAAGATATTCCTAGGACTGTATTTAAACAAAAGTGACTGTATATTTCTGTACATGTACTAAAGACAAAGCAATAACTTTGAACAGAAATGGAAATAGGATGTAATAATCATTCAATAAGCCAAGTTAAGTTCAACTAGTGCTGCTTGTCTATCAAAAGGGTGTATACAATCACATTACTAACACTCATTGGGGCTATAGGAAGTGTACATCGTTGGGTGAACATTCTGTAAATTAATAGATAGGCCTACTTAGTAAGAATTCAAGAGATGTGTGGAAAACCTAACTTTTCAAACTTAACAGTAATTGATGTCACAGTTTGTTTGCTGAATTTCGTAAGTGCTGTAACTGGGTACTGCATTTCAAATGATTACCCATTTGTCTGCAAAGTGGTAAGCAAACTGTGATGTCATCAGTACTAAGGTCTTTTGTTGCTTATATAATAATCTGCCATATTTGCTTATGTTTTGTTATCAATCCTAAGAATAGAAACATCCCAGTGAACTGATACTAATTACACTACCAATGGTTCCACAACCATTTTGGTTTGAATTTTTCCTTGTAGAGTCATTCTTTGCATACTTGGCAATTTGGTAATATCTCAGTGACAATATTGTTATCATTTTCTTTTGAACATTCCAATTGGATAACCGCCTTGATAATACTATAGTTTGAGCTGTTCATACTTGGTACTGTACCATAGTAAATGCTTTGATGATAACATGTGACAACAACAAAAAGGTCTTGTATTGGCTATAAGCATAAAACATGGTTACTTATACCAGCCAGAATGTCAAATATAAACTACTACTAACTTTGACTGGTTCCCTGTCCACAACAATTGTTATTTGATATAAAGCAATAGTTCCTTAAGCATCTAAACGAAATGAGTTTTGGTAAATATCTTGAGTACAGTGCTCTCTATGGTTACACAATAAGCATTAGAAAAAAATCTTTTTAAGATGTTAAAATGTTTGCCGAGGATATTTTTTTGTTTTTGTTGCAAATATAATCAATGAACTAACATTCTCCAGGTCCAATGGTTTATAAACATGGTTCAGTGGCTTGTCTTCCCTTCATTTAAATCAGTGTTATCAGAACTGTGTGTACCCAAACCCTTTTGGCAACAATGGCAATTTATTCATTAAGCTGCCATTTTGAATTTCCTCTTCTGCAAGCAAGAGAATCACAGCCATGATTCAAACAGGGTCAAAGGTTTATCTAAAGAATGTTAGTTATGAAAGCTGGACATGACCAATGGGAGTTCTAGCAGCAATGCCTGATGTTAACCATTAATATGCATTATATCTTATATGAAGTAGAAATGAAGCCTTTTAAAGGGTAAAAATGCAAGCATCATGAGAAATGGCGCGTGTCATTTAGCAATATATACAGCTGTACAACCTAGATTTATCATCGCAAGTTAACATTATGTAGCTATATCATCTATTTAATAACTTAGCACAAATCGACTAGGATTGCAGGACTTGATCTGACATGACACCATCACCTTGACAGGAAGTTCAACCATTGTTATTCTTTTCATAAGAAGTGCGGTATTTACAAGCTAATTATGGGCATGTATACACTTTCTTTGTATCATATTTCTGGCTCTGATTTAGTCTTGATTCAAGACTGGCTTGTTCAATTAGTTTAAATGCAAGGATGATTTTGGTTGAAACCATGACTGAAACAATTCAACTACTTATTAAAACCAATCTACCCATCACATGCTGACCTCTTGAGAGTCTTATTTTACCATGCAAAGCTACACAGCTTGAAATCCTAAGCTTCCCTTAGCACCTGTACATAGCACTATTGAAAATGTAACCACCAACTCCAAGAGAGTCTAGTCTGAACTTGACTTTCCAGACCGATGTGATATAATAATCCACACGTTTGTAATCAGTTTTGACACATGGTTTCAATATCTCCACCCATACCAAATCATTCATACTAGACATCGCTGGCAGCTGATGGAAAAACTGCAGGTATACCGATTCCAGTGTTGAATCAAGACTAGCTAGTCACACTTGTGAAAAGAGTAGTCAGAAAGGACCTTTAACCTGACGTTATCAAAATGCAGATTGGAGTCCTCAATACAGTACACCTCAGTTATTTCAGCATTATCTATCAATCATTATCATTACTAGTCTGTGTGGTGTAAACACACAAATTAATATGTTCTTGTACAAAATTATTTGACAGACTGTGTACAATTATGTTGTTTTTTCCTTTTTTCTTTGTGATAAAAGTATTTTTTATCTTTGAAATCCATATATACAGCTTTATTTTAATGAAGGCTTATTAATAATGTACCATAGCACATTCATTTGCAAAGAAATGCAGGCCACAAGTACTTCATGTTTAAGCTTTGTATAAATAATGTTTTGTAAACAATTTTTAACATGTAACTTGTAAGAAATAAAAGGCGTACTATGTACATGTGATTAAATTATAAATGTTGCTTTGCTTGTTTTCAAGATTGTGTCAACATTGACTGTTGCTTTTTGGAGTGATTTGGAGTGATTAATTAGTTGTTAATAATGATACAAGTCTAACCAAGCCCCAAGTGACTGATATCATTGCCTGTATGTGTGATGACTACAGCCATGTGGACCCACTGGGTTTAGTATTGGGATACTTAGGCAGGAAGTACATATTCTTACGCATACGTTTGATGCATTCTGGGGTCTGTGAAGCAGTCTTTAACTTCCGAGTCAAAGGGTCTCGAATCTCCCCTCGTTGACCTGTCACTCTATTGGTCACCTGGTGAAAAAAAACGTAAGATTTAACAAAGAATCTTCCAATTGACCTGTAATCTGATTACCTTTGCAATCACACATCATGTGACATGTGACATGTGCTTTGGCCTCTAAGGTCAACTTCAGTTTTGTGATTCACTCATTTTTCAATAGTATAGCCCTTATGAAAGTGGGGGAAAAGATTTTTTAAAATTTGACACCTTTCCTGTGCCAAATTTTTTAACATCCAAACACATTTCAAATTTATGGGTCTCGTGTCGTAACTAACACTGGATCTTCAAGTCTTGTGATTTGGAATAGCCAAACATTTCACTGTAATATACAAGGTACTCAAGTGTGGAGCTTGCATTTTGATATAGATATTTGGGGATTTTATCCACATGACGCCATTTGAGTAGGGGATCAGACCTCTGATGTCAAAAGAATGTTGGCCATCCTGTGTGCTGCGCTACTCCATTATTTCATCAACATTTGACCTTCAAGATGGTGGTGCAATGTCATCAATGTACAAGGCCTATTGAACATATAAGCATTTTCATTATCTTTACCTTATTCATAAGAGTATCTAGACTATCCTCTGATGCACATTGTAGAAACACTTCACATAACGCTTGGATAAACCAAGAACCTTCAACCTGACTGCGAAGAGACACACTACCTACGGGTCAAACACAAACATCTTTCTTATATATCAACTGTGAAAGACTTGTTGATCCATGTATCAAACATTAGCCAGCATTGTGAATTTATGTTGTTTGGTGGCATCATAGGGTAAATCCCATCAAACAGACTAAGATGTTGATTGTTAACTTTGTGTGCAGTAACAAGGTTTGATTTCGGTTGCTTTTGACTAATGTAAATCCTCTGGTTCAATCAGCCAACCTTAATTAAGGCATCTTGTTTACTAGATGATTGTTTCCAGCATAAGGCAAATGATAGATACCGTTTCAGAGTCTGGTTTCAAGACATAGGTTGCGACCTGAATGAAGAGGTCATGACCTCGCAAGCTACATCTTTGCAACCACTAGACTCTGAAAGGTATCTAATGTCAACATGACAGAGTTCAATATCAGTCTACATGCTGCTAATAACTGAATAACTATTTATAACCAGAGTTTCTTTTAAAACTGCTCAGATCCTTTTTTTAGTGTGAAAAATGATCTTACTGATGGTAAAGCCATTAATGAGTTATACACTAAAGGATTATGTTTGGTTTTGAGAAATGTGACATAAGAATTAAAAAGTGTACACTTTCCTCCTAGAATTATTTATACTGTATATACCTTCAGTTGAAGCATAGGCAAAGAACATGTCAGCATTTGCTGGTAGGTCATTAGCAAATGAACAATCAGCATTGACAGAAACATCATCATCATCGTCATCAGAGTGACATTCAGTATCAGACACACATATGTCATTGTCTGCTTCTACTAGTTTAATGCTTTGATCTGAAATATAAAACACACAAATAATAAACAGCAAATTGATAAGAGCATTTATAACCTCAAAGATGGGCACTTTCTGTGGAGTGTCTCAATTCACAATCACCTACAGGCTGCTAATGGTTCAAATTTATACATGCACTCCTGTAAGATTCCGTACTCCACAGATGCATTCTGACAGGATCTCCAAATTCCAATATGCCCCTTACTGACAAACTGATTTCAATACAAGGTTGACAAAGTCTCTGAATCACCAGCTGCCAACTGTGGACAAATATAAGGTGTGGGTATCGAATTCCACCTTCATCTGTATAGATATGCACATTTTTAATCTGTCATAAAACTTTAGTTTGGACTCTGGGGGTACACAAAATGTGATTGATTACTTGGCATTCACTAAGACATCTTGACTTCTTTTGTTTTTAATCTCTGTCCATCATCACACTGTCTCTCCTTCCTTTATAGAAAGCCAACGAAAATAACATGCAAGCTCCAAGATGAAATCATGCAGAGATCTCAAGCAAGTATACCTCCCCTGCAGGCTTGTATGAAGAAGAGCTTAGGTTTACCAAGGAGAGCAGGGCACCGATGACCCTCAAACATTGAGTAGATATTTCTGAGTTGGATGCTGGTTTCATCAATTCCTTTGATTACTCCAGAAGTACCATGACTCATCAACACAACAACAGCAGAGCAGTTATCATCACAATCAAACCTGCTCCTAAATCTTCCTAGGCTATCTGAAATCTCCTATTGAAGTATTCAATAATAATCAATACAATTACTAAAAAATCAATAGAAAAAGCTGCATTGATACACCCAGGCTGTCAGATATCTCCTGTTGAAATACTCAATAATAATCAATACAATAACTAATCTATCAACAGACACACACTGCATGTAGGGTGTCATGGCCCAGCGGTTTAGAGCATTCAAGTTCACGTGGGTAATTCATTAGAGTGTGGGTTCCAATCCCTTTAATGACATACGTTTCCTTGAGCAAGATGCTTTACTACTAGTGCTTCTCTTCACCCAGGAGAATAAATGGGTACTGTGTGAGGGTAGAGGTTGGTTGTGTATGAAAAGCCTTTGGAGCCCCAAGGCAGCTTGGGCTGCACATGGGAGCTGAGAAAGATTAAAGGAATATTATTGGCCTAATCAATGACCAGGGCACTAATGTAAAGCGTTATTATTGTAAAATGCGCTATATGAACCATTTTCATTGTTACTTAGGCTGTCTAATAACTCCTGTTGAAACATTCAATATTAATCAATACAATTACTAATCAGTCAACAGAAAACACGCGCTGCATTGTAACCTAGGGTGATAGCTCGGACTTGATTCTAATATCTTTTTGGTGGAGTATTCAATGATTATTAATTTATGTAATTACACAATGTAATTGCTGGTGGATCTCAGACCTGATTATTACGAGGCATGAACAGGTTTGAAATAGAGTGGAGCTGAGACACGGAGTGCCATAACTATGAGAAGGCCACAACTTGGCTGAATGTGAGTTAACCAGCGAGCTAAACAAAACATATACATCAAGTTTCTATATGTGCAGTACAAAATTAAAGAAGTTGTGACTAAACATCAAAACCAAGTCAGAGATTAATCTTAATCTTAAGATTAATCTTGTAGATGTGATGCTACATTACCTTAGCAGTTAAATTGGTGTGAACTTGTAGTACATATCCCAGTTCCTGTAGCACATGACATATGTTACCAAGATCAACCTCTGATCCTTTCCTTCGTCTCCCATTGAAATCACTGTTATTTAAGACATACGCCAATCCCTTAGTGTCCTTCCACATACAGTAGTTCTATTTAGAAAAACAAAAACCATTCCATTTTAAATCATTTAAAGGCATTTTTGCAGTGAAACTATTCTTAACAAATATTTTCTGTACAAAAGTATTAGATTGTGACTGCTCACTGGTTGAGAATCCGTCATGTAACAAATGTTAAAGAATTTGCAACCTAAAACTGAACTTTTTAGTGCACAAGATTTGCTTCCAGGTGATTTCAACCAATTGTCCATGTCTTATATTCATTTGTTTTATTGTTATTGTATGAAGTAAATGTTCATGTAATTATAGGCAGATTATTTATGTAGTAAAACTCAAGTACGTTCAGCAGGGCCAAGTTTACCATATCAATTGGCAATTTTTGTAAAAGAAAAAAACCCATTGGTTTCCAAATGAAGAAATTAAAAGTTCACTTCTGAGGCAGGACAGTTTGAGAATATACACGAAAAGAAGAAACAATGTTAAATTTATTTTGTTACCCTACACCAATATGTGGAAAGCACAGGTAGGTACTGTAATCAATGAGTAAACAGAGCTTCATACACCGGATTTGGGGGAAATTATAATAATAAAGCTTTTTCCCAGTGCAATTATTATTGATTTCTATGCATGCCCCATGTAGAAAATGGAAATCTGCATCGTGGTGTGATCCTGGTGAGATAAAGAAATCCGGGATTCTTACTGGGGATCCTGGTTGGATTTACTGGGGATCCTGGTTGGATTTACTGGGGATCCTGGTTGGATTTACTGGGGATCCTGGTTGGATTTACTGGGGATCCTGGTTGGATTTACTGGGGATCCTGGTTGGATTTACTGGGGATCCTGGTTGGATTTACTGGGGATCCTGGTTGGATTTACTGGGGATCCTGGTTGGATTTACTGGGGATCCTGGTTGGATTTAACCGGGGATCCCGGTTGGTTTTTTACCGGGTTCCCGTATTTACTTGCAAATTCTTCCCAGGTTGGTCACAGGCAGAATCCCAGTGGGACACCGTGTTTTCTATGGGGGTGTACATGTATTGCAAATGTTCTTGAACCACTTAAATTCCTGCTTATTTACAATAAAATGTTACAACATACAACTAAAATCCTTATTATTTATGTTACAATGTATACAATAAAAATCCTTGTTATAAATAACAAGGATTGTTATTGTACATTGTTCATAAAACCCAATGGTTCAGTCCACCATCTCACTTAATGCCTCTTTTTGACCCTTAACCCTTCCACCTTCCAGCATATACATGTAGAGATTGATATTTTGAAAGCATTCAATCCTCACATCTGGGTCATTATTGCCAGGCATAGGTCTTGGCACAGCAGACTAATGGCAGCATGTCATTCAAGATCTGGATGGTTCAAATCCTGTTGGATCAAATCCAACTCATGTGCGTCTGATCCAGCAAAAACCCATCAAACTGTTATTGCCTATGAGTATATGAGAGTAAAGATTGATACAGTAACTGACTGTCTGCAAACTCACCATGGAGTTGAGATCGTTTCAAGATTGTCATAGCATATTGTACAGGGGTAGCCAGTAATAAAAAAAAGGCTTCTTATTGCTTTCCACACCTTGTAGGCCTTTCTTGTATGAAACAAACTTGTCTGTGCAGAGCAAGAGTCAAATGAAGATGAGTGACTTACATTGTGTGGATCAAGCAGTGATTGGGATGGCTTGGCAGCAGGTATGCTATAATCTTTGTAAGATCCTTGTGCATTAGGAATAACCTCTGCCAATGTCTCAGCACCTAAGTAGCAATAAACCAGTATGAATAACAAATCAGTCAGATCTTATCATCACAACTCAGCGTGTCATTAGCACTGATTTACAAAACTTTCCATGTAACAGACTATTGTTGATAAAACGCACTTTACAAAAGTATCTAGATTGTCACATAACAATTTCAGTCGAATGTCTTTTCTGAACTGTGAAATTTCACTTTGGATACATGATGAGTTTTTAGCAATGTAGAAACAAAACAATTAAATGAAATGGATTTCATATTCCTTACCACCAAATACCAAACCTATATTTGAACAAAACTTTATGATTTTAACAGCAAAATATATAATAGTAACTACTCATTTTATAGATTTTTAAGGAAGTCAGATAAGAGAATTTTCTTCAAAAGGAGACTGAAAAGGGCAAAGAAAAAGTGAAGAAATACGTGAACTAAAGATCACAAAAACCCCAGGGCTTATTGACCTGGGAGGAGACTTTTATTGAGTTCAATCACTGAAATTGGAAAACAAACTTTGCAATTGGGTTATTGTTTAAATGTCTTGAAATAAAAAATAAATCCTGGAAAGTGAACTCAATCACTATAAATACATAAAGCTCTCATGCCAAAAGTTGAATCCTCGTTACCCAAGAGTGTTATAGCTATGAACCAGATATAACCATTTTAAGCATTCTAGGGTCTTACACATCAATCTAGCTGTGCCTAAATTTGAAACAGTGCTTTCCACCTCAAAACAATACCTTTTGTAGTATTCTGCTGTCCTTCCAAGGCCACAGTGAAGTCATGATACAACTGTAAATCATGTGACCTAATAACTTTATACAGCATTCTATCCACTGCTTTAGTCCTTCCTAACGTCCGCTGTGTGGCTTCAATCTCTTCCCTATCACTGATATCAAATAGAGATGGGTTCGAAGCTAGTAAGGATTCTGGGTTTAAGACTTCTCGTAAGGTTCCAACCTCGTATCTCAAATCCTCTCTCCATACCAGTACCTTAATGCTGATCTTATCAGGTTTGTACTTTTCCTCTAAAAGAGAAACAAAAGTCTTATATCACTTCACTGGCAACTTTTTGTTCAATAAAATACAACAAAGCAACCACATGGCAAAGGATATACACCATAAACATTGCTCATCTGCAGCCACTTGTAACATTGATATAGCTGGTATAAGCCCACTCCTAGAATTATGAGTTCATTGCGCTACTGTCTAAGCAGAAGAAACCTCATAGTTCTAGGAGCAACTTAAGCCTATAATTGGTGCTCTCCACACTTGGTCTGTTTGTACAGGTTTAATTGACAGCAATTAAATGTGAGTTAATTGGTTTCACAGTGTTTAGGCTGAGGAAATTATTTTAATTGACAATGAGTTGGATACTCACATCAGGAATATGGCTGATTGTGAATGGGGTTTATACCTATTGCACAGTGTGATGATTTTGTAGACAAAAAGCCTTCTTTGTGTACACACATTTGAACATGTAGGTTTGGGAGGATGAATGAAATCTGAGCTTTATATGAAGTAGTTCATGTGCACACAACATTGCATACTCACCAACATTGAAGCTCGCATCACTACTGGGCACCTGAGAGGAAGAAAATTATTTCCAACTTACTATATAATTCTTGTAAATGAAATAAAAATAAAGATAATATTTAGGGTTTTATTGGTTTGTTTTGTTGTGCTTACTGACTGACACAAATTCTAAACACTATAGCGTGAGTAGCTTTTTTCAAATTGGTATTAAGGTAACCTTCCACTCATTTATATAAACGCTACAAGTATGTATTTAAAAATCTCCTTATTTATATTTTTTTACCTGATGTCCGAACCCTTGCAGCATTTTATCAATGACATTAACTGCCTCTTTGCAGCCAACCAGACCAGGATGCTTACAAACAGCTCTTAGGTGACCGACACTGGGCTGGACTCGTTCTAGTAGCGCCCTCGTTGGTGATGTATCTCTGCGTACACAGATCTGATACATGCAATCCATTTCAGACTCAGTTACATTCAGGGCCTCTGCCAGACCTCTATAGTCCTGCCCTAGAGGATGAATAATATCCAAACATCGACAGAGAGCTACCAGATCTTCTTCTAGCAGCCAAGCACTACTACACTCTAACCCATCACGTCTCAGGAAGGTACTATCATAACCCACACACAGTACATCAGTTACTAGCTCAGTATTCCTAGTCTTAGGATGGACAACAACACGATGCTTAGCAGACTGAATGTCTGACTCAGTGTAGTAGCAAATATTTTCTAGGTCATTATGCTGTATCAAGGATCGAGGGCTAAGGTAACAGATATTGATAGCAGTTCCTGGTGAGCGTTGCTCGATTTCACTCAATACCATACCTAACACATACTCCACTTGTGTATAACATGCACTGCGATCTACCTTTCCTGATCTACCACGTACACAGATATGAATAGCTCTCTGGTAGCTTGTCAGTTGAACTAGCCCCTCGATATCTCGAGAAAACTTGAGGGAGTGTCTAGAAATGCAAACGCCACTTTGTACATCACAAAAGCACCTCATGATGCGCACTTGTAGACATGGAAACACATCAGGAGAAAATATATCAGTGTCATCTTTACATTCAATCCTTCGGCCATAATACTCAGTGAAGCGTGTGTCTTTACTCCATACTACAGGGTCTAAATCCATTGGTAACCGAGCTGGTATTATATAATGAGTGTCATCATAGCGGAACACCAGCTCTAGATGTTGCAGTAGATCCATAAGAATATCTATATCAGCTAAATCTTGCAGTAACTCCCTAATATCTGATACTGAATACAATTGCTTGTTGTCAAGGCGACTAATGTTAGTAGGGAAGTCATCACCTGCAAACATTCGACCAATAATGTCATAGCTCAACCAACGTGGCTCTAGTACAACCCAGTCCATTTCACCACATTGCTTGTTGTAGTAGATCTGAAATCAAAATACAAATATTTCAAGTGCCACGACTACTGAGTTTGGACACTTGGTTTTGTTGAAACCATGTGGACAAGAATTGAAGAAAATGAAGGTAGAAGGATTACACACTTCTAAAGGAGAGCCATTGGACTTTCATTAAATTCTCTTCAATCCTCAGATAGGACATTTCTTGTGCAAGTGTCACTCACTGGGATAATAATCTGAAGCAATTTCATGCGCCATTTGTCAAGTTCATGTCCTATTTCTGAAAGATGGGGGTAATCAAGCAGAAATAATTCTTGTGTCTTATTTGTCACTTCACTTGATGCAAATTGGACTGATCAATGTTTTCCCCAGAATCTAAAAATTCGTAAACAGTGTTCTGAAAGGACAGAGGAAGTACATATTAAAAATGGCAATATTGATGAAAACCTTTTTTTAAATGTGGGGAAAGTGCTTTACTAAACCCAAGGACTCTACATTATGTATCCAAATTCCTTTCTTAACACTTAAAACACCTGAACCCCCAATGTTGATAGCTGATATTCAAGTTTCTCATAAGACAATGCAGTTGATTGTAAAACCTAACAATTTTGTAATGGTCATTGCACATATATCAAACAGTTATAGCCTTGATCTTGTGGGTGCGGTAACCTCTACTGTCCTACAATAAATAAAAAGTCCAATCAGAACATTATTTAAGTACTTTAATTTGGCTTGATCACGGTATCTCTTGTTGCTCATTATTTGACTCCCTCACACCTTGCCCGCCTCCTGGAAGATGGAGTTTGGTAAAAAGGCATCCCAGGCAACTTATCTCTGAGATGAAATGAAGATCCATATCATTAGTCATACCTCACTCATTGCAGTCAGGAAGACAGCTGCAGTTCGATGTAAACTATCATCAGCTGATCTGTTAACAGTCTGCACCTTACAACAGAACTGTGTCCATGAAATGACTGGATATTTGGCTTGATACCATGTGTGCTTCAATCGTCTGATCTCTTCACACAGTCGAGGCATTACTCGACTCCCCTATTCAATCAAAGTAAAGAATAAATGCAGGTTTGGTTACAGTCCTATATTCACTCTAGATGAGACTCAGTGTGTGACATGGAAGACCGATCAATCTTTGATATAAACACATGTATAATGATAAAGATTGACCAGTCCTCCATCCATATCAAAATGAAGAATCCGATGAGCTCAAATTTCAATGAAATGTTGAAACTATAGTCCTTATCATATCAAGTTAGACTTATACCCCTAATCTATAAAGGAACACAAGCTTGTCAAGGGTTGATAACAATAATAATATTAACTAGAAACGAGTTTGTAACGAACAAACACTGGGGTTTCGGCTTTGTTGTCAATGTTGAATTAATGTAATAATTAATTTGACACCTGATGACATCACGATGATGAAAACACGTTTTTCGTACGAACGTTGTTATAAGCTACAAGACGGTACAAAAATTATAACTCTTATACGTTATGGTTCAGACGATATAAAGTTTTAAATAATTGTAAATAATAAACTACCATGCCAATGCTAAAGTAATTAATAAGCTATACCGCACAGACCTTGAAATAAATTGTGGTGGGAGAATGCAATGAAATTGTGCGAGAACAAACCGCTACTAATATCCCAAAACACTTCCGTATTTAATAGTTCGAGGACTCTCCACAAACAAGAGGGCGCTATACAGGTGCACCGTTAACTGTAGAAACGAAGCAGCGAACCAAAATGAACGATACAAAGGTCGAACGATGCCATGCGCGTGGACTGTGGGCTATGCCTGGGTACGGGTCATGCTGTATGCAGCGTGTTACGATGCCTAGCGTGGGAAGCAATGGCTGTGTGGTGGAAGGCCGTATGCGATGTACAGCGTGAATTACGTGCAATGTACACACACAGACGATCATGCTTTGTTGACGATACGTGTTTTTAAATCGTTAATATCGTCATCAAAGGATTTTTAAAAAACTCGGTCAAACTACTGCTTGATCTAAGTTAGAGCACAGGCTTTCATTTGATGTATTGTTTGTGTCTTTTAAGACTGTAGTTCCTGAGATCGAACGCTAACAAATTTCATGTGTAAATGCTATGAGAGTTTTTCGGAAAGAAGAATAATAATGGAGAAAAAAATAAATAAATCTCAACGAAAACAAAGGTGGTTTCGGCTGATGGCCGAAACCCCCAATAATAATAATTATAGTGCAATTTATAAACGGCTTTTTGTGTGAAACAGACCAAAGCATATAAACAGTTATAATTTTAAACTACACAAGAACAAACTACACTAAAAAAATATTACCAATTAAAACAATCTGAGAAACTTACAATTTCAAAACTACAGGAAATATAAAGAGATTTAGCATGTCTAATAAATTATCAAAGAAATGACTAGCCATCTCTCCATGAATAGAAATCCAAACCACAATAAATAGATACATTACAGAGATACATAACATAAACCATGAAGATTCAAAAACATGGCAACAATAATATTTACAGTTAACACAGATAAGCTATTGAGTTTTCCCCAAAGCAGCACCAAAATTACCAAATAAAAACTCCAAGAAATATATCACTTAAAACTCTATGAAAACTAAAAATTTAGAAATAGAATTCATACAAATACCCAGTAAAAACTAGGACATGTATTGTGTTAAATGTCGAACCATCCTTTGATTTGACAACTTGAATACTTCCTGATGACACACTTCCTTACCTTAATACGAGATGCAAGGGACTCAAGTGTGTCCCTTACTCTAACCATCGCCTTGGATCCATACTTCATGCTATTTATAGCAATGACATCATTCAATACATTGAGATGATTGGAAAATTCTGCTTGAATCTGTTTCAGCATTGATGCAGCCAGTGCTTTACCTAGTGATAATAAAGCCATACACGGATTTCATGAGGCATTACTCGACTCCCCTATAATTTCAATCAAAGTAAAGAATAAATGCAGGTTTGGTTACAGTCCTATATCTACTCTAGATGAGACTCAGTGTGTGACATGGAAGACCGATCAATCTTTGATATAAACACATGTTTATAAAGATTGACCAGTCCTCCATCATTATCAAAATGAGGGATCTGATCAAAAGTATGACAGACTCAATTTTCATAACATACTCACAGTACTAGCATACATCTCCACCCCCTTTTAAAACTTTCCACTATGCACAAAGGAAAGCTTTTGTTGGAAAATGTTAAAATCTCACCAAAGTTGTTTGAATAATGCAATTGTAGAGCATTTGGTTGTATTGATCATGACAAACTTCACTGTATTATACTTACCCTCTATGTGGCTGGTCAGTTGATCTAGATGGGTAGCAACAAGTACAACGTCAGGTTTAGTCTGGTAGGCAAAGTCATGTCCAGCTTTCACAAAGGCCAACCATCTTCGTAACTGCAGTCAGAATGGGAATCTCGCTAGTCTTACACACATACTTTTGCGTTTATTTTGTTCGTACAAATGTGTTGTTACCCCTTGTATTATGACGATACAACATTAAACCGTGCCTTCACCTGGGCCAAAAGACGATATTGTTGCCCTCCACTTTTTACCATTACAGTGTATCTAATTCATGTATTCACAGATTGTCTAGTTATGATATATAGAAATAAACAAACAATTGTTTGAACAAATTTTATTATTACAACTCAGAAAATCTCTGGATGAGAAAACTGTAGACTATCATCTCTTACGAGCATATAGATGTGCATCACTTCATCAGATAATGTTCTAAATACTATGTGTGGTACTTTCAGTCATGAAAAAAAATCACCCATAAAGAGCTGTACAGAGTGCAGGGACAATTGACTGAAGTAAAATTGTCATGTTTTGATTGGATCACCAGCGGGTTCAGATTTATACAATAATTCCAACATGTCACAATCAGTAGGAGTAATTACTATGAAGCAGTTTTGTATTTGAACAGGTAACTTGTTTTTTCACTGTATTTCTCATATCCAACTTACCGATTCATATTGGTTTTGTTTGGTGATGTCATACACAAGTACATATATGCAGTTCTGTGCACCGAGGAACATAGCGTGGGTCACATGATATTCAAGTTGCCCAGCACAATCCCAGAATGCAAAGGTTCCAGCTCCGGGTACATTGCATTTACTCAGCTCAATCCCTGGCGTTGCCTGGTAGTCATGATAACCAGTTGGTAAGTTCTGCCAGTTACCAGGCAGCCACCACTGAGGCTTCTGGATGTATTTGAAAAAGCAAAATAAAAAAGAAACCAGGATGAAGTGATGATTGACACAGTACGAATAAAATTAATAATTAAAGAGGAGCTTTTTTCAGTTTCTTCTTCTCAAACAAGTTGACAAAATTCAAATGAAAGCAACAGTCAAATGATGTAACTATGCCATGGACTGGGAAGTTGTTATTTTCATGTTTGAAATTAATACAATACTTCTGGTTTAAATTAGTTTTGCCCTTGTATAAATACTCCGCACTTTCCTGAGGCAACAATGGTGATATAATTATACAAATCCTACTTTACCTTGACTAGTGCCTTCTGCAGTGTAGTTTTACCAGCTTTAGGATCACCGATTAAGAACAGTTTGACAACGTCAATGGGAACAGTCCCCATTTGAACTAACTTGTCATACTTTTGCTTCTGTAACATTAAAATCACAATATTAATATAAAGAGATTTTTAATGGGAGTTGGTTTAAATAATTTGGTGCAATGTATCTCTTTGCTTTAATGGCTGAAAATGTTAAAGACCCAGCTGGCCTCCTTGTCTATGCAGCTCAGTGACTCTAAATCAAAGTCTTGGGTAAAGATTTGGATCAAATTGTACTAAATCTCCTATGTGTTTTTGGAAATTCATGTTTTTCAGAAGTATTAAATAGTCAGCCTCTCCCTTTGATGTCCGTCTTGACTCATTTTGCCAACTTTTAAGAAATAAAAACAGCCCATCTTTTTTTTTAACTAAAATGCTCAATGATAAGTGTTAATTATGTGTTTTTTGTGTGTATCTTTTATTCTGTAATGCAACCCTTGAGCATCATGATTTGACTGTTTTTAACTATCCAGAATAGAATATTAAATAATAGAATGTTAACGTTCACTGAGTAAGCCTGGCTGCATGGTCAAGCTTTTTAAACCAGCAGTGATCTACATGTAAGCTGAGTGATTCACTGTAAACTGAGGTAGAAAGCAATTCAAACCTTCTCTGCTTGTGTAATGATCTTGGCAGCTTTACCTGACCTACGAGGCAGCAAACCACTCGGTGTCTTACCCTCCTAGTTTGTATTGACAAAAAGGGGTCATTAAATATCAAAGGAACTGTTTAATTAAAATAGTGGAAAATTACACAATAATTAAAACCCTAATCAATAATTGGGGGCAGTTTTATCACTTTTAAGACAAAATATAACGAATACATAATATAATTGGTCAAATCTTTGACTCACAGATAGTTCAGCAATTGCCATTTGTAACTACCGGTACTACAATCAAAATAAATTGAATATTACTAGAAATACCATACTTTCCATTGACTCCTGTATTTAGGATTCTAGAAACAATACAAACATGTATGATTTGATTGAGCTTCCTGAAATGTCACAAAATGTAATTGTAAGGATTATTGTTACTTAACTTTGAACGTGCATTTTGAATGGTTATCACATGAACCACAGGCACCATTTTTACTTAAAAGGAGAGGAAACTATTGCATTATCTTTTCATGTCCATATTCTACTGGTGTGATTTCTGATTCTAGTCTTGATGGTTCTACTGTTACTTTGTATTTTTCTATAAGGTTTAACATTGTAAAAAATCAATGTTTAACAGTTTGTAAATAACTGTACAATTGTAAGATGTTTAAATGGTTTCATGTAGTATTTTTAAGTGTTCAAACCAAAATTAATGTTATTGTATTTTAACTTCCGCATGAATTGAATGTTAATACTAGTGTTATTTATTTGTACTCAATTACACAACTTAACTACCACACTGGATCTAGTAGGCCTGTACAAGAGTCACCATTGTGGTACTTATTAAATATTTAAGGTGATTTAGTTTCATGTTAAAGAGTGTCACAGTTTGTCCTAAGACCCTTTGTACTGCGACCGGAAAGATAACAAAGATTAGATTGCAAACCCGAAATAATTACAACAGGGACAAACTCATGTAATATTTACAGATTTATGTACAATTAATTCACCACTTGGCTTCTTTCACCTCTTGAGTATTTACAATTTCTAGCCAGAATGAACATGATTGAATTAGTCCCAACTATATATATCGATTCGGTGTGGAACTTATCTATTTACAAATTGATTGAGTTTGTCAATGAAATTATCTAAGGTAAATACTTAAATACAATAAACTCTTCGAGGGTTTTTATTTAAATTCCTCAAAGTAAATCCTTCTCTTGTAATTGAAAATAAACCAACCATTAGTTTTTGATCCCATTAGACCACAAAAGAATGATTGTTTGTGTGGATACTACAACCCAGATCAGTGACACATCCAATGACACAAAAGTAATTGATTCTGAAATTACCTTTATATTATTATTAAATTTCAAGATCATACAACTACGTACGAGTATAGCCAAACCCATAGAGTGTATCACACAAATTTGAGTCACACCCTTTGATTATGTAAATGCACAAGTATGCAAAACTTAATCTGGTACCTCAAATTGTTGTACTGGATACAAATGTGTAATTACAAGTGGTACCAGTTTAAATCACAGTTACTAGTATTAACCAAAAATATTTGATCGTCAAAATTCTCTCGTCTCTATAAAACTGTATTGTACCAGCTTTGAGCTCTCAACAAGATAATGTAGTTTCTCAGGGTATCAGTGCAAATAAAATTATACAGTTCACCGTGACACCGGTCAATCCAGCGATGCTCAATTAACGCTGTACCATTGGTGGTGGTAGTATTGAAAAACTTGGAGTTCGGCCTTGCCCACTCCTCTGCAGCGCCCAAGGTCGTCTCTTCGACGCAGGCTTAAACAGTTCAAAATGACGAACTCACACACCACCCCATACAAAGTACACCTTCAGAAACGGGTCCGCCTTCAAGCGTCAAACACCCCGTGTATAAGATACGGCTAGGGCCATCTAATAAATAAAAGAAAGATTGGCCACAAATACAAAGGAATAATGTCCGACAATGTCAATGGTTCACAAGACGAAATATCTCAACTGTTATGGCAAATCACAATTCTCATTCCTAATAACCGTTGGCTATTAACTTCTTACATTTATATCAAAATGACTCTTTATAAATCTCCGGTTGTAAATACAACTGGATTCAAAATCTGCAACACTTTTCTTGTGATTCTTATATGAAACTGGATAATAAATCAAAGATAAACTTACGGTTTCTCTTGCCGTTTCAAATCTTGGATTGCCGATCCAACCGCTCTCCGTTCGCTCAACCCAATTGCCTACAAGCAATCTGTATTAATCTGCTTCTGGTGCAGCAAAAGTGGCAGCCTTGAGAAATATATATATACGCTGGTGGCTCTGGAGATCAGACAATCTCTCTCTCACTCATGTCATCACGACCATGCTCAAAAATGCTCTACTCTGGCACACCCAAAAAACACTCTTATACCTGGCAACAATCCATTTTCATGCAAAACAAACATTGGTATGCCAAACATAACTTCATTCATAAAAACCTGAAGGAACCTACACACAAAGAACTAGAATATGATGGGTGAGCACTGTAATTGGAATACAACAGGAGAAAATCTTCTAGGTATGTGTCACACAAAAGAAGGGTGGAACCTACTGCTCAGCTACTCTGTATTGTTAAACAAATTAGTCAGTTATTTACATGTTATTAAAGAAATCCATGGCCCTGGTTGATGAATATTCAAAAAGGAATACAAGTAAATGAATATGCATGAATAAGTTCACAAGTACTTCAAGTGGAACATTTCAAACACTGCAATAAAAAGGGAATTCTGACAAAGAGCTTTGTAAATTTATTCAGTCCACATCTCTATTAATAAAATGCTGAGATTGATCTTATGACACAAACTATTAGTGGTAGGGACAGAGTAAGATTAATGAATTAACTCTTCGTGACACCATGAAAAAAAATCACACCATTTCCCCATGCCTTACTCCTTGAGTAACAGTTGGATTTTAGCGTGTAATACAATTCTGTGAAGAACCAAATCACTTTTAAATCACCAAATCACTTTTAAATCACCCAAAGCATTAGATATAGACCCTTTTGACTAAATAAAATCAATTCAAGCAAAATTGTATTTTGAGATGAGCCCACACGTCTCTTTCTGCTCAATCAACCATTTCTTTGAAAAACACCCTTTGTTTACACAAATTAGCAAGGCTGAGTAATTGCTGTACAATTCCTATGGGAATTTCTGGAGAGCGGGTCATTGTTGGATTGTGTAAGTGAAAAACAAACCCCGGATAGTAATAGGCCTAAGACTTTTGGCATGCTATTTGCCTGGGTGCAGTTGTAGAACTTGGAATTTTTTAGATTCTTTGAAAAAAAAACCTGGCGGAGTACCGACTTTTTAATTAAAAACTGTTACTCAATAAGTGAATGATAGTGTCATTGAGTGTTAAAGAGGCTGCCAGTATAGATAGACTGCAATATAATGTAAATCGGCCGTCTTTAGGCCTACGGGGCAATTTGGAACACACAGTCATGCGTTTTGCGTGAGAACACCCTACAGCATGGGCACACGAACAAAACTCACTGCACGATTGGTTAGGGCACAACACAGTTGCGTTAATATTTAGAGCCCTTGACGCACCTACCTAAATGCAATTTGCCTAAAGAGATGGCGTCTATTGGGAATTATTTATAAATATCTAGAGTATCTCTATTGGTTTATGACTTACATTATTAATGAGCAGAGCATCAGAACCAGCTGTGATGAGTAAATGACATATGTCTGCATTGCCGAGACTTGCTGCTACATGTAACGCACAATTACCATTCTAAAACAAAAAACACATTTAAAAATATGTCAAATTTCCTAAGTCTACACAATACTGTGTATTTATCGAACAATAAGTACCATAAGTTTTTTAATAGAAGAAATGGCATGATCCGTATCAATCTGTCGGACTATTAAGCTGTCGGAACAATGGGCTGTCAGACAAGTGGTAAAAAACTTATTTTTTGTTGTAGTTGAAAATATCTAATTGGGTCTAGTTGGGAAAAAATCAAACTGAATCCAACTGAGTCCAATTGTGTCCAATTGTGTCAATTGAGTCCAATTGGTTTTGTGCCAATACACAACATTGGACAAATTGTTTCCATTTGGAAAATTGAATCGGAAATGTTGGTAAGGGGTAGCTCGTCACTATCATTCAACACACATTATTATTAATTCATTATGTATCACCTCCTCATTACCTCCTCATACAATATTATTTTAATAGATTTTAAACTTGCATCTTGATAAAAATAATATTTTGTTTTACCCATACACAAATTTGTGTTAAGTACTGTATACTCAGAACTTTCCAGAGTCTTGTGAAAAAATGCAAAGGTAAATTACACGGGTAGTTTTCAAAACCACGATCTTTGCCATTCTAGAGCACGTTTTACAACTAGACCACATAGATTGCCCAGTAGATAGAGAGAATTTGAATTTTACATTTGAGCAATAACTCTTTTATCCCTGAGTAAATAACAACTTACTTTGAAATTAAATTCAAATGTTAATATTATTATCAACCTATAAGTGTCAGCGTACAACTTTGAAGAAACTTCTAGCAGTTATGTTCCTGCCCTGTGTACTAATATAAACGTTTTTAACAGTTAATTCTGAGGTGAAATACCCACCTGTTTAATTGAAAACTGCACACACACACCAGTCAAAATTGCTGTATTCCTCAGTATTGCAAACTGAGATTAATTAGTAATCTGCTACATGAAGCACTGTTTTCTTACTAAGGCATTGATGCCTATGATATATGTCAAGGTGTTTGTAGTTTAACTTAACTCATAGAAGCTTTCTGCACTTACCTTATTTCTTGATGTGATATCAGCTCCATTCTGTAGAATGATTTTACAGGTTACCAGTTTGCCACTAGTTACTGCTGCATGTAGTACTGTATCACCAAGCTGCTTGAAGACAAGAACATTATTGATATGTGGCTCAATAGTGACACCCAAATCAACATCTAATCCAATATGTACTGCTTCATCAAAAACCTTCATGGCAAAAATATTTGTTTTTCGAGGTAAACAAATTACAAATTGATAGGTAAATTGTCTTCCAAGGTTTCACATTAAATACAAGAAACAATTACAACAAACTTGTTTCATGCGACTAAGAACTATATAGTCTACTACATGTACAGAGTATAAAACCATGTTCTTGGTAACAGCCGATTGTTGGATTAGGATGCTACCTGCTAAACATACAAAGCAAAACCAAAGGGCCTTACAATGTAACAGCCTCATAAAAAATCAATCTTTGCTATAATAGAAGTAATAATAATTTGCAGGGGGCCTTATGTGAGGGCCTCAAGGTGCTTCACAGATAAAAACAGAAGCAAAAAAGTAAGGAAAGAATAAAAAGTAAGCCGAAGTACAAGTTACAAGAAACAAGTTGTTAAAAATAACAGTAAAAGACTCAAAAACCTAAAAAGTACTAGAAACAAAATGTTGAAAAACTAATCCAAGAGACAATAAGCTACAAAATAAAACTGTTAATTAAGGAATCTTGTGAGAGGAGAGGTTACTAGCATAGAAAACCCTCTGCCAAAAGATCCTCAGCATCTGGCTATAACCCATAGATCATTACCATACAATTCAAGCACAAACTATTACTAACCTGATTCTTAGTGAGAATATCTGCACCTCGATCAAGTAGTGGTTGACACATTTGGTGGTGTCCTTGTATACAGGCTATGTGTAGTGCAGTATTACCATCCTGTGGATTGAAACCATAGCACTCTTAGTCTACCAGACTATTGGTTCAATATTCACAGTACCAATAATCAATAACTGAAATGCTCTCAAGTGTGAGTACAGGAAGCATGTGAATAGGGGAACAAGTACTCCATGCATACAACATTTGACTAGAAACAAATGGACCGCGAGTTAAAACAATTCTGTCATGAAATGTGAGCACTTTCATAGGGTTAGGGTTTTGTTTGTTTTTTCTTTTTTTTTAAGCTAGCGAGATTAACAATTCAAAACCATTGAAATACTTCAATTTTTTTTTTACTTTTAAAGCTGTGCAGTTTGTGTGTGGGTGGGGGATGTTGGCATTTATTCAAAGCTCCAACCCCCCCCCCCCCCCCACCCAGATGTTAGTTTTGCTGCCTTTCTAACAATGACTACACTTACCTTATTACGTGCATTGACATCAGATCCCTTATCAAGTAATATGCGACATGTGTTGATTTTACCGCTGGAAACTGCAGAGTGCAGTGGCGTATTGCAGAACTTTAAAGAAATCAAATGTATTAATAGATTCAGACACAAATTGGGAAAACACCAGTTTCAGCCACATTACATGAATTAAAATTAAACGGTATGTAAAAATAAAATATTTGTTATACATTGTTGTTGTTTTCCTCCACAAAATGTTTAATGAAAAGTCAAGTTGTGATTTAAAGGACTAAGGTTTTGCAAATACCATATGAATGATTCCCTTCTAAGGAATGTGCTTTTAGAGAAAGGGTATCACACAAAGTATCAACTTATCAAGTAATAAACCACAAGGGAAACTGACTGGGTAACTTTTTTAATAATTTGGGTTTGAACAGAAAAATTGACTGGAGCGGGAAGTTTGAAAGTTTCAACTTCTCAGATTGTTTATTCCAATTACGGATTAATCTTCCTGGGCATGGAGATAACCGTTCCAGTTCTTTGGTGATGTCTCAGGAACGCTACCAGAAACTTTCACAGGTTAGTTTTATTGTAAATATGTATATTTACGTAGAATTGAAACAATCAAATGGTTCCCAAAAGCAAAGGTATACTTTGCCTTTAATGGATTGAATTGTTGTCGTTGTTGTAGTTACCTGATCCAATGCAAACGGACTCGCTCCTGCATTTATGAGTGTCTTACAAGTGTCTACATGGCCAGCAGCCGATGCCTCATGTAAAGCACTATGACCATGCTATAAAAGACAAATCAGACGTCAAATACATTTCATTGCATAACAACCAAAAGGTTTTAACAAACATAATTTGGTCTTTCCAACAAAACATCCAACACAAAACTGTTTCTACTGGTTGATAAATGTCATTCAAAAGATAACAAATAAGTGTATCCAGTGTTAATTGTAGTTGTAGGCAGTGGCGTAACTCGGGGGGGGGGGGGGGGGGCACGTCCCCCCCAGGTGCCCCCCTCCCAATTTGGAACCCGCCATTACGGAGATAAAGATCCACTTTGGAAATCTATAATTGATTTGCCAGCAGTACCCACTAGAAAAAATGGTGCCCCCCCCCCCCTTGTGCCCCCTTAAAAATTACCTTAGTCATGCCGCTGGTTGTAGGATTTGAAAATTTGCATAGTGAAGATAAATTCAAGTGAGGTTTGTGTAGACACTGTAATGGCCTGAGTGCAATTCAATTGTATAACACCCACACTCCACAGGTGCATGATGGGAAAAAGCACATGAGAAGTTTGTACACAATATATTATACACAGTGATCGTGAAGCAGAAGTTGTCTCCGGTCTGTTTTCTTCGTTGGTTTTTACTCTATAAAGTTGTCATACAAGGACAACACAGACACCATGTAATAAATCTCTCATGAGATGTGGTAATTCTGAGGTTCTTATCTCAGAACCACCACAGCTCATACAGAGATTTATTACATTACACAAATCTCACTTGCTTATTTAGATGGAAGCAGCGCCCTAACCAGGGGGTGCACCATTTTTTTTCTAGGGGGGGGGGGCACTTCTGGCAAAGTTTCTGTTTGTCCTTTCTTTAAAAAGCCCATTTTCAGAGTATTTTTGATGTAGTTTACTATTTCTTATTAGATTTCTGCGTGTAAATGGAAAAACAGTTTTAAAAACTCAAAATTATCACATTAAAATTCCAATCCAAAATGTCAAGAATTCAAATGGGGGGGGGCACCCAGGGGGCACGGACGTCAATTTGGGTGGCAGGAGCACCCCCCCACCCCTTAGTTTTCGCCACTGGAGGGAAGTTTGCACTGCAGAGCAACAGGGATTTGGTCAATCATGAGCCAACTTTCACAACTCTCTTTGCGTGGCTCATGCTCTTACTGATGAATGGAACTATCAATATCATACATTAGTAACAGCAACGAAAATCCTGCCCAGATAGTGAAACAGCCTGAAGTAAAAGAAAAAAGTGTAAACACTTCCCTATGGTGGTATGTTACCGTACCTGGTTTTTGGCTGTGACATTAGCTCCTGCAGATATCAATGCATGACAAACACCCCTGCTTCCCCAAGAAGCTGCAGTTAACAAAGGAGTATCACCAAACTAAATTAAGATAGATGGGAAGAAAAATAATTTTAAAATCCATAAATATCCTATCGTAAGGGTCATGTAAATCTTTTTAGAAACTCAGCATAATCAATGTAATAGCAATTGTACATCTAGAAGTCTACTATCAATACTCATGCCTGTGAATTGAATACATTTTGTGCCAATCGATACAAAATCCAATAGTAAAATATGAAGTGGCACCGACTGCAATTTAATTGTTCACGTTTCACAAACCCCTGAATACGCTAAATCAGTCCTTGTTCCAAGTACAACTGTGATGAATCACTAAAACTCATCAATTTAACAGTTGATTCTTTTCTGAATTAAAATCTGTTAATGTCTTTAAGAAATCATATTTATATGGCTGTCCAAACTGAGTTTTATTAATAAGACAATGTGTTCATGCCTAGGAACAAATTAGCGTTATACACAAATCCAGCAGGCACAGTTAACGGTAAAAGGATGTTCAATCCAAAAGCGAACTGGTTAATATTTAGTATTCGGACTCATTCATTCAATTATGTTTATAATCCTTGTACTAACAATGCTAATGAACTCAACATTAATATCTTAATAGAATTGTATATCTATTAATTAGTAACAAGTAATAAACCACAATGAACACTGACTTGGTAAACTTTAGAATAATCTTGGGATGAACAAAGACAAATGAACCACAGCTGGACTTGAACCTGTGACCTCCGGATTAATGTGCCAGGTTTAAGACATGCAATAGTCAAGTTTTCTTTGTTCAATCCAAACTTTATAAACGATTGTACCTGATCTGTCTGCTCCAGCAATGCTGATGCTTGTAATATGGCTTTACAGGTGTACAGATGACCACTCTTAGCAGCGTAGTGTAAAGGACTCCTTCCATTCTATATTCAGCAGAAACATACACAACATTCATGGTTAAAAGAACTGATTCAGTTACAATAAAGAGCCAATTAATCACACCTTATATGGCAATGAATATGATTATGAATGCTTGTTATGTGTTTTAATGATGACATATTCTTAAAAATGAGCTAGATCTGATAAATGAGAAGATTACTACAATCAAAATCACCAACAAGAGTTAAATCATTCTGATTGGTCTAGAACTTGTCATGAGAGTAAATAATAAGTCAATGTTGATTAAAGCTTTCAAGATGTTGTACAGGATCCTTGATCAAACTTACCAAGTTGAGCAAATCAAGTTCTTTAAACGAAACTTCAATTTAAGCAAATCAGAGAGACATCCGAAAAGGAAAGTGGCATTGGTCCTAACATGTGCAGTCAGGCTCCAAATTTTGCAAATTACCATCACATCAATTAAAAATATCACATGGTTTAACTCTTACACCGATATGAGTGTTAAGAACTGTACTTTCCCAGATTCCAGTGCAAAAATACACAGGCATATTACTTGAAAGGGATTCAAACCCAGGACCTTTGCCATTTAAGAGTAGATGTCTTACCACTAGACCACCTGGATTGCCTGATAGCTAGAGGCAGTTTGGGTATAACCAAATAATATTCTTTATCCCCTATCCAAGTTTAACATATCTTAAAAAGTATTAACATTATGTATGGATAAAGACAAGGTAGCAAATATGGTAAAAACAGAATTCACCTCCTACACCCTGAGTCTTCTCTTTAAGACTGTGTGGTAAAAGTTATTATTCCTTCATTGCAGAAAATTCTAAATATTACCTTTGTACACTGTTCATTAACCACTTTCAATCGGTTTGGTGATACACATACTTCAGTATTAGCACTACCTTTTTTGTTAACTGAAAGAACGCATAAAAAGTAAGCATGGGATGTTAAAAGTCTTGTTTGACTAATTGTGTTTCCAGCATTTAGTTTGTATAAAACAATCGAACATCCATCAACCATGTTGGATGTATCTCCTTTACTGTACCAAAACCACAACAACTATATAGAATATATTGTTACCAGTCTTTGAAACATATTTAAATATCGTTTCAAGTACCGATAGTTTGTTGAAATTTTGTAAGCTCAAAACTTGATGAACTTTCCAAGTTCATACCAAAAGTATGTTAATTATGATTCGTGATAGAACATTAGCACTCCCATTAAAAAACAGTGCTAGGAAAAAGAACTCTTTAAAAAATCTACATTATAATGCAAAAACAATGAGGCCCAGTTTGTGCATAATGTCATTTGTCATACCTACTTATATCTGTCTTTTGATTTTTTCGCCAAATAAACAATACTAATGATAGTAAAGGTAGGGTCATTGATTTGTTTTTGTCGACGTAATGCTGATTTACAGGCCACGTTTTTTAGTAAAAAGTGTATTTATAGCCACCTATGAACATTTCAGCTGAATACAGTGTCTATACTTGTTGATAAAAAAAATTGGTGTTTACATCAAAGAACATCAAACCCATCCACATTTAACAAGGTGATGCTGTACCAACTGCATCTCCGGCCAAAGCAATTCAATGTACACCAACAAAATTTGAATCTCCAAGACTTGCCATGAATTAAATTGGAGATTCAAATTTTCTGAAGTACTTTGATTTCTAATCAATGGTGGCATTTTAGAAGAAACAATTGTGAAGGTTGCTTGCTAAAATTAGCATCTTTATAACAAGTAAGCTCTTTGAAAGAATTTGTTTCTTCTTATTTTTTACCTTTAATCCTCACATACCTTATCAACAGCATTTACCCCTGCACCTGCCTGTATCAATATATCACAGATAACATCATAGCCGCTGCCAGCAGCATAGTGCAATGGGGTCCTGGCAAACTGATAACACAAAAAACAAAAGTATTACAATAATAATGGCAAAATTGCAATTATTTTGAATATCCTTTCCTTTTTCTTCTTCTAACTTACATGCAATGTTGTCGTAAATAGCCTTCTCATGGGATATCATCTGGCCTGGCTGACACAAAATTGTGGTGCTCTTGGTGATGACAAAAAGAAACTAATCCCAAGTTCACAAGACTTGGGTAAACACGTTGTATGAAAAGGGTCTTGAAAGGGTTTAACGTGTTGGTCATAGTGCACTTCTTTTTACATCACAAAGGCAGGTTTCTCTGGAGTTCAAGTTAATTGTTTGACAATGTTAAAATACGTACCAATAATGGTATATCTCTAGCATTGACATTGGCTCCTTGCTGTATACAACGCTTGAGTTTATTTGTTTCTCCACTCATAGCTGCTGATAACAAAGTCTCTGTAGCAGCACTCCCCATGGTGTGAACTATGTAATGTAAGAACTTCTTTAAAATACTGCAAAATAGAATAAAACTCTTGAACAGTTCAACCATGCTCTTTGAGAGAAAAATAAAATGAGTCGGAAGGGCCGTCCAAACAAATGGACGACTCACTCAACTCTTTCAAGGTACATGGACTGTACATACTGACAATAGGCAGTTGTTATGAGAGCACTTTATCACACCTCAAGGGTGTCTTAACACTCATTGGTTACTCCAGAAATGCAGAGCTATATGCTTGAATTGTGAAACTCTTATCATACAATAATTTGGCACAATCTGCAGCCAACATATACACTGCGGCAAACCCCTTATTCTTAGGAAAAGTAACAGTAAAGTGAACTGGGTTCTTATACATGCATTACACACACACACACGACCTAGGGCCTTATATATGTACCCAAACCGATGCTAGAGAATAAACAAGTCCCCTTTTTGTCAAAGCAATCAATATTGCTCACTTATACCCTCTGTGATATAAACCTATTACATGGAACAAGACAAAAATGTGACTGTACTGGTTTACTAGCAATGATTTTCCAATAACACTTACCGAAAGATGACAAGTTGACGGTCTAACAACTGGCAGTTACAGCAAAACTTAAAGTCACTACAGACAATTTTACAATCCGTTGTCTGATTACAGTCTTCTGCATGGTAAAACTGTAAAACACTCAGTTGCAAACAAGGGAACGTACACAATATTTGAGACTAGGCTATATGGAGCTATACAAGATCTCCGTTTGGATGCATTACTGAGTACGCTATAATGTGACAGGAAGTTGGATATTAGTATTTACCTGTAGGTAGTGTTAAAGGAGAAGGTGGCCCTGCTTGAACTCAGTCTGAATCATCATACATATTAAGTAGAGGCAGTCCAACAAATGCAATCCATCACTCCCTTTAATCATGTATTGACATGCAACCATAAAAGTACACCAAAACACAAAAGAAAATACACATAATTGACAAAAGGTAACAATTACATTTACCAGCAAAATATTTATTCCTTTAAACTACATAGCTAAATAAGAAAAATAATATTGCTCAAAACTAAAGCTAGTACAAAGTAACTGCTGTTTTTTCTTAAAACACATTTATTAGAATGGGTACATTCATTAAGATGATTGATTGTGCTCATTTCAGTTTGGTAAATCCAAATAAGAGCCAAGTATTCAATATTTCAGAAGAAAATTTATTTCAGAACAAAGTACAATTACATGTAATGTCCCCATATCTTTTCCTTGGTTACTAAAAAACTTCCCTTTTTTTAACAAACATACGAACCGAAATCTAAATAAAATGGCATTTAAAATTCTGATCCGTTTAATAACTATTCCCCTGACATATTACTATTACTATTTTATTTTATTTTTTTCCTCAAAAGTGAACAATGTAAAAACATCTCCAAATAAATTTGGGTTTTGGGTTTTTTGTTTTTTGTTTTTTTTATCAGTCAACTTACTGAGGTAATTATTTTCTTTTGCAAAAGTTGTACACCGCACACAATTTGCAATAAACCTTTACATTAGAGTCAAAACTCCTTAATGTCTGTGAACTACTGTATAGCATTCTCAAACGGAAACTTCTTGAGGTGCAACAGAAGTCAGGAAAAAAAAGCAACAGATCATTGTAAAAGAGAAAGCATAAATCCAGATAGTGCATCGGTATTTGAGAGTTTCTCATCAATGTGTACAATTTTGTATTTGGCTGTCAAGGCCCAAGTTACAACATTGAGTATGAATCCAAAGAATGGGTCCAACAGGTCCAGTTTGCGTCAGATTCAACAAAAATGCGACTCAAGTCAGGAAATAACACATTTTTGAAAACATGTGGCAAAAAGATGGCAACAATTAGTCTTTACCTTTCTGATATTAATGTAGAATTTCAGACTTTGCATTGAACTTCCAATTGCCTTTCTATTCATTCTTTGAGTCTTACACCTCGTTTACACCAAAATACACTATGCATGTCAGCTTATTTCAGTTTTATGCAGTACATTTGGAAGACACTACGAAGATACAAAATTTAATTCAGACATGTTTAGTGTTTTGTTTCAATGTAAACCATGTTTTTAGACTAGTATCACACTACCATTTCCAGCCCTTTCAGCAGTTTTATATTAATCTACGAGGCAGTTTAAACTTTCTTGGGTATTTATGAATTCCCCATAAAAATGATCAAGGACAACTAGTTTACTTTAAGTTTGACTCAATGATAAGTACATGTATTAAAATAAACAAACATTAAGTAGGGAGAAAACAATGACCTCTGATGCTACATTATGACTTAAAACAATAGGTCCTCTAGTTTTTAAATGTGTTGGTTGGAGTCCATTGAATTTTGTGTATGCACCTTGAAAGAGAGGAAACACAATTTCACAGCAAACAACTATGTTTGCTGTACTTCTAGCAGGAATTAAGATATACAAACATTAACCATTTAGAAGAAAAAAAAATTGTTGTACAGCAAAGCAATAATTAAATCTTTGTTTTAAAGAAATTTAAACATATATTCTATGCTTTAGTTCCAGTGGACCATGATACACAATGTACAGCAGATATGTGTACTTGTTTTTACACTTTGAAAGAAGAATAAAACATTACTGCACAGCGCATACTGTGTCGAGGTTGTTTTATCTTGGTCCCTAGGCAGTTTGAATTGATTCTATAGTGATATCAGGTTTTGATTCCTATGCCCCTATAGGGACTTCTTGTGAAACTCTGCCTTCTAGTGCAGTGAGACAGACACTGAACAAAATAGTATTTTCTTTTTTTACATTATGATTTGTTTTCCCTCATATATATATATAGTCATTATCATTACATACTTGAATACCTTTCTGTACAAAGAAATATAATGATAATTTCGTTCAAGTTGAATTTATAGTCTTATACCTGGTTTACATCAAAATACACTTTACACAGACTTGATTTAATTTTATGCACTACATTTGGAAGATACGACATCCCAAGACTTATATGATTATTATCAGCTCTGAAAACTCATACAATTTTGTATTTCATAGTTTTCAATCTACAGCTGTATGCCTGCAATTTTGTTAGTGTTTAAAACAATATGTACTACTTTGATCTTAGTGTATAATAGTTCACACAGTACGGAGAAATGGCTTAAGACTAGCATCCAATAGCCATTGATGCGTAAGATTCTTTCCATAACATTAAGTGCCACAATTTTATGAAAGGCACTTTGTTTTGAATCCAAAAGTTCAAATTTAAATTGCCAAGACAAAGCCAAGCTGATTCAAAAATAAAATTAACACACCAAATGCCAAAATTTTACATCAAATTTAAAAATTGTTAATGTATAGTTTTCAACATAAAGGTGTTAAAGGATTACCTCCTTTGTCCAACGAGTGTTTTGTTTGGGTTTTTTTTCTGGTTTCGGCTGGATCTTGGTCCCGGAGGTCTTGCACAAATATCAAAAAAATTTCCTCGAGAAAGAAAATTCCTCCAGAATTTTAATCTTACGCAATCCAACAAAGGAAACATTTATTCATGCAGCATATTTTACATACCAAAAAGTACGTTTTTTAATGTATGTAGAAGTACTTCTATTATAGATATTAAGTCACTCATTACATGATCGGTACGTGAGTCATAAAAAGTATTTTAAAAACTACAGTTGTTTTTTATTCAAGGATGTACAGTGAATGAAGTTCCCTTGCAAAGCATCAAAATGCTACTACTCAAAAATCATCATTTGCTACTCATTGAATGTGCACAAAATCTGTTCAGTCAAAATATTTTGCTATGCAAAAGTGTTGGATGAAACCATTTTCTGATGTGTTAAACTCATTACAACAAATATGAAACACTTTCAAACAATTTAAAACACTATTAAAATAGGGCAGAAGATGTTAAGAAATCAAGTGATTTATTATTTTAATTGACAAACTAAGCTGAAACAATAACACAAATTTAGATATAAACTTTATGAGCTTGATTTTACTGATAAAAATAGCCGTTATACATAATTCAAATGTTTGCAATTATTAGCACTTCCAGCCTTTTCTTAAACAGCGGTTTTACATCAGGTAAAAACATTAGACTAATCCATCAAAAAGAGTAAACTTGCTGTTATATTAATGAATTTCCCATAAAAACCAATAAAGGATGACTAGTTTACTTCGTTTGACTCAATGACTCAATAATGTACATGTATTAAAACAAACATATCTCAAAAACAATGATACGGAGAAAAAATAATCTCTGGTGCTACACAACAGGTTACATGTAAAAGATACAAACCTTAATCATTTAGAAAATAGAAACTTTTTCAGCAATTCAATCATTACCCCTGTGCCTTTATTTCCAGTGGACCACGATACACACAGTCCAGCATATATACACGTATTTGTTCTAGAAGTACTGCATTTATTTTTGAAACAGTTTGATTATTTTAATCCTGTATAAAATTTACCTATATGTAATAAAACTAACCTGTGAAAATTTCATTTCAAACGGTGGTAGTGTATTTTAGATATCGCATAAAATCTACAGCGGTGTCCACGCAGGAAGAATAACCTATAATTGGAATACACATTCTGTCTCAGATTCAAATTTTGGGGGATGAAAACTTATCTTTTTCCATAACCACATTACTTCGAAGTGAAATGATTTTAAAATTGCTTTTATACAATCGAAAGCTGCTGTACTTCTAACCAAGTAAGTTTTGGGTTTTTTTGTCATTAATATTATAAGTGATTACCAAATTTTCTACCATACTGGGGGTTTACTTTTGCATATACCCAATTTCACAGCAAACAAAATTGTTGCTATATTTCAAGCAGGAATTAAGAGATAAAATATTTAATCATTCAGACAAAAAATTGTTTTATAGCAATTAAATCATATACTTTAGTTCCAGTGGACCAAGATACATACCATACAGTCACAAACTGACATAACTGAAGTGGCAAATCCAGAAATTATTTCATAACCTTAGTAAACATTATCACACCAAAACTACTGCCATACTAGCATACTTGAATAAACAACTAAATATATACACACTTTAAATGACCTGTATTTTCAGGTTTTCTTTGATCTTTTACCCATTGAAGATATCAATTGTATCTATGTAATTTACAAAAGGGAGATAATACAATTTACAGTACCACTCAAACAGGAATCAAACACAGTTGTACCAGCATTTGGGGTGACCCTTGTCTATAACTTTTCCTGGTTTTATAAACTATGAAAAGGCACACACTTTTTATTCCACTGGATTCTTTCACTGTTTGTTACAAAAGACATGTTTGCAGATGTCTTCTTCCAAGTGTTATACAATACAATTTGTCAACTGGACGTGACTGTTTTCTCATTACAATTATATTGGAGAAAAATAAGCAAGTATGAGTTTTACAGTTTATGATTTTGATTTAAATAATGGGAAAAAATAAATGTACATTGTAGCTAAACCAAGCATAACAGAAGCAAGAGAGGGTGTAAAAAGTCACAGCAAAAACACATCCTCCTCTCAATGTTCACCCTCCAAAGTTTAAATATGTCTGCCATAACAGAAAAAGCTTTAACCCTTTCGTTACCGAATTGTTTGGACATAAACAACCGCTGGTGACCGCATTGTTTGACCACTCAAGCGTGAAGCACACATTCTCACACAACACAAAGCTTTCATTCAAAGGCCATTTTTACAAACTCCATTATCTCCTTGAAGATATTGTTTAACAGCAAAATAAGTAATAAAAAAGTTCTTCCTTATTGAATTCCCTTTCATATAATCTAAAACTCATTGAGATTGGTCCAATAAATGTCAAAGTTCTTGGTCTTTCTTTCCTCAGTGCAATCTGTAATCTCAAACATTTTTTTGTACGCAACCATATGGCGCTCCGTAGGTGTTTGGCATTTCGGATCTTTCTATTCCAATTTGAAGAGATTGCATAATAGCAACCTTATTTTATTTTACCACCATTGGAAAGATCCGATCTCTATCTTTCCAATGATGGTAAGCTTGGGTATGGAGGGTGAACATGGACAAAACTACAACTTTATTACAAATGGCCTTTGTGCTCAGGCTTGAGTGCTTTTTTGTGTGCAAGCTTGGTCGACTAAAGTCGCCAATGGTAAGGAAGAGGGGGTATGAGTGCAGTCGACTAAAGTCGCCTATGGTAAGGAAAGGGTTAAACCTTTTTGTGTTACAAATTACTTGCTCCTAATTTGATTGTGCCGAGTGAAAAAAAGAGGTGAGAAATTTCCATCTTACACATTGATTTAAATGAACAACCTTTTGTTGAGATTCCCCAGGAAAATCAGAGTGGGGCGCAGGAGGTGGTGGAAGTTTAAAAGGTTAGGTGTTTATCATTGCTGCCACCATGCAAGACACAACTTATGTCTCATATTGCATGTCAATCAATACGGAAATCAACAAATTTGCATGTGTTTGTAAATATATAATCACTACTGAAAATGACTCACAAATCACCACAGTCTCTTACGTTAGTCAGTATCGAAGTGAAATATACTCTTTTTATTAAACAATAACACACAGGGTAGGTACATCTATCTAATGCTAAGTGACCACTGGAAGCCGATTAAGACTTACTGCGACTGCGTGCACACACCCGACAAAGTGAGTTCAAAGTTAACGTTCACATTCATCAAAATAACAAAATAGATACACATAATTTGCATGCAGAAACGCACGCGTTAACTTGTGTTCATTCATTAGTGCAGCGCAAGGATCTTCTCATTAATTGGTTGATTTATCCTTGCATTCCTTACAATCTTTATCGCAGATTTTTCCGATTTCCTTCCATGAAGTCACTGCCCTCTGAACATCTCGGTATTCTTTCAAACTTGTGTTATACAGATTTTAAAATAGGCGAACGGTTTTCATCTTCGCTAATTAGGTTCTTTACATCATTCACTGACACTGCGTAGGGGCCTATTTACGCATCAGACAAATGTTAAAATATTTAAATTTGTCCGACTACGCATCCGACTGGTGCGTACAACCTTGTTTTAGTTTTGTTTTAATTCAGACGCAGATGTGCAGTATGACTACGCACTGTGCTTCAATTTACACACTGCGCACTGTGCTTCCATTAACACACTGCGCACTGTGCTTCCATTTACACAGTGCGCACTGTGCTTCCATTTACACAGTGCGCACTGTGCTTCCATTTACACACAGCGCACTGTGCTTCCATTAACACACTGCGCACTCTGTTCCATTTACACAGTGCGCACTGTGCTTCCATTTACACAGTGCGCACTGTGCTTCCATTTACACAGTGCGCACTGTGCTTCCATTTACACACCGGCACTGTGCTTCCATTTACACACAGCGCACTGTGCTTCCATTTACACACCGGCACTGTGCTTCCATTTACACACAGCGCACTGTGCTTCCATTTACACACCGGCACTGTGCTTCCATTTACACACCGGCACTGTGCTTCCATTTACACAGTGCGCACTGTGCTTCCATTTACACAGTGCGCACTGTGCTTCCATTTACACAGTGCGCACTGTACTTCCATTTACACACCGGCATTGTGCTTCCATTTACACACAGCGCACTGTGCTTCCATTTACACACTGCGCACTGTGCTTCCATTTACACACTGCGCACTGTGCTTCCATTTACACACTGCGCACTGTGATAAATGGGTCCGGGTATGCGTACGCAGTGAGAGGGCAGTGAGTATAAACCGGCCTTACGACTTTACATGACTTGTAAATTGTTTTCAACAATATACAAAAACCCATTTGAAATTATTTTAACCTTGACATATGTTTCCATCTATAAGTCTAATAAAGTTTGTTCCTTCTTTAGCCCCAGAAAAAAAGTACCGTTAATAATTTCACTGTCCAATTGGACAAAAATATGCACAACACAAAGTTTTTATTTTCCCTTTTGTTGACCAAGGATAGGTAGATGTAGAGAAGCTTTTGTGTTAGTTACTAACTTTAATGAAGACATTGTTCAGAGATAGAGTCACTGGCCCAACACTCAGGAGCTGGACCCTTTGTTTACTTTCATTTACGACCGTTCGTTGACTTGTCATTTAAAGAACAGCATGCTCGTTACCTTTCCTTTCAACAGTTCAACTAGATCATTCCTTTCAATCCTCTCCAGATTAGATGATAAAGTGTTGAAAGCTTCCTCTCCAAATGATTCAAATCCCTGCTGCCACCTCACTAACATGCAGAAAATGTTGTCATTGACATTCCCATCTCCCTCATTTGTAACTATACGTAAATTTGTGGCCAATTCTGTCCATTCCGGACCTAGCTTTTTAGCTATATCTTTAAGACATATCCGAGCATCATCTTCCGTCTGAAAGTAAATGAAAACAGTGATTTATACAAACAATGTTAACACATTTTTACTGTATTTTATTGAATATTAACTGAATGTTCAATTTATTCTTCATACTTAAGTCCAAAGTTAGTCTCAAGTGAAGCTGATATTCAGCTTTTAAGGAGTACAGGTATTAGTTTTTAAAAGAAATGCAATTTCGTAGTTGACAGGAAAAAAAAGAGAAAACTGTCAAGCAGACAAATCTTTGTACATTGTTTTTCTATCTACGCTTTGGAACGAGGTGGAGTATCTAGACAAGGTCCAGTACTATTGAGGCAAGGTTGACCAAAATACATCAAACAGCACAGACTATGTGAAAGAGACTGTCGGGTATTTACATTTTTAGTTAGGCGTTCGTGCGGCAGCGCTAACTCCCCTTTGTTTTTGTTTTGTGTTTTTCTTCGCCTTCTTCTCCTAAACACTTCTGAACACCACAACTCAAGATTAAAACTGAATTGAGCCTTGAAACTCAAAAAACCATTGAACCTAAATAATGAAGGTGGCAACATATTTATGGTGTCATGATGACCTCAGCAGGTATTAAATGACATTAAATTAAAGTTTAATATTTGAAGAAAAAAATCATAACTCCTGAACCATACTTTGGATTTTTACAACATCATCGGAAAGGTCTTTAATGACTTAAACCCTAGGCCCTAATGTGACTCTAATTACATTTCGGGAGAAACTTGTTGAGCTTCAAATAATTTTTAAATAAAATTGTTAATGGTCCAGCCCGATCAAAGTCAATTATTGCTCGGGACCAGCGAATAATAGGCCGATTTTTTGGCATTCTGTGTAACGTGCTTCTGTTTTGTGGGTCACTCTCGTTTGAGAAGCCCTTGGGTTAACTTCTGCCAGCTAACATTATTTTAAACGCCACGCCAATCTTTTCTACAGAAAAAAAAACACTGCACTTATCAGACAATCTGTTTTACCTTGCTTTGCTAGTCTCAATTCCTCGTCATTTGTGATACATCTTCAAAAATTAACCAATTAACGATGCCACGATCAAGCAAGCAAATTGAACCCACTGCCGAGCCTGGGAACAAGTGCCAAAAAACACGGAAAATCAAGCAAATTTGTTCCTTCTCAGCTGAGTGCTGGTGCAGCACCCCCACCAGTCGAGGAACCGGGACGAGGACAATGACCTATCGAGGGGCTTGTAACTACGTTCATCCCGCAAGAGTCGGGTATTGGTGAGTATAGACCTTTCTTTTGCAACGTCACAGCCCAAGATTTTGCCAACCCTGGCTGGAAAACTATGGAAAGCCATAGATGCAAAACAAAAACAGATAGCTATAGTTTGTAACAATGTTACACAAATATAAAAAAATAGTGTTGAATTTATTGGAAACAAAGCAACTGATCATAGGAGGTATTTTATTTAATTAGAAGTTTGCCGAAAATGTTGCATTTGGTTGAAACATCTGTTAACACGATTGAACGTTTTACTAACATTCGGCGGGCCATGCCAACCAGCGCTGTTTGTTTATCAACAATGGAAAGGTCTATATTATAGTTGACCATTTCCCATAGCTTCCTTCTGTTGTAATATGCACGAAGTACACGTCATCATAACATTGCTTGCATCATGATATGTGGACGTGTAGTTGGTACACGCATGGAATAAAGACATGTGCAAACATGGCCACCCGCTTGACAGTTTACTGGTGAGTCCGTTCCGATTCTATTCTGATACTCTTGAACCCATCAACCAAACATAACATGGTGGCAGCAGTTGGTAGAGTACTAACCAGCGGTAGTTTACACGGACAAATAACGTCGTCATTTTGCATTTCGCTTCAGTTCTAAGACGCTGAACTTTGTGATAGATTTTATTATTATCAGTATCACTGACTTTGTACATGTACACTGTTGTATACACGTATACACGCAGGCCCTATACACGCACACGGGATCACGATGGCAAAATCTCCGTCGATGGGGGCGCTTGTTAGCGCTGCACTGATCGGTCGTCTTGACATGTATGACCAGATGGAAGACATCCGTAACTATATAGAGAGGCTAGACTTGTATTTTACGGCCAATGATATCCCTACATCTAAGCAGACAGCTGTGCTTTTGAGTGCAGTGGGCCCTACTGTGTACAAACTACAAGACAGTCAAAAGTTTAGCTGAGCCTACTCCAGTTTCTGAGAAGAGTTACAAGGAGATATGTGACATGCTCACATCTCACTACGGGCCAAAACGTCTTATTGTTGCAGAGCGTTTTAGATTCTTCAAACGAGACCAACAATCTGAGGAGACAGTTGCTCAATATGCAGTTTCACTCCAGAATTTAGCCAGTCCATGTAAGTTTGGATCCTTTCTGGATGACGCACTGCGTGATCGCCTCGTCTGTGGAATTCGCAGCGAATATGTCCAGAAACACCTATTGACCAAGGATGGTCTGACCTTTCAGAAAGTCCTAGAGGTTGCCAAGACCCTTGAGACTGCAACCAAAGATCTCCGAGAGATAAAAGGTGCCCATACCACAGCAGCTGTTCAAGCAGTCAAACCCAGACCACAACAGAGGTCATTCACCCGACGATCAACGACACCTGGTCAGAAAAAGTCGACTTGTGGTAACTGTGGACATGACTCAAGTCATACGTCATGCCCAGCAAGGGGTCAGAAATGCAACTCATGTCACAAGACAGGTCATTATGCAAAAGTCTGCAGATCGAAGTCCAGAAAGCTACATGCTGTCACTGCTCCACACGAGTCTGATGATGACAGTGAATTCTTCATCGGTTCGGTTCATCACAGCAATGCTGACCGACCACATGAACCATGGTACCAGACAGTCAATGTCCAAGGCCAGCTGGTGAAGTTCATGCTAGACACGGGGTCAAATGTCAACATAATCCCACTACGTGTTTACGACACCCTTCATCTACACAACCCACACTTGCAGCCGACTACAACAACTCGTCTGTGTGGTTACTTTGGTGGGAACACTACACCCAGAGGACAAAAGAAGCTCTCTTGTGAGGTGAAGGGCAAGCACCATGTATTAACTTTTCTCGTCATTGATGATGGTCAACCCATTCTCAGTAAATCTGCATGCACAACCCTTGGCTTCGTGCAGCGTGTACATGTGCTCAACGACAGCAGCGTTTTTGAAGGAGCTGGATGTCTTCAAGGTCCCCCAGTGAAAATCCAGTTGAAAGAGGATACTTCTCCACACTGTGTTCATGCCCCTCGTCGTATACCATTACCCATGCTTCCAAAGCTTAAGTCGGAGTTGGAGAAGATGGTAAAACACGACATCATCACACGGATCACCACCCCTACTGATTGGTGTGCCCCGATCGTCATAGCCCCTAAGAAGAACGGAAACATCCGTGTTTGTGTTGACCTACGACAACTCAACAAGGCTGTGGCGCGAGAACAGTTTTCAATTCGTACCATGGAAGAAGTGTTGGGCAAGAATGCCGGAGCACAGATTTTCTCCGTCCTCGATGCAAAACACGGTTTTTGACAGGTTCCCCTTCATGTTGACAGTCAACACCTGACCACTTTCATCACACCTTTTGGCAGGTTCTGCTTCAAACGCCTTCCATTTGGTATCACTTCAGCACCCGAGCTGTACCAGAGAATTATGAGCGATCTACTGGTAGATTTACCGGGAGTAGTCGTCTATATGGATGATGTCCTCGTCACAGGCAAAACGCAGGAAGAACATGACCAGCGTCTACATCATGTCCTGCATGTTCTACATGGTGCTGGATTGAGGTTGAACAAGGAGAAATGTAAAATCTCACAGGAGCAAGTTCACTTCCTTGGACACCGACTTGGTCAAGATGGCATCCGCCCGGATCCTGCCAAGATCGAAGCAATCATACAGATGGCTCCACCGTCAACGAAGGAAGAGGTCAAACGACTAATGGGGATGGTAAATTGGCTCTCTCGCTCTATACCTCATGCTGCTACAGTCGCTGCTCCGATAAACGACTTGATGAAAGACAACACAGAATGGACCTGGGGTCCATCCCAACGCAATGCATTCAGACAGCTGAAGACGCTTCTCACAACGGCACCCACTCTTGCATTTTATGACCCAACAAAGCCTACGATGGTCAGCGCTGATGCCAGCAGTTACGGCATTGGAGGCTACATCCTTCAGCAGCAAATAGATGACTCCTGGAGGCCTATCGCATATTGCTCTCGAAGTTTGACTCCTGCAGAACGTCGATATGCACAAATCGAAAAGGAGCTACTCGCCACTGTTTGGTCATGTGACAGGTTTTACGTTTACCTGAGAGGACTGAAAGTATTGATCCAGACAGATCACAAGCCCCTAGTGCCGCTCATCAATAACAAAGATTTGTGTGATGCACCCCTACGATGTCAGCGTTTGCTGATGCGGCTGATGAAATACCACTGTTTTGCAGAGTATACACCTGGCAAGTCTCTGGTCATAGCTGACGCGCTTTCCCGAGCCCCACTCCAGACGGGAAAATCATCGGAAATCAAGGATGATCTTGAAAGTGAGATTGAAGCTCATGTCAGTATGATAACTAGCCAGTGGCAAGCGTCTGATGCTAAGCTAGCAGAAATAGCCTCAGCAACCAGTCAAGATGCTACTCTGATTGCAGTGACTGCGTACGTGAACGATGGTTGGCCAAAGTATGTGAAAGACATCGAACCGGAGCTGAAACGATACTGGGAAGACCAGGACAAGCTCAATTTAGTTGGTGGTATCATCACCTACGGACATCGCATATTGATACCCCAGAGTATGCGACAACAGATGCTGGAGAAAATCCACGAGGGACATCAAGGTATCTCAAAGAGCCGCTTACGGGCTAATCAAGCTGTGTGGTGGCCTGGTATGAGTGTGGACATTGCCCAGTTTGTTCAGTTGTGCCAACACTGCAGAGACATGCAACCAGCACAGCGAGCTGAACCATTGATGTCTACACCACTCCCTCAACGCCCTTGGCAGCGGATTGCCTGCGACCTAGCAGAAGTGAAGAGAAAGATGTACATAGTGCTAGTTGATTACTATTCGAGATGGATAGAGGTGCACTACCTTCACAAAACGACAGCCACATCTGTGATTAACTTCATGAAAGCAACGTTCGCTAGATTTGGAATCCCAGAAGTTGTGACGGATAACGGTCCACAGTTCCTTGGGGAATTCAACCAGTTCGCCAGTGAATACAACTTCAAACACATCACTTCAAGCCCGCATTACCCACAGTCAAATGGACAGGCGGAAAAGGCTGTACACATTTCCAAGATGATCTTACGTCAGGATGATCCTGTTCGAGCACTCATGACGTATCGCTCAACCCCTCAACCGAGTCTTGGAGAAAGCCCTGCTAGCCTAATGATGGGAAGAGAGATCCGCACATCCCTTCCAACTCTACCTGTTAATCTCCATCCAAAGAAGGTTGATCACCAGAGGCTGAAAGTCGCTGACAGAGCGAATAAGTTGAAGAGCGAGAACACCTTCAACCAGAAACACGGTGTGAGAAAGCTCGATGTCCTGCATCCGGGTGATAGGGTGAAGATCAGAACCAAAGGGAAGTTGAGTCCAGTAGGTACTGTCATCCGCAAATCTGAAACTCCCCGTTCTTATATCATCAACGTCAACGGAACAGAATATCGCAGGAACAGACGACACATCATTCTACATCCTACATGTAAACCTGATCCAGTCCTTGAGGTCCAGATTCCATCGGACGAACCCAAGGATCTCCATCCAACAGAGACCCGACCAACTCGAGTATCAAAGGCACCTGTATGGCACCAAGACTACATCGTTTCTAGAAACTAGACTCTAGTGTCCTTGCACTTTCTGATAGTGGATCACCAAACTAGTATTCAAATGAACACCAGTAATCAGATCCAAGTTTGATTGTTCACGTTTTTGATCTGCGTGATTTTACAAATTGATTGAACTTAAAGTTCGGAGTAATCCCTGTTTGTTGCGGCCAACTCCAGTTCCAGATTGCATTGAACATTGAACTGAACTCTACTACATTGTTCTACAACAGAACTGTACTACATTATAGATTATTTCCACAAACTCAATATTTATTCTGGACTGTACTTCATTTATATTGTATAACCAGTTTTGATTCCTTTCTAGAAAAAGGGGAGATGTTGTAATATGCACGAAGTACACGTCATCATAACATTGCTTGCATCATGATATGTGGACGTGTAGTTGGTACACGCATGGAATAAAGACATGTGCAAACATGGCGACCCGCTTGACAGTTTACTGGTGAGTCCGTTCCGATTCTATTCTGATACTCTTGAACCCATCAACCAAACATAACACCTTCCCAAGTGACTCTTTCCTAATTTTGGCGTCAATCGCTTCGCCGACGGCACAGTTCCCCCATTTCACCGCTGGTTAGTGTTTGCGATGAGCTGGGCGCGGAAGCGTCCGTGTCTCTACAAGAGAAAATTTTGAAGGGCGAGTTTGTGGAGTCTGGATCACTTTTGCGCCCTGGGCGCAGTTCAGTGGAGACCGACTATGTCTTAATGGTCGGTCCCCCAAACGAGTCGCCCGCTTGGCAGCTCAAGCCACGAAAACTAGGGCAACTTATCACATCCATTGAGCAATGGACGTCAGCGTTTCAAATGTTCTCCTCCATTTACTTGAAACGGCATCCCGACCAGTCACAACAGTTGTTCAAGTATACATGTACCTACATTGTTCGCACTGCTGCATACCGGCGAACGGGCTTCGGTTGGCGTGATTACAATGTGAACTTTTGGCTTAGGCAAGCGCGTATGCCCACTCGCTCATGGGCTACTATTGACGCTTAGCTCTGGCTCACATTGGTAGGTGCGCCTGGGCAGCCTAATAATGTTCGTTCCTTCTGGAGCAGAACCCCATTTCGGTAGTCCCCGTGGTGGTTGGAACACTTGGCCCCCAAAGAGGGACAAATGTGAGGGTAGATATATAACAGAAGGCGGCGCTTTTGGGAACAGCGAGGAGTCTGAGAAAGACCCTTGAGATCTAAGGCTACGGGACGTAGCCCGACTCGAGGAGTTACTGGCACAAAAGAAAATGTGATCTTTCTTTTGTATGCCGTGACAAGATGAAATAATAAAAATAATAATAAAATATTTATAGAGCGCCTTAGGGGGCCTATGCAAGGGCCTCAAAGTGCTTCACATATAAAAACAGAAGCGCCAGCAAAAAAGTAAGTAGGCCTAAAAAGTAAAAAGTAAGACAAAATACAAGTCACAAGAGATAAGTCAGTAAAAACTATAAGAAAATACACACAGCCTAAAAAAAAAATTAAAACTCAGCCAGGAGACAATTAGCTACCAAGAAAACAGTAACAAATGTCAAATGTAAAAATGTGAGGGGAAAGGTTACCAGCACAAACACTCTTATAGCCAACGATCCTCAGCATATGGCCATTTCAGTAAAAAAAAATATTTTAAAAAAAACGAATATAAAAACACACAACAAAAAAACAAATAGCAATTTTAAAAATGAGCAAAATTGGCAAAATAGAGAGAGCCAAAAGCAAACACAACAATGAGGGGAGAGGTTACTAGCACATACACCCTCGACCAAAAGATCCTCAGCATCAGTTTTCTGGCCTTTAAACAAACAGTGCAAAATATATATATTGAAGGCACAAGAAACACAATTAAAAAGGGGGAAGCGGGAGTTGGCTTTAAAGTCCACCAGCGTATGATCTTACAGATTGGATTAAGTCAAAACAGATAGGTTTTAAGGTGAAGTTGGAATTCAGCCAGTGGAGTGGCAGATCGAACATGTGGAGGCAGGTCATTCCTGAAGCGAGTCAGTAAAGCAGCTGCAGAGGAAAGAATTTCGTTGAGGGATGATGAGCGACTGCCAGAAGACTTCGAAATGTTGAACTAATTTACGAGTAGGGTTGTAGGAAGTGATAAGCTTTGATATGTATTTAGGAGCAAGTAGGTGTTGAGCTTTGTAGGTCATTAGGAGGATTTTGAAGATTATCCGCTGTTTCATAGGAAGCTAGTGGAACAACCGGAGAACAGGAGATATGTGCCAATGATGAGGTACACATGAAACCAGTCAAGCCGCTGTGTTTTGAATATGATGTAGTTTCCTAACATCAGACTCAGAAATACCGAAGAGCAGTGAATTATACAGGGCGAGTATTGACGTTACAAGAGCGTGATCAAGCTTGATGGTATTGTCTTTGTCAAGGTAGTCCCTTATTTTAGCAACACTATACGAAGAGCATTCATTGAGGAGCTGCACACTCTGCTGACTTAGTCACTCATACAGAGATTAGAGTTCATTTTGAGAACAAGGTTCCGCACAGCCTTAGATGCTTCGATTGTGTGGACTGGCCAATCTTGATATAAAGGGGATGATTAAAAGGTGTTTTTTTAACTTAGAGGTGAAATGGACAAGCTCGGTTTTTGTGATATTCAGTACCAGCATGTTTTGCACAGTCCATCCCTCTACTGACTCGATGCATTTTTCCATGGTCTTGACAGCTACTTCCCGATGCTAGGGTTTGAAGTTTAAATAAAGTGCGTGCCGTCAATGTAGAACACAGTGGATATGCCGTAAGATTGGACGATTTCCTGAAGGGGAGCAGTGTACATAATGAAATGAAAAAAGGGCCCGGCTACTGATCCCTGTGGTACTTTTTGTGATTAATTCAAAAATGTGTAATTAATTCAAAATTGTGCCAATCATATCTAATGTTTTGTTCACACATCCAATCACTAAGCAGGGAACAAAATACAAACAACAATATATTCTGACCGGGCAGTGACCTCCCTGTATTCCAGAATCTTCTAAAGCTGCTCAGATGTTTATACGTCTATTTGTAGGAAATTATAAATGTATAAGAAATTGCTAGAAGAGTGTATTTTAGGAAAATGATGTAATGTAAAGAAGTTTGTAGAAATAAGAAATTTGTGGAAAATCTGAGACACTATAAATATGGGCTGTGAGAGACTTGCAGGTCAAGGAAAGCATAGACGGAGAGAAACCCGGCCGAGCCCGTCTCGAGCCCGGTCATTCAAGTTGGTGGTGATCTTCACCTAGTTGCTGCTCATTTTTGCACCGACAAGGACTGAACCGTGTTCACCAGTTTTGGAGTCCACCATTCTTTGTGGTAGTGCCTGCCAAGCTCTCGCTAGACTTGATGACAAGTCGTTAGTCAGTGTCTATTTGTCTGCCAGCGCTGCCTATTACAAACACACACCCTGCCGTTCATGCAACAGTCACAGTGCGATTATAATGTACATTCATGCAACGGTCGTAGGTAGCGCGTGGCAAGGTCCGTCAGCTCTAACGACTTGAATAGCTCGTTTCCAAATTGGAGGAATTCATTATAAACATGGGAATGTATCTTTTCTGTTGGCTTTTTTTTTTTTAACGACAATTTATTTGCCAACATCAATGTAAAAAGCATAATATTTTAATCATTGTAACAATTTCTTAACTTTCTTTTAAGGTAAATGTACAACGCATTATCATAAAATGTTACTATCAATAATAAACCCCCTATCAAAGAATGAAGTGCGCGCCTGGTAGCTGCAAGATGCCACACGCTGCAAGATGTATGATGAATATTCATGTATTCACGATTCTTAACCAATCAAACTGCTCCGTCCAATTTTGGTAGCAAGTCCAATTGCATGTGTACAAAGCTGGGTACAAGTTATTCAAGACGGTAATTGCGACCGACTCACACACATATTGGGATCGAGGATGTGTGTACCGTCCCCACAACTGGACCGCACAACAATTACCGACTTGATTTCAAGACTAAGCTCTCGCCCGTAAGATCTTCTTATCAATATAAGATCTTTTCTTGCTTATTTAATCTCAGCATTGTAAACTGATATTAGCCAACATTTCCGGATAGTTTGGGGATTTTCAGATCTTAACACCAATGACCTTTAAAACCTGGTACATACACTTCATGTGTCATTATTGGATGCTTAAATACAGTGTATTGCAAAAAAAAAATCAATTTTTGTAAAATGGCTGCAGCTAATTTGCATTTTATGCAAATAAGGGGCCTTATTAAATATACTTAGCACCAATATTGATTTTTTTATATGGAAATCTCATTCAGTGGACCATAGCCTTTCAATAAATAAAGAAATTTAGCTTGCACTCAAAATTTTTATTAAATCGCACTTTGACCTTTGTTGAACTTTGAACCTTTCTTAAGCAAAGATGGCACCACTTACAAAAATTTAAGTAGTTGATTTTGAGTCAGCTCAGTGTACGGGACACATTGACACTTGTTTCATCCTTGAACTCAAAATTTTGATTAAACGTGTAATTCGTGCTTATTAAGGGCCTTCTTAATTAGACTTGGCACCAATATTGATTTTCTTAAGTATTAAAATCTTAGTCAGTGCATGGAGGAAGAAAATCAGTGGACCATGTAAAATTTTGCTTGCACTCAACATTTTCACTTAAATCTATTTTCTGGGTGAGTTTAGGGGGCTCACCCCCTCCCAACGCACCACTCGGTGCACTTAAGAATTCACATTTTAAGGTTCCCCCCGTGGGTGCTATATATCCCACACTTCAAAACTGTTGCACTATATATTTTCAAAAAACCTTGCTGGGCTCCCGGACTAGTAAACGTGTAACTGTGCTACTGAACCCTTTCAATCAGCTTAACTAGATACCTCAGATGATACATGGGCCGGTAGTTTGTGAGAGTATTAGCATCATGTGCTCAATTTTTTATATGATGAATGACTGGAGCCTGTTTCAAAGATGTGGGCATACAGCTAGATGTAAGAGAGCTGGTTATGACTATTGTAATGACCTGCAGGAGTTCCTCTCTGCACTGGATCAAGTTGGCAGGAAGTAGCGGGAGATGATTTTATCATGGACAGTACCTGCTATTCAGATACCTCATGAAAAGCACCGGAAGAGCTGCCGCAGGGAGTAAGTTTCTGCCTCATGAGCGATCGATGCTGCAGAAGTAGGAAGGGACTGACAAAAGGCAATGACCCTTTGATTAAAGAAGGCAGTGAAAGGGTTAGCAAGATCAACGGGGTCCTGAAAAGATGGGAGAACATGATCAGATCTCAGCTTAATTAATTTGTCTACAACTCAAACAAGATCACGCTGGTCAGCTTCAGCAATTACTTGACGGTGATAGGAGGTCTGGGCAGAGGTGAGCAGATCTTTGTACACTATTTACTGTTCCTTGTAAAGTTCGCCATGAACACAAACCTGTTTTTTTTTCCCCTGACATCGGCGCTTCACCTGTTTGGCCTTCCACAGCGACTGAGTATACCAGAGTGCATGTGGACAGAGAATGATGTTACGATCAGACAGAGGAGCGTGGTTAGGGATGGGCGCTTTATTTTGATCTGGCATTTGATGGATTTGTGATCAGATGGAAGACCACCGTCAGCAGAAAGAGTTGAGACAAGATCTTCATGTTGACGTGAGATGAATAGATAAAGTGTGTGACCGCTGGTGTGGGTGGTTTCAGCAACGTGCTGCTGAAGGCCATAAACATCGAGTATCTAACGAAACTTAGCAGAAACACGGTCCTCTGAAACATCAACATAAATGCATTCAACATGTTAAAATCTCCTGTTATGAGGAGTTTGCTCCGCGTAAGAGAAAATGTCTCAATTAAGGAAGACAAATAATCAAGGAGCATAGACGGAGACAACTTAATCCTGTTGTTCGGCGGTGGTCAATAAAAGACAATGAGATGGAACCTGGAAATTCAAAATGATATGTTTAAGTCCGTGTTCAAAAGAGCTAAAAACACAGATGTCATTAAGTTTTATATGTAGACCTTTACGTACCAGTACTGCAACCTCCCCCGCTGCCGTGAGGACTAGGAATATGATGGGAAACGAAATTCAGAAGTGGACGGGTCAGTTCGGCAAGCAGATGATTGTCATGGTCGTCCCCAGTCAACCAAGTTTCAGTGATTTACAGAATATCCAAGTGATGATCAATGACAAAATCACACATCGTTGCGGATTTACTCCTAGCTTTGATGGAGCGGGCGTTCCTAAAGCAAACCGAATGTTGAGCGTTGGGTGCAACCCGAGTACTTACGGTTTTAATCGTGACAAAGTTGTCAGTATTTACTCCAGATGTACATTTTGAAAACTTGCCCTGAAAACCTCCACTTGCATAAATGTTGATCTCCCGCTTTTTGTGACACCCTCCTCTGCTAGTTCTGGTAGTTTTAGAGGCAGGGGAACACAGCACATCATGCTTGCTAGGTAGAAAAACTAAAGCACTGTGTATTATAAAAGTAATGGCGCTACACGTAATTGTTTGGCGACTGCTGGTCATTGTTGATGCACAAAAGGGCCATTGAAAAACCACAGCAGTTTAAGGCAGTTAAATGCCAAGACGACTACACATGTACATGTATGTGTTAAAGTATGTAGCAGTGCATATATTGGAGAGCTGTACAGAAACTCGAGGGTGGACGATGAAAAAAGACACCTCAAATTCCCACAGCAGAAAGAACCAAAACTCGTAAAAAGAATCAAAAAGTTGCTCCAAAGTACTTACAGTTAAAACACACCGATAAAATAGTAAGAGACATCCAAAAAAAAATTGTTGGCAAAAAGCAAAAAAAAATCTACAAGAACGAGACAAAAAGCTGCAGGTCGAGATCAGCGTCCTCTACATAATTAACTTTGGTCCTGGTGCTCTGTTGACAAAATCTGATATAAAATCGGCGTTCCGTCTGCTTCCAGTTCACCCTGGCGATTTTAATTTGCTTGGCTTCTCCCGATGGTTCTTATTAATTTGACAAGTGCATGCCAATGGGTTGTTCTATTTCTTGCGCCTCCTTTGAGCGATTCAGCACCTTTCTTGAGTCCGGTACTCGTAAGGTCGCGGTTACACATCATACCATCAATTACCTTGACGATGTCCCTTTTGTTGTACGGCAGGGTACAAGAGAGTGTGAGCGGGCCCTCCAGGCAGTCAGGGTGGTATGTATTGTGTTTTGGGTGTTGCTAGCAGAAGAGAGAGAAAGAAAAAAAAGAGAAAAAAAAACAGAGGTGCTGTTAACTAATCTCACTTTCCCGGGGCTGGCTATAGACACAATCGGGCAAGTAATACAAGTTCCTACAGGTTGTTTCCTTGCAGCAAAAATTACGCACTGTATTAGGTAGAAGTAAAGTTACATTGCGCGAACTTTAGTCTTTGTTGGGCAGTACGCCCAGGTTGTGCTTTTCTACGGCGGTTAATCGATCTCAATCGGGGGTACTGTCATGTTTCCATCCACGGTATGGTCGAATAGTGGCATTTTACATTTCTATACGAATGCGTCAGCGGAATTAGGTTTTGGGACCGACTTTTTCAAAGGAAGTTGCAGGGGAGGTGGCCAGATAACATTTAATGTTCCAAATTGTCTATTGCGTTTCTTGAGCTTGCTGTTGTTCATCCCATTCATTCCGTATTGGTGCAGCAACCTCTGCGGCACATTCGTACCCCCACCCCGAGTTCACCGATTAATTGTCAAGGTTTTATCGCTGGTTTAGTGCCAGGGGTCCCTTGCGCCTTGGTACTCTCTATACTGAGCGTGGATTTCTTCTAACTCTACCTAAAGAGAGGTGGGCTGCGAATTGTTTTTCCCCACCCAGCGCGGTAAAGGCCAAGATTTGCATACCTCGCTCCCATTGGCTGGGACTTGCTGATGAATTATTCATTGCAAACAAGCTATGTAGGCCTTACGCGCGTGTGTTGTGTACGTGTTAAGCCCGGTTCATACTTCATGCGAAAGCGAAAGCGAAGCGAATTTTATTGCGTCAACAATGGAGAAACTGCGCGTATTCATTGTCAACGTCACAGAAATTCGCTTCGCGTTCGGATTCGCGTGAAGTATGAACCGGGCTTTACACGATCGACGTGTCTGATCTCTCGGTGTGATAGCATAGCATACAAGTCATGTACACACACTGGCAAAAAATTGTGTCTTTTTACATGTCTTTGCTTTATACATCCATCCATAAGTTCGTAAAACAATACTGCGACCATGGACTGTGAGAGTGCACACGTCTTACTGTAGATGACTGTCCTTTTTTGAAGGTAAAGATTAGTAAGGTTCATGAAAAAGATTCAGAACTAAAGCCACTCAATTAAATACTTAGTTTCGACAAGGGGGAGCTTTACAGAAGTAGTGTATAGCTATGTAGCAGATATGTGCAGTAGCTGTGTAGTCATGGTAGTACAGTAGTCAGTACTGCAATGCAACGTATGTACATGTACGTGGATTTAGTACCAGTTGCTTCAAAAACTCCATAAAACTTTATACCTTTTTCTTTCTGAGAGAGTGTAGCAAACTGAGCTTGCGAAAAGTCAGGGCTGACAAAAAGTGGTATGTGATGAGCGATTATATGCAGCTGTTCTTTCCCCCTCTACAACGTGTAAAGAAGCAAATGCATACACACATGACATAGCAAAAATTCGCAGGCGGGTTACTATACGTGAAACTAGTATATGTCTTCATTGCCCATTGGTTTATTGTTCAGAAACTTTGTTTCTTTCATTCGGTAATGGAACAAAGTAATTGGTTTTTATCCTTTGATTCGGTGTTAAGTAATTCTTCCCCTCTCGTTCTTTTCCTTTTCCATTCTATGAGCACTCTCCCTCTGCGGTCACCCTATGGCGTGGGCTGTTGGTGACGACGTCATCCATATGGCAGCCGAAGTAAGCTGGACAGTCTTTGACAAGGTTTGAAGAGTAGCTGTTCGTGAAGGACCCACGATGAGCCAGTCGTCCAGATACATGTAGAGGCGTATATGTTGTAGGCGTAACGCTGCTGCTATCACCTTGGTGATCCTGGTGAAGACCTGTGGAGCGGTAGACAGACCGAAGGGAAGACACTGGAACTGGTAAGTGATGTTCCGATACGTGAATTGCAAGAACCTCTGATGGTCTCTGTGGATGGGGATATGCAGATAAGCATCTTTCAGATCCAGGGTTGAAGCCCACCAGTCCTGGGGAAGGGATTGCAGGACAGTGGCCAGAGTTTCCATCCGAAAGTGTTTCGGTCTGATGAAGGCATTGAGTGGCCGGAGATTGATAATAGGGCGCCACCCGCCGGATTTCTTTGGAGTGAGAAAGAAAACTGAAGTGAAGCCTGTCGTTGATCTGCGCGGAAGAGAGATTGTGGCTTTCTTTTCTTTGAGAGACACAATTTCTTCTTCTAGGGAGCAACGGCGAGACAGATCGGAGGGAACCGTAGTGGGTCGATGGAGACAGTTTAGCAACTGTAGGGGGAGTTTGTAAATTCCAGGAGATAACCCGAGGACACGGTCTGAAGAACCCAAGTGTCTGTGGTGATGTGGAACCAGTTGTGGGAGAACTCCCGCAGTCGACCCCCTACGGGTCCCGAGGTTGATGGAAAGAGCATGACGGGAATTATGTAGTCATTGGCCTTTGGCTCCTCCTGACCCTTGTGGTTTGAAGGAGCGAGAGGGTTTATATGAAGATGTGTTATATGAGGGCTGCCGACGAAAACTTGTTTTTTTTTCGGAGTCCGGGCGAAAGAGACTTTGGCTTATCGATGTTGGTTAGGGTATCAGTGGCGAAAAGAACTCCGGTGACCCTTGTTTCCCTCATCTGTTGTCCGAGTAAAAGATGAGGAAGGCTTCCTAGAGGAGGGGCGTCGTAAGTCGATTTTTTCCTGTGTCTTTAGTCGTTTAGCCTCTTTGAGCATGACTTCCTCGAACTTGTTGTTAAACAGGTCGTTCCCGAGGAGAGGAAGATCTTCCAAGCGCTCTCTGAAGCCTTGAGAGGGCCAGAACATTTGATCAAGTATCAGAAATCTAAGAAGAGAACAGGAAATAGCTGAACTGGTGGCAAAGGCTCGTAAGCAGGAGGCTAAGCAATTATCCATAAACTTGAACATGACTGGGAGAAGATCGGGGTCAACCAGTGACGGGTCATCAGAAGCCCGGGCTAGGCAATCCGAGAGTAGTATGGAGAAATTTGAAACCTGAGCCCCAAGACGCAGTTGACGATCTAATTTTTCCAAGTTAGAATTAAGATCCTTGGTGCGCTTGTCTGGGAAAAAGCTTTTCTTGGAAGGATTGGAAGAACGCAATTTGTCTTTGACAGCTGAAGGAATGGTTGGTACAGTAAAAAACTGGTTGGAGTCATCATCTTTTGTTTTAAAAAGTGAATGTTCTCTGGATGAGGCTTTGGGATATTTTTTCTTCTGAATGTGAGAAAAAGCTTTATCCTTGATGTCCGCCGAAAAACTGTCAACGGGAAGCACAAAATTCGGGGGGGGGGGAGTGGGTCTAGCTCTCTCTCTCCGGAAGGAGGAGTGGGAGGCTTCTACAGGAGAAGGAGGTGGAAATTGTAAAATTTTACTCACTTCTGGGATGATCACCTTGCCCCGATGGAACATCGAATTAAATTCAGATTCCTGGCTGTCTATATCCGAGTCACTGTGTATGGGTAAGGCGGAGAGCTGGAATGGCTACGTGGAGACGACCTGATAGGTGATCGAGAACTGGAGCGAAACGGGAAAAATCCCCAGAACGGAGACGGGAAGTTCCCTCCGGAAAATGTTCTCTGACGTAGCGTTGAGAGCGGTAGGCACTATCACGAGACGAAGTAAGTGTAGCGTGATCTCTGGAATTGTTCCGAGTATCGTACTGGCTGGAATCGGCGTGAGCATAGCGATCCCCCGGGCGAGGTAGATGGTCAGTTACAGGGCCCCGTTCGCCGTGAAATGACATCTCCGGAGTGAAGTACGCAAAAAAGTTGCTCGAAGGTGGACGAGAGTGATGTATCGGCGGCCCGTACAGACAGGGATCGTTAGGGAAATACGTCCAAGCCAGGGCGCCCGGGCCGGGTCGCCCGGGCCGGGTCGATGTACGTGATTTTTCGGCTCAGCTCGAAAAGGAGTGTCGCTTCGTCTCTCCGATGAGGTGGGAATAGGGCGACTGTAGGATGAAAGTACGATATATTTTCTGGAGGAATACTGCTTACAAGAACCTGTGACGACGTAGTGTTCACAAGGAGGGGGTTGTAGTTTCCCGCCCAAGTGTAGGAACTGACGTGATTTTATCTAGCCACGAAGTGAAAGATTTCCATTCTACAGTCGTCCAGTTTGCACAGATACCGCAAGGGTTATCCTGTGCGCATGAGACGACAACGGAAACAGGAAAAAAGTCCAAAGGTGACGGTGAACTACCACAGGAACGGCAAATATTTTTGCGATTCGCTGTCTTTTTCTTCGAATTTGGTTCAGCCATGTCAAGGAATGCCTTGGTGTCGGAAATAAGATCTTTTACGCTTGCCGAGTGTATCGCTAGGAGCTAACCTAAAAACACGTGTACACTCCACGCACGCTGAAATAAGGACCTTTTCGTACGGGCTACTGGGAGGTGCAGCGTGTGGGTGACGTAATAGCCTTTTGTTTTGTGTCAGCGAAATGCTTGCGCATGCGCATAGAAATGCTTATGTAGGTATCGGAGGTGACGTACTTTCTGTAATAGAACTTGAAGTTTGAACTCTTTTCAAACTTGTCTTAGAATGATTAAATCAAACTCAAATGTGTGTCTATAATTATTCATACAGTCCTGCACTTTTCCTCAGTTTATCGTTTCTAATTAGACTTGTCATCAGCTAAAAACTGAATGCTCAGTCATACCACATTTAAAATAATCTGTTTGTAATTGAATGAATTGTGAAAATTACAAACTACAAAGATTTATGATAACAACTCAAAGAATGATATCATCAGGCCCGCGAGAGCGGGGGGTGCTGTGGGTGCTGCAGCACCCCTACCAAAAATGACGGGGGTGCTGGAATATGCTATAGCACCCCTACTTTTCGAACGTTAATGTTCGTTGTAACATAATAACTAATTTTAACTCACCCCTAAAATCCCTGAAAAATGTGTAACACTTTATAACAAATCAATGTTTAATGATAGATAAATAAGGATAGGTAAATGATGGCGCTGTCCCATTCAGTGACGCTCCAACACTGTTGACTTGAGATATACACACAAAACTGTAATTTAATTTTTTACGAGTTTTATGGGTAGGGTCGACATATGGGTATTATGTTTGTAATTTTGTCAGGTTGACCGGGTTAGTTGACAAATATAAACGGGACCAAAGGAACCGATTGACAGATGTGTCAATAAATGGATTGTTATGAGAGACCGCGAGGATATTTTTTCAGATCCTCTCTTTGTAGCAATAACATGTTTCCATGCCTTCTTGGCAATTATCAGTTGCGTGTTGGTATTATAATCCGTGGGTCTCATGTCTTGTTAGAGACATTATTTGTCTGTAATTCGCTTGGGTTCAGGTAAATGTAGTTAATCCGAATGCGGATATTTAATCCTGAGTTGAGTTTTCAGTATGTGACCTGTTCTTCCAGTAAGGAGATTAGGATGTTTAGTGTTTCGTCCGGGTCTACAAAACCCAAATCATCAGGGGGTGGGGCAAACTGTTTGGGGGTTTGACCCCGGTTTAGTTTTGCTCTGATCAACTTTTCCCTTATGTTTTGATCTTTTCTGTACGCAATGAAAGGGGGATCTGGAAAGAGGTCATCTGTTACAATAGAGGAAATATATTTGGAGGGGGACTTTTTATTTACTCATTGTGACTGCAAACTGGAAGTAAAAGGATATCCCAGTTGGGATATGTGGTGACAGGGATATGGTGAATCAAATTTTTAAGAAACGAAAATACTGCTGTATACATGTATACTAACATGAATAAGAAAATAATTTAATTCAAACAAATTTTGTAATAGTTTTTCGCTGTATTTTATTTCCACTTATTTAAATCTGTTCTTAATAACTGCTGAACGATTTGTGAGAATTACCTGTGTCTTGTCCGTTTGTTTATGTTATTTATTTATTTATTATTATTTTTGTAGGGTCTTTAAGAAAGCAGGGTGAAAGAAATGAATCTACTAATGTTTGTCGGAACATAGCTGTCGATGCTGTTTTAAAAAAGAACAACTAATGTAGAATATAGGGGGCCTACAGTGCTGTATTTCCTTTGTGTTTGTATTAAATAAAATGCATTGTGGGGTTATTATTTTTTTAAATTGCCGATAATATCTCACCTCCAAAAGGTACATTTAAGTGCCAAATAATGGCTCAGAATGCACGACAGAGCATCTAGGACCCCAAAACTTCCGGGGCCCTTAAGCGGGCCCCGGACCCCACGCCGTAATGGCTTCGCACTCCGCGCTCGCCGATTCTCTGGAAAATCCAGCACCCCTTGGAAAAAATGTGCTCTCGCGGGCCTGGATATCATACCAGATGATTTCAACTTGCTGACAAGAACAGGCTAGTTTCAGATACTTGATGGAAATGATTTGGCATAATAATAACTCAGAGTTAATATTCGTCTTGCCTAAGCTACATCACATCACCTATTGTACTTAAAAAGGCCGACTCTCGCGACTTTTTGAACAAAGGTTATACAGTGGTGACATCAACATTTGTTGTTCTCTACGACAAGTTTAAATTTTGTTTTAAATTTCAATCATACATTTTCTTCAACCACAATTTTCATTTATTTTTCAGATGATAGATAATATCGATAAAGGCCTAATTATGAAATTTAAACCAAATCGACCATTGCATGAGGAAGTTATGATAAAAAGAAGGGGCAGTTTTTCGTGTGATCTAAATAGCTACTGTTACAATGGCTCGGAAAGACCACTGTTGTGTTCCTTCGAACTCTTCTCTACAGCATAACTAAAAAATGAACATAAATTGAACCTTGCAACTCATCAAACAAATTAATTGGTTGTATGGCTTCTCACTGGCACCTTCGAACAAAGATATTGACAAAATAGGGAGACCGCCAACATTGGGCTAGATACCTCAGTTGGTAGAGCGCCGGCACGTCAAACCTGAGGTCGTTGGTTCAAATACCGCTCTAGTCAATTTTTCTTAAAATTATTTACCAATATACATATACCTCGAGGACAGATATTGAAAACTGTTAAATTGAACACCATCATACTTAACAGGCCTAGTTAAAGCGCCATCTGGTGACATCAACCATCGATTATGAATCTCAAATCTTGAATCTTGAATCCTGAGACATAAACCATGAGGTCATGCAAAATAAAACTCAATTGATGGATCACCAACATGAACACCTTGTTTCTGGTTCTCGTTCTAATTTATTTCTTTGTAACTTTCATTTCGACAGTTGAACTTCTATCTTTGGGTCTAATTTCCTTTAGCCTTCCACAATTTCAAAAGAACTCAAAAAATTGTAAACATTGGTTATTCTGAGTGACCCCTAATCTTTTATATGCTGCATTGTATTTTTCTCAAAACTTGTAATGTAAACCAATTGGCCATAAAAAATAATTGACATTGACATACATGTATTCCACAGTACCGATACTTTGTCTTTGCAGAGGAAGATGTATTGAACAAACATTGTACAACACAAGCACATTATTGTTGTTGTTTATCGGGTTGAAACGTGAACATGACATTGGTTATAGTGGTAAACAAACACAAAATATAATTCTTAGATATTCGACTTACGCAAAGACATATTTACTTAGCTTTTCAAAATATTGTCACCAAAGAAAAAAACCCAAACAATTTGCAACACTAAGCTTGCATCTCAAAATGAGACATTTGAAATTTAGGCAGCTCTCCAGACCAACTTTCTAAGTCCAGCCATTTTTAGCTGTATATATTTGTTTGATTATTGAGAAATTTATTCATACATTACCAGAGAGTCATTGTCAAGAAACTGCAGAATTGGATTAGCGTCAGCATCTGCTCTCTGTCCGCCTTCGAGATTGAATCATGTGTTTGAGATAAACAATAGGAATTAACTTTTAAATAAATACAATTCATGTTCTAAACGTTGAAATATTTTGAACTTGCTGAACACTTAGTGAAAGGGTAGAGCCTAACACTAAGTTCCTTTTCCTTCATAGTTCTAAAGAGTTCTCTTCTTTCTAGCTTCCTTGTTTATGCTGCATGGGATGTGGCAAAAGCATTAACAGCTTATACTATGCTTTACAAATGTTTTTGTCCGTTGTTCATTTATAAGGTACCATTTATCACATCAGTCTAAATGCGATTTATGGAAACATTCCTTAAACCATTTAAACAGTAACAATGATAGAATAATAGGTATTTTCAAACATTAGAACATACCTGGTTCTATTATCTCTGCTGCTCCTGTATAATTGAGTTCATGGAAGACCTCTTTCAGGTAATGAACAGCGTCCTGGTCAGGAATGTTGTGCTTTGAACACTTGCTAAAGTACGTTGTTAGTACTTCCTTTTTAGCCGTGTTGGGAGATATGTAATCACTACCAGAGAGATAAACAAGAAGATGCCAGCTACGGTCATCCACAGCTTGATTGTCAAGAAGCTCACAAAGTTCATTCACTTTCTGGTCTGATAAGCCTCCATACATCTTCACTGACTCTGGGCAAAGTCTTCTGTCTTTACGGCTTATGATTCCACTTGAAATTGCACTCTAAATTGCAGATTAAAAATAAATAAAAGAATATTAATATTATACTTGTTTTATTTTGTGGAGGTGGAGGGATAGGTAGCAAAAAACTTGAGAAAAGGATTGAGGCAGTTAAATAAACTCATATCGGTTGATTTTGAAGGAATGACGCAGGTGTAGGGATCCTATATAAACACAAATCGGTTGGTTTTGAAAGATTGAGGCAGATAGGGATCCTACATGAACTCATATTGGTTGGTTGTGAAGGACTGAGGCAGTAGGGATCCTACTTATATAAACTCATATCAATTGAAATTGAAGGATTGAGGCAGTATGGATCCTACATAAACTCATATTGCTTGGTTATGAAGGATTGAGGCATTAGGGATCCCAAATAAACGCATATTGGTTGGTTTTGAAGGATTGTGACAATATGGATCCTATACATAAACTCAAATAAGTTGATTTTGAAGGATTGAGGCAGTATGGATCTTACATAAACCCATATTGGTTGATTGTGAAGGGTTGAGGCAGTATGGATCCTTCATAAACTCATATTGGTTGGTTTTGAAGGATTGAGGATGTTGGGATCCTACATAAACTCACATCAGTTGATTTTGAAGGATTGAGGCAGTAGGGATCCCACATAAACTTATATTGGTTGGTTTTGAAGGATTGAGAAATTATTGATCCTACATAAACTCATATTCGCTGGTTTTGAAGGATTGAGGATGTTGGGATCCCACATAAACTCATATTGGTTGGTTTTGAAGAATTGAGGCAGTAGGGATCCCACATAAACTCATATGGGTTGGTTTTGAAGGGTTGAGAAATTATTTATCCTACATAAACTCATATTGGTTGACTTTTAAGAATTGAGGCAGTATGGATCCTACAAAAACTCATATTGGTTGGTTTTGAAGAATTGAGGCAGTAGGGATCCCACATAAACTCATATTAGTTAGTTTTGAAGGATTGACAAAGTAGGGATCCCACATAAACTCATATTGCTTGATTTTGAAGGATTGAGGCAGTAGGGATCCCACATAAACTCATATTAGTTGGTTTTGAGGATTGAGGCAGTAGAGATCCCACATAAACTCATATTGGTTGGTTTTGAAAGATTGAGGCAGTATGGATTCTAAATAAACTCAAATTGCTTGGTTTTGAAGGATTGAGGCAGTAGGGATCCCACATGAACTCATATTGCTTGGTTTTGAATAATTGGCTAAGTATTGATACCAAATAAACTCATATTGTTTTATTTTGAAGGATTGAGGCAGTAGGGAATCCTAAATTAACTCATATTGGTTGGTTTTGAAGGATTGAGGCAGTATTGATCCAATATAAACTAATATTGCTTGGTTTTGAAGGATTGAGGCAGTAGGGATCCTACATGAACTCATAGTGCTTGGTTTTGAAGGATTGAGGCAGTAGGGATCCCACATAAACTCATATTGGTTGGTTTTGAAGGAATGAGGCAGTATGGATCCTACATGAACTCATATTGCTTGGTTTTGAAGGATTGAGGCAGTAGGGATCCCACATAAACTTATTTTAGTTGGTTTTGAAGGATTAAGGCAGTACAGATCCCAAATAAACTCATATTGGTTGGTTTTGAAGGAATGAGGCAGTATGGATCCTACATGAACTCATATTGCTTGGTTTTGAAGGATTGAGGCAGTAGGGATCCCACATAAACTCATATTAGATGGTTTTGAAGGATTAAGGCAGTACAGATCCCAAATAAACTCATATTGGTTGGTTTTGAAGGATTGAGGCAGTATGGATCCTACATAAACTTACATTGCTTGGTTTTGAAGGATTGAGGCAGTAGGGATCCTACATAAACTCATAATGGTTAGTTTTAAAGGATTGAGGCAGTAGGGATCCCACATAAACTCATATTGGTTAGTTTTGAAGGATTGAGGCAGTAGGGATCCCACATAAACTCATATTGGTTAGTTTTAAAGGATTGAGGCAGTAGGGATCCTACATAAACTTATATTGCTTGGTTTTGAAGGATTGAGGCAGTAGGGATCCTACATAAACTCATAATGGTTAGTTTTAAAGGATTGAGGCAGTAGGGATCCCACATAAACTCATATTGGTTAGTTTTGAAGGATTGAGGCAGTAGGGATCCCACATAAACTCATATTGGTTAGTTTTAAAGGATTGAGGCAGTAGGGATCCTACATAAACTCATATTGGTTGGTTTTGAAGGATTGAGGCAGAAGGGATCCCACATAAACTCATATTGCTTGGTTTTGAAGGATTGAGGCAATAGGGATCCTACATGAACTCATATTGGTTAGTTTTGAAGGATTGAGGCAGTAGGGATCCCACATAAACTCATATTGGTTAGTTTTAAAGGATTGAGGCAGTAGGGATCCCACATAAACTCATATTGGTTAGTTTTAAAGGATTGAGGCAGTAGGGATCCTACATGAACTCATATTGGTTAGTTTTGAAGGATTGAGGCAGTATGGATCCCAAATAAACTCATATTGCTTGGTTTTGAAGGATTGAGGCAGTAGGGATCCCACATAAACTCATATTGGTTAGTTTTAAAGGATTGAGGCAGTATGGATCCCACATAAACTCATATTGCTTAGTTTTGAAGGATTGAGGCAGTAGGGATCCTACATGAACTCATATTGGTTAGTTTTGAAGGATTGAGGCAGTAGGGATCCCACATAAACTCATACTGGTTAGTTTTGAAGGATTGAGGCAGTAGGGATTCATTATAAACTCATATTGGTTAGTTTTGAAGGATTGAGGCAGTAGGGATCCCACATAAACTCATATTGCTTGGTTTTGAAGGATTGAGGCAGTAGGGATCCCACATAAACTCATATTGGTTAGTTTTGAAGGATTGAGGCAGTAGGGATTCATTATAAACTCATATTGGTTAGTTTTGAAGGATTGAGGCAGTAGGGATTCATTATAAACTCATATTGGTAAGTTTTTTAAGGATTGAGGCAGTAGGGATTCAATACAAACTCATATTGGTTAATTTTGAAGGATTGAGGCAGTAGGGATCCCACATAAACTCATATTGCTTGGTTTTGAAGGATTGAGGCAGTAGGGATCCCACATAAACTCATATTAGTTGGTTTTGAAGGATTAAGGCAGTACAGATCCCAAATAAACTCATATTGGTTGGTTTTGAAGGATTGAGGCAGTATGGATCCAATATAAACTAGTTTTGATTAATTTTAAAGGATTGAGGTAGTATGGATCCTACATAAACTCATATTGGTTAGTTTTAAAGGATTGAGGCAGTATGGATCCTACATAAACTTATATTGCTTGGTTTTGAAGGATTGAGGCAGTAGGGATCCCACATAAACTCATAATGGTTAGTTTTAAAGGATTGAGGCAGTATGGATCCTACTTAAACTAATATTGCTTGGTTTTGAAGGATTGAGGCAGTAGGGATCCTACATGAACTCATATTGGTTAGTTTTAAAGGATTGAGGCAGTAGGGATCCCACATAAACTCATATTGCTTGGTTTTGAAGGATTAAGGCAGTACAGATCCCAAATAAACTCATATTGGTTGGTTTTGAAGGATTAAGGCAGTACAGATCCCAAATAAACTCATATTGGTTGGTTTTGAAGGATTGAGGCAGTATGGATCCAATATAAACTAGTTTTGGTTAATTTTAAAGGATTGAGGTAGTATGGATCCCACATAAACTCATATTGGTTAGTTTTAAAGGATTGAGGCAGTATGGATCCCACATAAACTCATATTAGTTGGTTTTGAAGGATTGAGGCAGTAGGGATCCTACATAAACTCATAATGGTTAGTTTTAAAGGATTGAGGCAGTAGGGATCCCACATAAACTCATATTGGTTAGTTTTGAAGGATTGAGGCAGTAGGGATCCCACATAAACTCATATTGGTTAGTTTTAAAGGATTGAGGCAGTAGGGATCCTACATAAACTCATATTGGTTGGTTTTGAAGGATTGAGGCAGAAGGGATCCCACATAAACTCATATTGCTTGGTTTTGAAGGATTGAGGCAATAGGGATCCTACATGAACTCATATTGGTTAGTTTTGAAGGATTGAGGCAGTAGGGATCCCACATAAACTCATATTGGTTAGTTTTAAAGGATTGAGGCAGTAGGGATCCTACATGAACTCATATTGGTTAGTTTTGAAGGATTGAGGCAGTATGGATCCCAAATAAACTCATATTGCTTGGTTTTGAAGGATTGAGGCAGTAGGGATCCCACATAAACTCATATTGGTTAGTTTTAAAGGATTGAGGCAGTATGGATCCCACATAAACTCATATTGCTTAGTTTTGAAGGATTGAGGCAGTAGGGATCCTACATGAACTCATATTGGTTAGTTTTGAAGGATTGAGGCAGTAGGGATCCCACATAAACTCATACTGGTTAGTTTTGAAGGATTGAGGCAGTAGGGATTCATTATAAACTCATATTGGTTAGTTTTGAAGGATTGAGGCAGTAGGGATCCCACATAAACTCATATTGCTTGGTTTTGAAGGATTGAGGCAGTAGGGATCCCACATAAACTCATATTGGTTAGTTTTGAAGGATTGAGGCAGTAGGGATTCATTATAAACTCATATTGGTTAGTTTTGAAGGATTGAGGCAGTAGGGATTCATTATAAACTCATATTGGTAAGTTTTTTAAGGATTGAGGCAGTAGGGATTCAATACAAACTCATATTGGTTAATTTTGAAGGATTGAGGCAGTAGGGATCCCACATAAACTCATATTGCTTGGTTTTGAAGGATTGAGGCAGTAGGGATCCCACATAAACTCATATTAGTTGGTTTTGAAGGATTAAGGCAGTACAGATCCCAAATAAACTCATATTGGTTGGTTTTGAAGGATTGAGGCAGTATGGATCCAATATAAACTAGTTTTGATTAATTTTAAAGGATTGAGGTAGTATGGATCCTACATAAACTCATATTGGTTAGTTTTAAAGGATTGAGGCAGTATGGATCCTACATAAACTTATATTGCTTGGTTTTGAAGGATTGAGGCAGTAGGGATCCCACATAAACTCATAATGGTTAGTTTTAAAGGATTGAGGCAGTATGGATCCTACTTAAACTAATATTGCTTGGTTTTGAAGGATTGAGGCAGTAGGGATCCTACATGAACTCATATTGGTTAGTTTTAAAGGATTGAGGCAGTAGGGATCCCACATAAACTCATATTGCTTGGTTTTGAAGGATTAAGGCAGTACAGATCCCAAATAAACTCATATTGGTTGGTTTTGAAGGATTAAGGCAGTACAGATCCCAAATAAACTCATATTGGTTGGTTTTGAAGGATTGAGGCAGTATGGATCCAATATAAACTAGTTTTGGTTAATTTTAAAGGATTGAGGTAGTATGGATCCCACATAAACTCATATTGGTTAGTTTTAAAGGATTGAGGCAGTATGGATCCTACATAAACTTATATTGCTTGGTTTTGAAGGATTGAGGCAGTAGGGATCCCACATAAACTCATATTAGTTGGTTTTGAAGGATTGAGGCAGTAGGGATCCCACATAAACTCATATTAGTTGGTTTTGAAGGATTAAGGCAGTACAGATCCCAAATAAACTCATATTGGTTGGTTTTGAAGGATTGAGGCAGTATGGATCCAATATAAACTAGTTTTGGTTAATTTTAAAGGATTGAGGTAGTATGGATCCTACATAAACTCATATTGGTTAGTTTTAAAGGATTGAGGCAGTATGGATCCTACATAAACTTATATTGCTTGGTTTTGAAGGATTGAGGCAGTAGGGATCCCACATAAACTCATAATGGTTAGTTTTAAAGGATTGAGGCAGTATGGATCCTACTTAAACTAATATTGCTTGGTTTTGAAGGATTGAGGCAGTAGGGATCCTACATGAACTCATATTGGTTAGTTTTGAAGGATTGAGGCAGTAGGGATCCCACATAAACTCATATTGCTTGGTTTTGAAGGATTGAGGCAGTAGGGATCCTACATAAACTCATATTGGTTAGATTTGAAGGATTGAGGCAGTAGGGATCCCACATAAACTCATATTGGTTAGTTTTAAAGGATTGAGGCAGTAGGGATCCTACATGAACTCATATTGGTTAGTTTTGAAGGATTGAGGCAGTAGGGATCCCACATAAACTCATATTGGTTAGATTTGAAGGATTGAGGCATTAGGGATCCCACATAAACTCATATTGGTTAGTTTTAAAGGATTGAGGCAGTAGGGATCCTACATGAACTCATATTGGTTAGTTTTGAAGGATTGAGGCAGTAGGGATCCTACATAAACTCATATTGCTTGGTTTTGAAGGATTGAGGCAGTAGGGATCCTACATAAACTCATATTGCTTGGTTTTGAAGGATTGAGGCAGTAGGGATCCCACATAAACTCATATTGGTTAGTTTTGAAGGATTGAGGCAGTAGGGATCCTACATGAACTCATATTGGTTAGTTTTGAAGGATTGAGGCAGTAGGGATCCTACATAAACTCATATTGGTTAGTTTTGAAGGATTGAGGCAGTAGGGATCCTACATAAACTCATATTGGTTAGTTTTGAAGGATTGAGGCAGTAGGGATCCTACATGAACTCATATTGGTTAGTTTTGAAGGATTGAGGCAGTAGGGATCCTACATAAACTCATATTGGTTAGTTTTGAAGGATTGAGGCAGTAGGGATCCTACATAAACTCATATTGGTTAGTTTTGAAGGATTGAGGCAGTAGGGATCCTACATGAACTCATATTGGTTAGTTTTGAAGGATTGAGGCAGTAAGGATCCCACATAAACTCATATTGGTTGGTTTTGAAGGATTGAGAAATTATTGATCCTACATAAACTCATATTGCTTGGTTTTGAAGGATTGAGGCAGTAGGGATCCTACATGAACTCATATTGGTTAGTTTTGAAGGATTGAGGCAGTAGGGATCCCACATAAACTCATATTGCTTGGTTTTGAAGGATTGAGGCAGTAGGGATCCCACATAAACTCATATTGGTTAGTTTTGAAGGATTGAGGCAGTAGGGATCCCACATGAACTCATATTGGTTAGTTTTGAAGGATTGAGGCAGTAGGGATCCCACATAAACTCATATTGCTTGGTTTTGAAGGATTGAGGCAGTAGGGATCCTACATAAACTCATATTGGTTAGATTTGAAGGATTGAGGCAGTAGGGATCCCACATAAACTCATATTGGTTAGTTTTAAAGGATTGAGGCAGTAGGGATCCTACATGAACTCATATTGGTTAGTTTTGAAGGATTGAGGCAGTAGGGATCCCACATAAACTCATATTGGTTAGATTTGAAGGATTGAGGCATTAGGGATCCCACATAAACTCATATTGGTTAGTTTTAAAGGATTGAGGCAGTAGGGATCCTACATGAACTCATATTGGTTAGTTTTGAAGGATTGAGGCAGTAGGGATCCTACATAAACTCATATTGGTTAGTTTTGAAGGATTGAGGCAGTAGGGATCCTACATAAACTCATATTGGTTAGTTTTGAAGGATTGAGGCAGTAGGGATCCTACATGAACTCATATTGGTTAGTTTTGAAGGATTGAGGCAGTAAGGATCCTACATAAACTCATATTGCTTGGTTTTGAAGGATTGAGGCAGTAGGGATCCCACATAAACTCATATTGGTTAGTTTTAAAGGATTGAGGCAGTAGGGATCCTACATAAACTCATATTGGTTAGTTTTGAAGGATTGAGGCAGTAGGGATCCTACATAAACTCATATTGGTTAGTTTTGAAGGATTGAGGCAGTAGGGATCCCACATAAACTCATATTGCTTGGTTTTGAAGGATTGAGGCAGTAGGGATCCCACATAAACTCATATTGGTTAGTTTTGAAGGATTGAGGCAGTAGGGATTCATTATAAACTCATATTGGTTAGTTTTGAAGGATTGAGGCAGTAGGGATTCATTATAAACTCATATTGGTAAGTTTTTTAAGGATTGAGGCAGTAGGGATTCAATACAAACTCATATTGGTTAATTTTGAAGGATTGAGGCAGTAGGGATCCCACATAAACTCATATTGCTTGGTTTTGAAGGATTGAGGCAGTAGGGATCCCACATAAACTCATATTAGTTGGTTTTGAAGGATTAAGGCAGTACAGATCCCAAATAAACTCATATTGGTTGGTTTTGAAGGATTGAGGCAGTATGGATCCAATATAAACTAGTTTTGATTAATTTTAAAGGATTGAGGTAGTATGGATCCTACATAAACTCATATTGGTTAGTTTTAAAGGATTGAGGCAGTATGGATCCTACATAAACTTATATTGCTTGGTTTTGAAGGATTGAGGCAGTAGGGATCCCACATAAACTCATAATGGTTAGTTTTAAAGGATTGAGGCAGTATGGATCCTACTTAAACTAATATTGCTTGGTTTTGAAGGATTGAGGCAGTAGGGATCCTACATGAACTCATATTGGTTAGTTTTAAAGGATTGAGGCAGTAGGGATCCCACATAAACTCATATTGCTTGGTTTTGAAGGATTAAGGCAGTACAGATCCCAAATAAACTCATATTGGTTGGTTTTGAAGGATTAAGGCAGTACAGATCCCAAATAAACTCATATTGGTTGGTTTTGAAGGATTGAGGCAGTATGGATCCAATATAAACTAGTTTTGGTTAATTTTAAAGGATTGAGGTAGTATGGATCCCACATAAACTCATATTGGTTAGTTTTAAAGGATTGAGGCAGTATGGATCCTACATAAACTTATATTGCTTGGTTTTGAAGGATTGAGGCAGTAGGGATCCCACATAAACTCATATTAGTTGGTTTTGAAGGATTGAGGCAGTAGGGATCCCACATAAACTCATATTAGTTGGTTTTGAAGGATTAAGGCAGTACAGATCCCAAATAAACTCATATTGGTTGGTTTTGAAGGATTGAGGCAGTATGGATCCAATATAAACTAGTTTTGGTTAATTTTAAAGGATTGAGGTAGTATGGATCCTACATAAACTCATATTGGTTAGTTTTAAAGGATTGAGGCAGTATGGATCCTACATAAACTTATATTGCTTGGTTTTGAAGGATTGAGGCAGTAGGGATCCCACATAAACTCATAATGGTTAGTTTTAAAGGATTGAGGCAGTATGGATCCTACTTAAACTAATATTGCTTGGTTTTGAAGGATTGAGGCAGTAGGGATCCTACATGAACTCATATTGGTTAGTTTTGAAGGATTGAGGCAGTAGGGATCCCACATAAACTCATATTGCTTGGTTTTGAAGGATTGAGGCAGTAGGGATCCTACATAAACTCATATTGGTTAGATTTGAAGGATTGAGGCAGTAGGGATCCCACATAAACTCATATTGGTTAGTTTTAAAGGATTGAGGCAGTAGGGATCCTACATGAACTCATATTGGTTAGTTTTGAAGGATTGAGGCAGTAGGGATCCCACATAAACTCATATTGGTTAGATTTGAAGGATTGAGGCATTAGGGATCCCACATAAACTCATATTGGTTAGTTTTAAAGGATTGAGGCAGTAGGGATCCTACATGAACTCATATTGGTTAGTTTTGAAGGATTGAGGCAGTAGGGATCCTACATAAACTCATATTGCTTGGTTTTGAAGGATTGAGGCAGTAGGGATCCTACATAAACTCATATTGCTTGGTTTTGAAGGATTGAGGCAGTAGGGATCCCACATAAACTCATATTGGTTAGTTTTGAAGGATTGAGGCAGTAGGGATCCTACATGAACTCATATTGGTTAGTTTTGAAGGATTGAGGCAGTAGGGATCCTACATAAACTCATATTGGTTAGTTTTGAAGGATTGAGGCAGTAGGGATCCTACATAAACTCATATTGGTTAGTTTTGAAGGATTGAGGCAGTAGGGATCCTACATGAACTCATATTGGTTAGTTTTGAAGGATTGAGGCAGTAGGGATCCTACATAAACTCATATTGGTTAGTTTTGAAGGATTGAGGCAGTAGGGATCCTACATAAACTCATATTGGTTAGTTTTGAAGGATTGAGGCAGTAGGGATCCTACATGAACTCATATTGGTTAGTTTTGAAGGATTGAGGCAGTAAGGATCCCACATAAACTCATATTGGTTGGTTTTGAAGGATTGAGAAATTATTGATCCTACATAAACTCATATTGCTTGGTTTTGAAGGATTGAGGCAGTAGGGATCCTACATGAACTCATATTGGTTAGTTTTGAAGGATTGAGGCAGTAGGGATCCCACATAAACTCATATTGCTTGGTTTTGAAGGATTGAGGCAGTAGGGATCCCACATAAACTCATATTGGTTAGTTTTGAAGGATTGAGGCAGTAGGGATCCCACATGAACTCATATTGGTTAGTTTTGAAGGATTGAGGCAGTAGGGATCCCACATAAACTCATATTGCTTGGTTTTGAAGGATTGAGGCAGTAGGGATCCTACATAAACTCATATTGGTTAGATTTGAAGGATTGAGGCAGTAGGGATCCCACATAAACTCATATTGGTTAGTTTTAAAGGATTGAGGCAGTAGGGATCCTACATGAACTCATATTGGTTAGTTTTGAAGGATTGAGGCAGTAGGGATCCCACATAAACTCATATTGGTTAGATTTGAAGGATTGAGGCATTAGGGATCCCACATAAACTCATATTGGTTAGTTTTAAAGGATTGAGGCAGTAGGGATCCTACATGAACTCATATTGGTTAGTTTTGAAGGATTGAGGCAGTAGGGATCCTACATAAACTCATATTGGTTAGTTTTGAAGGATTGAGGCAGTAGGGATCCTACATAAACTCATATTGGTTAGTTTTGAAGGATTGAGGCAGTAGGGATCCTACATGAACTCATATTGGTTAGTTTTGAAGGATTGAGGCAGTAAGGATCCCACATAAACTCATATTGGTTGGTTTTGAAGGATTGAGAAATTATTGATCCTACATAAACTCATATTGCTTGGTTTTGAAGGATTGAGGCAGTAGGGATCCTACATGAACTCATATTGGTTAGTTTTGAAGGATTGAGGCAGTAGGGATCCCACATAAACTCATATTGCTTGGTTTTGAAGGATTGAGGCAGTAGGGATCCCACATAAACTCATATTGGTTAGTTTTGAAGGATTGAGGCAGTAGGGATCCCACATGAACTCATATTGGTTAGTTTTGAAGGATTGAGGCAGTAGGGATCCCACATAAACTCATATTGCTTGGTTTTGAAGGATTGAGGCAGTAGGGATCCCACATAAACTCATATTGGTTAGTTTTGAAGGATTGAGGCAGTAGGGATTCATTATTAACTCATATTGGTTAGTTTTGAAGGATTGAGGCAGTAGGGATTCAATATAAACTCATATTGGTTAGTTTTTTAAGGATTGAGGCAGTAGGGATTCAATATAAACTCATATTGGTTAATTTTGAAGGATTGAGGCAGTAGGGATCCCACATAAACTCATATTGCTTGGTTTTGAAGGATTGAGGCAGTAGGGATCCTACATAAACTCATATTGGTTAGATTTGAAGGATTGAGGCAGTAGGGATCCCACATAAACTCATATTGGTTAGTTTTAAAGGATTGAGGCAGTAGGGATCCTACATGAACTCATATTGGTTAGTTTTGAAGGATTGAGGCAGTAGGGATCCCACATAAACTCATATTGGTTAGATTTGAAGGATTGAGGCATTAGGGATCCCACATAAACTCATATTGGTTAGTTTTAAAGGATTGAGGCAGTAGGGATCCTACATGAACTCATATTGGTTAGTTTTGAAGGATTGAGGCAGTAGGGATCCTACATAAACTCATATTGGTTAGTTTTGAAGGATTGAGGCAGTAGGGATCCTACATAAACTCATATTGGTTAGTTTTGAAGGATTGAGGCAGTAGGGATCCTACATGAACTCATATTGGTTAGTTTTGAAGGATTGAGGCAGTAAGGATCCCATATAAACTCATATTGGTTGGTTTTGAAGGATTGAGAAATTATTGATCCTACATAAACTCATATTGCTTGGTTTTGAAGGATTGAGGCAGTAGGGATCCTACATGAACTCATATTGGTTAGTTTTGAAGGATTGAGGCAGTAGGGATCCCACATAAACTCATATTGCTTGGTTTTGAAGGATTGAGGCAGTAGGGATCCCACATAAACTCATATTGGTTAGTTTTGAAGGATTGAGGCAGTAGGGATCCCACATGAACTCATACTGGTTAGTTTTGAAGGATTGAGGCAGTAGGGATCCCACATAAACTCATATTGCTTGGTTTTGAAGGATTGAGGCAGTAGGGATCCCACATAAACTCATATTGGTTAGTTTTGAAGGATTGAGGCAGTAGGGATTCATTATTAACTCATATTGGTTAGTTTTGAAGGATTGAGGCAGTAGGGATTCAATATAAACTCATATTGGTTAGTTTTTTAAGGATTGAGGCAGTAGGGATTCAATATAAACTCATATTGGTTAATTTTGAAGGATTGAGGCAGTAGGGATCCCACATAAACTCATATTGCTTGGTTTTGAAGGATTGACGAAGTAGGGTTCCCATATCAACTCATATTGGTTAATTTTGAAGGATTGCGGCTGTAGGGATCCCACATAAACTCGTATTGGCTGGTTTTGAAGGATTAAGGCAGTAGGGATCCCAAATCAACTCATATTGGTTGGTTTTGAAGGATTGAGGCAGTATGGATCCTACATGAACTAACACCCGTTGATTTTGAAGGATTGAGGCAGTAGGGAATCATTCATAAACTCATATTGGTTTTTTTTTTGAAGGATTGAGGTTGTAGGGATCCTACATAAACTCATATTGGCTGGTTTTGAAGGATTGAGGCTGTAGGGATCCCAAATAAACTCATATTGGTTGATTTTGAAGATATTTTATCAGAACTTTGTTATGAGCGATTCATCAAAACCGCACCACCTCACTGCTGTCCAATTTTTAACTTTCGCGAAGCTGATTCAAATGACATCTGCAGGACGTTTGGAATCTCCCTGGAATCTGCTTGAAGCCACAGATAATTGTAATGAAGCAACATCGCTCTATATGATTTTGTTGAAGCTGCCATCATTGATGTTGTTCCAGTTTTTGGAGTTTCATTAAGGCTTAAATAACGTCAACACTCATTGCCTTCTGTTCTCTGCAGTGAAAATTTAAATCTAAACGCCATGCCCGATATTTATATTTCTGACTTAGAGGTTACGTAAGTTAAAAGATATTGATTCTTCTAAAGCAACTGGATCAGACAATATTTCAGGTTTTATTTCTAGGTGTTTAGATAATAACAGTTTGTTATATACTGATATTTGAAAGTTTTTAGACAGATTAGTAAAAATGCAGATACTCTTTCTTTGCAGGCTGACTTTGATAAGATTTTGAGTTGGTCTAAAATGTGGCATCTATCCCTAAATGTTAATAAATGTAGTGTTTTAACTGTGACTGTTAAGAAGAAACTGTTCAAATTTGACTATACACTGGGTGATACTATTCTTAATAGGGTTGATGTTCAGAAAGATCTTGGTATTTTAATTGACAGTAAATTCACCTTTGTCCTTCATGTGAATTTTATCATCAAGAAAGCTAATCGCATGAGTGGTCTGGTATGGCGGAATTTTCGTTCAATGAAAGATGAACACGTTTTACGCACCTTGTTTTGTTCACTAATTAGACCGAATTTAGAAAATTGTACTGTTGTTTTTATTCCAATCTCCACTCATCAGGCACATAGGATAAAAGGTGTTCAATACTGCTTTTCTTAAATTTGTACAGAGGACCCTTACTAATGCCAGGGGTTATAATTGTAATTTGGATTATCTTGATCTGTGTGATATTTACAGGCTTCCACCCGTTAGACAAAGAAGAATTATCAATTGCTGTCTATTTATCTATAAGTTTTTCCACAATCATTTAACAACACTGACTTCAACCCATTTATTTTACATGTTCTCAATCGTCGTACAAGGCAAGCCAACACACACATCATACATGTTCAATGGAATCGCGCTGAGACCACAAAGCGTGGATTTATATCCAGGATTTCATCCACCTAAAACGGGTTCCATCAAACTTGTGTTGTTTTGGGGGGCACCTAAGTTCATTTCGTAATCAGATTTCACGTGCTTTAGCCTGTACCACTACTGATGAAGTCATTATTATTACTTAATTAATTATTTATTTGTTTATATTATATATGTTTATCAAATTAGTAGGGGAGATGGCCTTAGCTTTCGATCCAAACCGGACCTTCGTCAGATGCATAAACAAGAACAAACACAAACATCCATTTATAAATTTATGGGTTTTTTTTAAATAGTTTTTTGCTGTATTTATGCATTTATTTATTAATTCATCTTTTGCTATTTTAATTCTTAACATTTATGTATTTAGTTTTTATCTGTATATCTAAAGATTCTGTTATGTTTTGTTTTCCCTTTCCTGTAATAATGTTGGTTTGGACAATAAATAAAAATACAATACAATACTTAAATTTTGAAAAACTATTTTTTTTTAAACCCATATGAAAAGATTAAAAATCTTTGCTTAAACCTGAACACCTAACAGGTACCAACAGGTGTTTGTATTGTTGTACAAGTAACACATTGTTGCTGATACAGAAACTATGAATGCAAAAAACATATTGCTTTTCTGTTTACTTTTTTGCTGTAAAACTAATACACCTGATACAGTATACTGAATAATGATAAAACTGTAACACTTACTCCGACTTCGGTCTCTGGTAATTGCAGAGAAGTAGCACAAATTCCCTCAGTATGGCATGTAGCAGGCTGTCAAGTTCAAACATAAATATTTTTCTTAACAAATTATTTTAATTTCCTCAACACAAATAACTTGGCATTTTCATATGAACAAATCATCACACCACAGTACTGGTATATCTCAACTTGGTAGTTCATAAAAGATGGCTTTAAAAGCAATATAGTATACAAATATTGGATGCATATGAATGCAGTATTGCACAACATAATCACTCTGTGAAATCTGGACTATTCCAGAAGAAAATGCACAAATGAAATGCATTCAATATTCGTTTTATATAACTCACACATAGATCCTTCTCATTTGAAAAGACTCTTTGAAACTTTTGTTTAACAATAAACACAGAAACTTGTCCATCATACACAAATTCTAAAAAACCCTTCTAAACAATGTGAATGACTTCATGTCGGCGCCAACCTTGTCCACCATGACAAGTGACCTTAACTCTTTTGGATATAACTCACACATAGATCCTTGTCATTTGATAGGTGCATGTCACGTGTCATCCTTCTTCTGTAAATACTTTTATATACATGTTTAGGAAAAGTACAAGCCTAGGTAAAATTGTAAAATTTGTTTATAAACAGTCTGTTAGTTCCATTATCTTTTATTATTCAAACTTAGTTTCATCAAATCCATCTCCCTCAATATCAAGATTTTCGGTGCTCCCATAATTTGTTTCAATGAAAACAAATCTTAAAATGCTGTCTATTACTGTCTCAATAAAAATGTTCCTCTCTTTGTATTATAAAATTTTCATTGAAAGTTTTTATTGTTTATTACCTTAACCTATTATTTATCAGACAAGTGGTTCAGAACTTGATGTTTTCATTCTCCCCGTTTAGTCCTACCCTTTAGTAGTTATTGCTGTGTCATTAGTAATCCAAGATAGCATTCCAGCAAAAGCTTGGAGAGAACCACAAATGAACTTCAATAATTTTTCCCGACTCATGGTTTGATACTTCTGTGATTCTTATTCATTAGTTGTCTTATATAATATTATTACCTTGCTAATATTGGTACAGTTTAATACAATTTACTTCTTACATTTGAATATTGTGCCTCACAAACAGGCCTCTGAGCACCACATGTATGTTTCATGTTGTTATTTCTCATTTGTGTCTGCAGTGGGGGAAATAAATACGGTCAATCATTACAAGGAACCATTACTTTACTGAGTATTACTGAACACAACCAAGTAATTACAAGCCTTAATATTAGAGTGGCTGCAAAAAAGATACTGAATAGACAAACAGTTAAAAGAGAACATTCTGAATATAACTGAAATTCCACTAATGCAGTTGCAAAGATGGGATCCTATTTCATTGACTGAAGTTACTCATACAGGTTTGAGTTTTAATAGTATGCAAGTTATCTTTCTATGCCACTTTTGGTTGCTTATTCCGTGTAAACATCATGCTATGTTCCCACTATCACGATTCGCACCACGATTGAAATCGTGGTCTTAATCATGGAGTAATCGTAGTGATCCTATCACATTTTACCAGATCTTGAGTCGTGGCAATTGTGTGGATCTTAGGAAAAAATTTTGGGGACGGTTCAAACATTTTCTACGATGAACACGAATACATTTTCAAGCGTGATCATCGCAACAGATCGCATTGGATCGTAACAAAGTGCGACAGATCGCATCTAATCGTACTTCCAAATCATGGTGATCAGGATCAACCTTGGACAAGACAAACACCACGCTCTGTAAAAGTTCAATGAAGCCCCTGGTCAGTCAGGCTGTATATATACCTGTCAGGGTCCAATCGTGGCTCAAATCGTGATCACTTTCGATCCCGATCGTGAATGAAATCGTGACCACAATCGTATCCAATCGCAACAGAGCGCATCAGTTCCTGATGATCGTATCGGAACGTATCTGAACGTACATGCACGTACCAGATCGTCCCAAATCGGGAACCTTGGTCGTGATGATCGTGTCAGATCGGGACCCAATCATGAACCCAATCGGAACGCATCTGATCGTATTTGAACAGGAGACCAGATCGTGACAGACTGTGTCACCTGAAATTGACCAATTGTGACTCAATCGCATCCAAGTGCACCAAATCATACCAGTACGTATCGACTCACATCAACTCGTATCCAAACGTGGAATTTCAGAGAAGGAAACAAAAAATCCACGATCAGCTGCAAATGTCAATCGTTTCGTTCATTAGCTGACCGCACGAGAGTGGGAACCTAGCATCAAGGAAACAACCCACTTGAGCTTGTTTTACTTGTGAAATATCTTGTGTAACCTTTTCAAGACCATAACAACCTCTAATCATGTTTCAATAATTGTCTGATTATACCCACTGGCTTTGGTCCAACGGAGAGCCGAATCTTCCTCCCTTGCCTATCAAGTCTTTCTTGTTGCTGGTAACAATTGACAGCCATGTATGGAATATCATCTGTGTTGCTAGATCTGCTAATGTTCACATTAAATGAGACTGAATTCTGAAGTAAAGACCATACATCCTCTTTATGAATCTCCTGAAAAGATTAATTGAGAGGAAACTTTAAGGTTCGAGAAAAGTTAAACTCTCCTTTGCCTCTATGATATCAGCTCTCATAAAAGAAACAAATTAATGTTTTCTGAGGTCTGGTTTGTTTGTCTATACATCTAAGAAAGACAATTGTTAGCAATATGGTCAGCTGTCAAGTACTGATTCTGTACTTGTATTTTCAATTAGGTGTTCTCATATAAGAAAATCTAATTAATGAGAAGAACTGATATCTGGAATCTCAAGTCCCTGAGAATTGCTTGAGTCTCTTAAAAGGTGCTTGTTCAACTACGTTTTGTCTACATAGGTAAACAAGATCAGCTAACTGCAAATGTCAAATAATGTTCAACTTACGCAGTAATTATGGTAAAGAATCTGTAATATATTTCCTTACCTGTGTATTTTGTGGTTGTACATGCCATTCCTCATTGATTTCTGTCATTTCCACACACATGTGCCCTCTATTTTTGAGAAACTTCAGATCTCTAAAGGCATCCAAGATTTCTGATTTGATTTTTTTTTCAAACTCCACAACTCTCTGTGAGGCAAAACAAGTACAATTAGAATTTTGAAAATACAATGACATAATGGTAATTTAAGTTAAACAGTCATCTATTAAAACAAACCCAAAAAACAAAGACACCTATCTGACCAGAATTTACATTTTGTACAACTTTGTAACAAGCGAATTTTAAAAATTTAAATTCTGCAATTCAACTTCTCTAACAACTACAACTCCATTCAATTGTCTTAAGGATCTACATGCTGTCAAATAAGACAAGCCTAGGTTTCATTCAATAGGTCTGCAATGACTGATCTGAACATACAGTAATTGAAATCCAGCTCAAATATCGAAGTGTAAATTATAATTAGCTTTTTTTTTTAACTACTTGAATGCATGCAACTATGTATTATTAAGTGTCTAAAAATAATTCACAAAATGTTCTTTCATAAATAATTGTTGATAAAATGTATTCACGTAAAATAAAAACATCTAAGCAGAAATGGCCTTTTGTCCAACTTTGTATCAAGCAAGTTAAAAATTTTAATTCTACAAATTAATTTCTCTAACGACTACAACTCTGTCTTTAAGATTCTACATGCTGTTAACTTAAACAAGCCTGATTCCTTCAATAGATCTGTAATCACTGATCTGAACATAAAGTAATTCTATTTCATAACACTCGTACAAGTCTTCAGAGGGATTGCATTCCTTTCTACGCGATTGCGTGCGACCACACAATACATTCAAAGGTTGTATTGATATTCAAATGAGCCCAGTGGGAGATGCCCGTATATAAACCATGGGCCATGGGGCAAGAGCCATCTTTTCTTCGTGTGACAGCGTGTTAATTGCGGACGACGAGATGGACTCTCTTGATTTAGATCTCCCGTCAGACATGGAGTCTGACTTCCAAGATGGCCAAGCCCCCGCTGAACCGCGGACTCAAGAGCATACAACTAACGTAAGCTTAGAAGCTAAGCTTCAGGCTAATTCAGCAGGCATCAAAAAGCTTTCGGTCTCACTCACCAGCATGCAAAACATGCTGATGAACATGCGAAAACAACAAGTAACTGAATTTCCAGTTGACAATTCTTTCGATGAAGACTTATTTGGGCAGGAGTTTACCTGCTATGATCCAAATCAGACTTTCGAGCTGACCAGTAACGTGGCAGCCAGTACTCCTAAAAAGGGAGATTTTGATAATTTGTCTTGCGATGACATTTATGATACGTCTGAAGCCAAAGGGGCGGAATTTTTTTTCAAATTTGGCCGAAAAGGCGACAAAAGCAGTGACTCTACCTATCAAAAAGGAGACACATACAAAAATCGCAGAGAAATATGTGACACCGGCTAATGCGCCGGCAGTATGCGCTCCACGAGTGGACGCAGATTTGTGGGGCACCATTCCGGCCTCTGCCCGGTCTAAAGATGTTGGCACCCAACAAATTCAAAAACACGTGATTACAGGTTTGATTCCGTATTTTCATATTCTCAACGAATTACGGGAAGCCGCCAAGGCGGGTACAGCAATAAACGCCGAAAAGGTAAAACAATATGCCCTAGATGGCATAACACTGTCAGGTAACGCATCATACGAATTGAGTATGAAGCGAAGGGAAGAATTAAAGCCCTGCCTTAACCCGATGTATAAGGGTCTGTGTGCGAGAAACACACCTGTGACCGAGAAGTTATTCGGAAACGACTTAAACTCCTCAATGAAACAGGTGGCCGAGGCTTTCAAAGCCGGTAGAAAGCTGACTTATTCAGACGATAGAGGTACACAAAACCGTCGGTTTGATGGTTATGCAAACCGTGGACAAAAATCCCGCGGTTTTTATCCGAACAGTTTCGGTACAGGGCGTCACTCCCAGAGCAGAGTACACCCCTACAGTCGCCCATTGCAACCTTACTACCCGAGTGGAAATCGCCGAGGGAAAACTAGTGGCAAGAATTACCACCAAAAACCAGCAGCGACAACTTCAAGCATTGATGTTGCTGACCCAAAAAACTGGTATGTTAACAATAACTCTACTGCTAAGTCGGCAAGTGTCGGGCAGTTAAAACTTTACCAAAATAACTGGTCTCAGATTACCTCTGACAGGTGGATATTAAACACCATTAAGGGCTGCAGCATTGATTTCATTGCACGCCCGGTACAATTTGTCAAACCACAGAGAATACACTTTTCTGATGCAGAAATTCAGACGGTAAATAAGGAGATCAAAGAACTCCTTAAAAAGGGTGCAATCCGACCCACTCAAAAAGCTAACTGTCGTTTCGTGTCAAACATATTCACCATCCCCAAAAAGTCTGGTGGTTTGAGACCGGTTATAAATCTGAAAGATTTGAATCAATTTGTCAGATATGAACACTTTAAAATGGAAAATATAAAATTGGTAAAGGAAATCATTCAGGATAATGACTTTCTTACTTCCATTGACTTGAAAGATGCATATTTTTCAATCCCCATGGGTAAGATTGATCAAACTTATCTTGGTTTTTCATGGGATAACCAATTCTACTTGTTTACCTGTTTACCATTTGGGCTCAGTTCAGCCCCTCGTATTTTCACGAAGGTAATGAAACCAGTCTTAGCAAAAGCGAGAAGTGCGGGTATTCGCTTGATAATTTTCATAGACGATATCCTTATCATGGCTTCATCAGAGAATGAAAGCATTCGACATACCATGTTTATGGTACAGTTGCTGGAATCTTTGGGATTCAAAATTAGCAGGGAAAAATCCCGCTTACAGCCACATACCCATATAACTTACCTTGGTGTTGAACTCGATTCAAAGGCAATGACAATTAGTGTTCCGAAATCAAAAATACTAAAATTAAAATTAGAAGGAACAAAAATTCTGCAAAAGAAAATAGTGACCTTGCGTAATCTTGCAAAAATCATAGGTATGATTGTCGCCACTTTTGAGGCCTTTCCCAAAGGAAAGTTACATTTTCGAGAACTCGAATTTGCTAAATCACATTTCCTCACTAAGGAAAATGGAAATTTCGATGCAAATATTGCAGTAACAAATGCCATGACCAAGGTAATAAGATGGTGGCTTGCTATTCCATGTGATGCAATAAAATCACAAATTAAGAAACCATCTATTGATGTTATTTGTACAGATGCCAGTAATACAGGCTGGGGTGCTTTCTCCGAAACAGACAATTCCCATACACAGGGTAAGTGGTCAAAGACCCAACAACAATTGCATATAAATATGCTGGAATTATTAGCAGCTCAAAATGCATTGCTAATTCTCTGTGACAATCTGAAGGGTGTTCATATTCTGATCAAATCAGACAACAGCACAACCGTTTCTTATATCTCAAAAATGGGAGGAAAGGTTGGCCCTTTAAATGACCTCACATCTGTAATATATGACTGGTGTACAGATAGAGATATCACTCTATCAGCAACCCACATTTCGGGTGTAGATAATGTCGTTGCAGATTACCTTTCTCGTAAGAAATTGAACAAAGAATTTAATCTAAATGCCTATATATTCTGGGATATCGTGGACAAAACCAAAATATATCCAGATATCGATCTGTTTGCATCTTGCACAAATTACAAGATAGATTGCTATGTGTCATGGAAATCAGATCCTCATGCTTGGGCCATTGACGCCTTCTCACTACCATGGTCATGTATGACACCTTATATTTTTCCACCATTTTGTTTGCTGTGCAGAATTCTGGACAAAGTATCACGAGATCAAACTCCGTGTTGCCTTCTCATCGCCCCCCTCTGGAAGGCCCAGCCGTGGTTTCCACGGTTGCTACAGATGGTGATTGCAAACCCAATCAAACTACCGGAAAATTGTCTGATGTATCAACCACATCAAATCGTTCCAAACCTACACCTGACCGCTTGGGTAATCTCAGGGAACATTGGAAAGCAACAGGCATTTCGAAAGAAGCTTCAAATCTCATCGCAAATTCATGGCGATCACGGACAAAATCGCAATACGAGTCGGCATGGAAATGTTGGACTAGTTGGTGTAGTGGACAACAGGTTAATCCATTATCTCCAGCTGTAGCGGACATAGTCAATTTTTTAGCCTATGAACATTGCAATGGAAAATCATATTCCACCTTAAACACATACAGATCAGCTCTGTCATCAGTTCTACCTTTATTAGAGGGACATGCAGCGGGACAACACCCGCTAATAGTACGCTTAATGAGAGGGGTATTTAATACAACACCCCCGAAACCAAGATATTCTAAAACATGGAAGGTTTCAAGCGTGTTAGATTATGTAAAATCATTGCCACTTAACAATAAACTTTCGTTGTTGGTTTTAAGCCAGAAACTTGTAACTTTAATGGCACTTGTGTCAGCCCAGAGGACACAAACGCTCGCTAGTTTTGATACTCGTTACTTGAACTTTACAGATAACTCTTGTGTTATTTCTGTTATAGATATATTGAAAACTAATTGCCCAAAGAGAAGTTTGGGACAAAACAAAGTAGTTCTTAATAATTTTGACGAGAACCCGAAAGTATGCGTTCTCCGCACATTGAAAGATTAATTAGATCGTACTGAAAGTCTAAGAGCAGAAAGTAAAGAAACAAAACTGTTCATTTCGACTAAAAAGCCACATAAAAAAGTAACAACTGCAACGGTGGCTAGATGGATGAAAACCGTCTTATGTGAAGCGGGAATAGATCCTGCTATCTACACTGCTCATAGTTTTCGCAGTGCATCCACCTCAGCAGCTTTTGCACACGGTGTAACGCTCAAAGAAATATTGAAAACAGCAGACTGGACAAACGCAAATACGTTTGCTAAGTTTTATAATAAGCCAACCGAAGAAGTATCATTCGGTGAAGTAGTGCTTAAATCTGGTATGTAAACTACTTTATATTTTTGTTGGAAAAACTTGATAATAAAACATCATGATCAATATTCTCAGACGTTTTGGTGTATATGTATATATATTTGTTTTGACCATCACAGTGGGTTTGTAACTAACTTTGAACATGCAATCCCTCTGAAGACTTGTACGAGTGTTATGAAATAGAATTTAAAAATTATGTGAATGAATGAAACATAATTAGAATTCTATGAATAATAATGAAGTACAAGTCGAAGAGGGTCCCGCCCAAAACTGCGATTATGTACCCTCCCAACTGTTTGGTCAAAAACTTTATGACTTCTACCCTCAGAAAAGATGGCTCTTGCCCCATGGCTTATATATGGGCATCTCCCACTGGGCTCATTTGAATATCAATACAACCTTTGAATGTATTGTGTGGTCGCACGCAATCGCGTAGAAAGGAATGCAATCCCTCTTCGACTTGTACTTCATTATTATTCATAGAATTCTAATTATGTTTCATTCATTCACATAATTTTTAAATTATAATGCACAGTGGCGTAACTAGACATTTTCATTTGGGGGGGCAAGTGGGGGCAAAGATTAAATTTGGGGGTGCCAAAGAAGTTCAAGATTATCATTAAATATGTTAACTGATTTATATATTATAAGAATATACTTTTCTGTGATTTCATATGGGGGGGGCAAGAGGGGGGGGCGCAGGCACCTGAAATATACAAGTTTTGATATGTGTCTATTGTTTCTAGCTTTTTCCATGAATTACTTGAATGCATGCACCATACATATTTTCACTATAAAAATAATTCCTTAAATGTTCTTTCATAAATACAGTTTGAAAAATGTATTCAAATTATTACCTCCTCAGACACCCTGTCATCCTTCCATACATAAACCCGAAAAGCATAACTCCTCTGATCAAAGATATGATCTCCAAAGGCACCAACTCTCACTCGTTTTTTACTGTTACCCAAGGATCTGCCAAACAATGCAAACCCAGTGAAATGATTGACCAGAAAAATTGCTTTGTTTCCCTTAGCAGACACCAACTGACCACCAGTGCTGTTATTCAGGGCTTGCCAGGCTGCTGAAGAAGCTGAAGACATCTTAGCAGTAAACTCCCAGTCAGATGACTCTGCATGATGAGGAAACGACAACACCAAACTGTCTTCAAATGTAAGACCTGGAGGACCGCAGTAAATCTCTGGTGACAATTGTTCCTCTTCACCATTGACTGTATCAGCAACTGTTCCATCAGGGTTGACATAGATATACACTTGTTGGGGTGGGCCCTCAGCTATTGCACCAGGCGGAATGTAAAGGTGCACATCATATTTCTCCAGAGCCAAAATGCCACCTATATTATCGAAGAAGCCAACTGCCATGTATGGTAACTGCAGCAAGACGTCAGTCTTCTCAATGTCACTGATGCCCACAGTCTGTTTGTTAAACTCTTTCAGCAGCTTTTTAAGATGTGAAGATATTTCTGGAAAATAAAACATAGTTGTCACATTCCCAATGAGATTATTTTTATTCAGAGAAAAGAGCCATATAGGTATCAATGGGATTTCAAACTGTGCATGGTGAGAATGCAATCAAGTGAGGTCTGCAGAGACACATGTATATTAACTTACTCTAAAAAGAATGGGTGGTGTAACAACTCGACATTGCAATGAGTGTACTTTGATTGACTGCAGGAATCTCTTGAATATGATCAGACATTCTCCGGTTCTTCTCAGTAGCACCACAGCTCATAGAGAAAATGTATTATCAAGGTGTCTCTGCGACCTCACTTGATCATTTTTATAGGTTTAGATTGTGAACATCCCACACAAACCAAGCCTCCTCCAAGCCTCCTCTTGCTTAAAGATGACCACGATTACAAGTGCACAACTTAAGCAGATTGTCTCCTTCCACCAGCAAAAAATCCTCAATTTGAATAACTAGAGTAAACTTTTCTTTTCAAAAACAATACACATAAGTGTAAATGTCTATTTGATTACCATGACAAAAGCAATGTGTACTTTATCCCCATCTACAGTGCTTCTCCTCATGGTAATAGCCAAGTATTCCTTAACTCAAAACACAATTTCTAGGGGTCAACCTTTGACTGTTTGCTCACCTGGTGTCTTCAGAGAAACTGCCTGAGTAGTCTGTGTGGTTGAAGTATTTCCTTCAGCACTCAGATTGCTGTCTTCATCAATGGACTTGTCAATGCCATCCTTTATTAGAAAAACAAAGAAACAAACACACAATTTATTGTACATTTACTCCCATGTAGTCCAGTGGATAAGTGGAAATTTTGTGCACTTTGTGGTAAAAGCATAAAACTTTGCAAACATGTACTTTATACCAAAACATACAATTTAAGATATGAGCTAGTGCTATATTTGATTTGGCCTGTGGTCTTGGCCGGCAGCCATTATGAAAAATGGCCGCAAATTCTGATAAAAAACTACGTATCTCAAAAGGTAAAGAGGCTTAGAATGGTCATTACAGGTGCTATGTATGTGTTTTCCGAGTCCAACAACTAAAACAAAAGCAATATTGAGTGAGATCAGACTATTAGGTCCACTATTTTAAAAATGGCGACCTTATTTTTCAAAATGGCAGTCTCACAGCCCCAAAAAACAATATCAGTATAAAGAACTCAACGGCATTCGTTCTGTCGACAAATTATAGGTCATAAGCGTCAGTCACTTTCATACATGTAAATATATTATCAATACCACTGGGGCAGCAACCACCACTTTCAAAGATGGCATCCTATCTCAATGGTGGCCCCTTCAAGAGTGTAGAAAATATGTATAGCTATCGGCCTACGCATTTGTAGTTGTTGTTGAGGAAATTAATGTGATTAGTCTATATCTTACTTAAATGTCAGTATCTCAAATTCCATTTGTATCATTTTGTTCTTGAAACCGCTTGGCAGTCATTTTCATTTCAAACTGGCAGAGATTTCCGACAGGGTTCAATACTCAAGACTGGTGGAAGCTACGCAACTTCAGTAATTGTGTACAACTCGTCTGAGAAGCATTTTGAGAGAGTAAACCGAGTGCAGCGAAGAGCTGACTTTAATTCTGGAAGGGACATGTTCAACTAAATCTACATTTCAGTATTTTGAAATCTTCTTCCTAATATTTTGTGACGGGAGCCAGCTTGTATCCCCATTGTTTCCGTAGTTTCTTAACGTTTGTCAAAGTGAATTCCCCGTGATAGCTCATAGTTAGAGCTAAAGTTTCGCCCCCTGTAGTTCCCGACTTAGGTCCTCGCCCATACCTTCTCGCTGCTGATGCCTTTGCCCGGTAAAATATTCTTAGTTAGTACAAGATAAATGTATATTTGTTTATTAAACATAAGCATTGTACATTTGTTAAACCTAATCAATAGTTGAAGTGGTTGATAGTTTCATCAATAAATCACTTAGATTCTTTGTTCTTTACATCAGTCTCACCTTGTTTGATTTCTTTGTTGCATCAGAGAATACTCAGGCATTTATCTTTTTTCTTTTTTTTTACACAAAGTTTTGAGATTTGGATCGTAACAGTATACACATCTTGACAATAATGAAATTATTCCAATACTTACAGATTTTAAGGTATTCTCAGCAGTCTCTCGTGATTCAATGGATGTTTTTTCTAAAAAGCAAATTAGAAGTTTTAAATGCACCAAGAAGTGATGTTTAATTGTTATCATATAACATCTCCTTTATCCTTCTTTCAAAAACAAATGACAGGTAGAAAGATAGAGAATGGAATTGTATTGACCCAGGCAGGTCAAGGAAGAGGCAGGAAAGCCTGCAAGATGAAGAAAGCTGAAGTGAGGTAAGTAAAGGCAAGGCAAAGCAAAGAAGTCATGGCAAGATGACAACAGATGAAGCAAGGTGAGCCAAGATGATGAAAGATGAAGCATGGATAGATAAAATGAAGCTGGGCAAGCCAAGGTGGGATGAGGCAGTATCAACAAAATGAGGTAATATGAGCTTAGATGGAGTGAGGCAAGATGAAGAGAGTGACGTAAAGCGTGTCATGGCCGAGTGGATAAGTGCACCAAACTCAAGCTTCAGTGTTGGCGGGGTGTGGGTTCGGATCCCAGTCTTGACACTTAATTGTGTCCTTAAGCAGGACATTTAACCATTATTGCTCCAAACGTTTCATTCTTTCAGCTTCAACCGTTTGGGAATCTGAAAGCATAGGTGGGATGGGGCAAAACGAAGAGAACGAGGCAAGGCGTGCCAAGGTGGAGTGAGGCAAGTTGAAAAGAGTGAGACTATGTAAGCCAAGGTTGAGTGAGGCAATATGAATAGAACGAAGGTACCCGGTCCAAACAGAAACGGTTCGGCAACCGTCGAACAGTTGCCCCAAACGGACACACGGACACATAGATTTAAAGTTAAATGTATAATAACACTTTGCAAGCACTTTGGAAATAAATAGACAACGATCGTTAAAGGTTTGTGTGTTTTATTTGAAATTCATAATAACAGGGGAGTATTTAGCCCCGAGCTGCACTGGCGCTTCAAAGGCTTTTTCAAACACAATATCAACCTCTACCCTCGCAGGTACCCATTTATAACCCTGGGTGAAGAGAAGCAATTATAGTAAAGCATCTTGCTCAAGGACACATGTGTCATGACCGGGATTCAAACCCACACCCCGATGAATGAACCACCAGAACTTGAATTCGTTGCTCATGACAACCTACAACGGTTTGGCAAATGCTGTTAAACCGTTTCTACCTTGAACTGTTTGGCAACCATTGGGAATGGTTGCTTAACAATTTCTTCTTGGCGGCGTGCCTGAGCCAAGGGGGAGTGTAGCAAGATAAAGAGAGTAAGGCAAGGTGTACCAAGGAGAAGTGAGGCAAGGGAGTGAAGCAACTTGAGCCAATAAATACAATGAAAAAAAGGTGGCCGCCTATCTGTCTCTTGTAATCCTTTTTGTACAACAAAAGGATTAAGGTCTGGAATTGGGAATTACACAACACCCCCTGGGGAAAAACGGAGCAAGAATTCCAGTACCAAAATATTGTATTTACCCCCAATGCAAACATTTACATCGATTAAATCGCTGCAGTACACCACCCGCTGCTAAGGATTCGGACCTGCCACTAGCCATTGGGCTATCTCGGTGGTCTAGTGGTGAGACATCTGCTCTAGCAATGCAAAGGTCGTAGGTTCGAATCCAATCCCGAGTGTTTTGCCTGTGGATTTAGGTGTTTTTTACTCTAAAGAAAAATCTAATCATGACATTCATATCAGATATATGCTGACATACCGTCCTCTTTATCTGACACAGACATTTCTCCTATTCTGCTGTGGATCACTTCCAGTTCAGGTTCCTGTACCTGGAGAAGAAAAAGATTATGAAGTTTGCCTTCAATTCACAAAACCCTGTTTGTTACTTGGTGTGGAGAGTCCAAACTTGTTTATATTGAAAATAAAAAAACACACACAAATAAAAAATATCCTGAAAAACAGACTTTAAATTTAAAGATCAACTTGATCAAAATTAACATTATTGTTTTTTAGTTGTAGAAAGGTAAACGAGTGCATAATGATTATATACAAATTAATGGAACTCAATAAAAAATTGTGTAATACCATTAAAAAAAAAAAACATTTTAATCAGCGTTCCTCTGGGCAAAAACGTCAGTTACACAAAAAGTTCTTAAGCGCCTGGGATCAAAACAAAATTGTGACGTCACCAGTGGACTCAATTTTTTTTTAACCCGCAGTAGTCTTACATGCAAAAAGGCATCCCAAAAACAAAAGATAGGCTGATCAAAATGTCGGAAAGCAGCAGTTTTTGGACATATTACAGTGTTGATGAAGAACAGTTTTTTCCGTCAAGCATTTCTGATGGGAGTGATATCAGCTCAAGTGTCCAGTGGAGTTCTCGGGAAAAGGAACAGGACAAAATCTCGCAGGGGCTTATTATGTTCGCGGAGCTGAGCCACTCGGTTCGCACAACTGGCATCATACATGTGTAAGCACATGCAAACCCTGTAGTTCGTGTCAATTTTGTGCCTCGGCCGTGCAATTTGTATTAGTGCGGGCAGACGTTCAATGGGCACATTTTTTAATTGGCTAGCGCTTATTTTCAATAAGATTGTGTCACCGGTGAATTATTTCTGTCAAATATATGTAGTAGTTTTACAGATCACAGTTGGCCGAGTAGATCATGGCAACCATAAAATAGTCAAATGCCAGTGAGCCGTATTGAAATAATTTGATTTCTTTGGAAATCAATTTTGCAATGATTTTGTTGGCTTTCGCACTGGCAATAAGTTATTCCGAGCGCAACAAATCTATGAACAACTTAACAACAATGTAAAATTTTGTGAAATATGGTTGGTGATCCTTTCTTCATATAAACCATTCAAGGACCTTTTTGACAACTTGAGATCCTTCCGAGAATTGTTAACAAACATCGCTGGATTCCTCGGAAAATGAAATAAAAAGTCACCTCGGAACTCTTTTTACTATTTCTGGAATCCACTGACAGTTGCTCGGCAAGATACCAACTTACACAAGTTATTGAGAGAAAAAAACTTGAAAAAATAAGTAATGATCCAAAAAACCAATCAGTAAATGCATAGAGACGAATATAAGCAATCAATATAAGTGTGACGTATTGATTCCAAAAATACAAGGAGCGCTGCCAATGGCGATAAAAAACACTAGTTTAAAAATGTTTTAAAAGGGACCTAGTATTTCCGATCGAATTTCAGCAAAATTGCTTCGCACAAAAATTCAAACTTAGGACCAAATAATAACTAAACACACAACAAACAAATATTAAGGGTCAATTTTTGTAAGTGTTTTAGTTCAAGTTGACCTTTAAGCTCCCTTCCTCTCTACCACAAGAGAAAACAAATTATTAACCTAATTGAATGTATACATTATAATAAAATTACAATCAAGCAAGTAGCTTGTCATTTAAATAAACAAAGGTACATTGTACACAAAATATATAAAGTGGATGGTCAACCATTAACCAGTTAGCGTCGGGAATCTTCCATTTTTTTCTATCAACCTTGATTGGATTATTTTCAGCAGTATCAGCAGAATCTATTTTATTTTTAACAGGTAGACTGACACTAATAAACTACCAAGGTTATAAAGTGGTATCAGCCATTGACTTAAATCAATATTGAATCAGAGAGAGTGTCTCACCTCAGTTGGGTCATCTTGCATTGATTGGTATCCAGCAGAAAATATCATATGTTTCCTTTCCTCTGAAGCTATAAAATATAAAAACATAAATCAGGCCTTTCAGAAATTATGTTCAACTCATAAACCAGGTTACAAACTTCAACAAAAGACCAGCCATGAAAAAATCAAAATAATCATCATCACATTTCTTCACACCATTTCAAAATCAATTTTCTTAATTTAGAGTACAAACTTTTAGATATTTCTTTTAGATATTTCTAAATTAATTCTTGTGTTAAAAAAATGAAACCTGTAGTAAAAATATACAGGTTTAACCAGATAATAAACTTGATTTGAACTACATTATTACTTGTGTAGTACCCATAGACCGATGTGTGTTTGCACTGTATACTACTCATACACCACTTTCCCAGAGGCCTATGAAAAGAAAATCCACAGGCATATTACTCAGGTGGGGTTTGAATCCAGTGACCTTTGTAATTCTATAGCAGGTGTCTTAGGGACAATCTCGTTAGTCTAGTGATAAGACATCTGCTCTAGAATGGCAAATTCCTAGGATTTTTCCGGGAAAGTATGCTTAACACTCATAGGTGTATGGGTGAAACACTAAAGTTATTCTTTATCCCGAATGTCAATTTTATATCCATTGATTTGAATTGTTAAATGTTTATGGTTTGATCCTTCACTGCAATAACAAGCCATTGGTAATAAGTTTGTTCTTACCTTGTCTTTCATTCCACACTTTATCTAAGAATCTCCTTTGACTGTTCATGATGATTTGTTCATTGAAAACAAGTTCTCCATTTCCGCCATACACCATGGACATATCGCTGACATGTCTCTTCATGACATCGATCCATGTTTCCATAACACTCCTAACTAGAAAAATATTCGCCATATGTAAAGAACATATCATAAAAAAGGCCTCATGAGAAATGCCTTCCTGGTGTAATTGTACCCAGTAGAGACATCTTCTTATCAGTTCAGTCTGTTCTGTTATCAGTTCCAGTTCATTTAGTTGTTGTTTGCCAACCTCCCCTGCAGGTAGGTAGTCTTGCTTAGAGGACTCCTTCTCCAGCTTGCTGCCTTTTTTCTGCTTTTGCAGATCTGTGAGGTTTTGAACCAATTGCTGCTGGGTCTTAATGAGCACATTGAGATTCTCCATGTACTGCTTGTGATATACAGGCTCCTTTACCAGTATGGTTTGTGGAACTAACGCTTGCAAATCATCAACTAGCATTTGTTGGCAGTAGTATACCCTTTCTGTCCTGTACCACTGTGTGTCATCCTTTCTGACATGTGAAGATTTATAACCATAACTTCTTTTCAAAGAAGATCTAACATCAAATCCACTTTTCATTGCTTTTCCAAGCTTGTTCAATGCTTTCTGAAGTGTAGAATGAGCCTTTTCAATGTCATGATGTTGTTTCTCTGACACTTTAGTGTCTGTTTTCACTTGAGCTTTATCAACAGATTTCATCCTTTGCAGATTCAGCTTCAATGACACCAAGTGAATCTTACTCATAAGAACATCTAATTCTGACAAGTCTTCTGATGTAGATAGATCCAGTTGACTGTCAGTTGCTCTTTGTTTAACACTTGTAGCCATTTCTTGGTGGAGGTTTACAAGCTGTTTCTGCTCCTCCAACAATTTCTCCATCAATGAATGTAACTGATCAGGAGGAATCTCTTTTGTTACCAGTAATGAGAGATCATCAATTGCATGTGAGACAAGGCTGCCATGCTCCAGACAAGTCAGGATAGACTACAAATAAATCAGAACAGTTTTGAAATGAGTGAAAAGGTTTAGGATGAAGCTTAATGCAAGAGGTGGTTTGAAGGGAAAAATGCAAAAGAAATGCAAGGTTAGGAAAACTATCTGAGTTTAAACATACAGTGAGTCAACTGTATAAGAAGTCTTGGTTCGTGAAGCTATTTATACATAGCTGGGGGATCAAGGCCATCTTAAGTGTTTCTTATAGATTGGTTAATGGTTGACCAATAACGATTTATTTTCCACCAAACAGAGCTGCTTTCAAAGTTATAACTTAACGCCATGTAAACAAATGTCGTCTTAAGTCATCAGGTATCAAATAACATTACTTCACAATTTCATGAACTACATAACACAGGTTTATAATCCTTACAACATTTTGCAGATCATAACTAATCCCCAACGATAACACTTGGTCGCTCCCGGACTACCTACTACTACTATCAAACTACATCCCTACACAACTTCCTGAACTACACGAAACTTATAATTCTTGCAACATTTTGAAGTTCACGATTTCCACAATCCACATTTGGCAGGATTTGGTTCATTTGGATAGCATTCAACTAGATTATTAATTGCAAATTAAAAAACTAAGAATTGATTAGATTGTCAGAATAGAATTTGTGTTGATTAGATTGTCAAAATTTACAAACTGGTGTGTACATATTTGAAAGTGTGCATTTGATCAGAGGGTTTTACAGCATTGATCATTGCAAGAAAACTAAAGGGTCTCAATCTTATCCCCTGTGGGACTCCTGCATTAAGCAATATTCCAAAGAAAGAAAAAAAACGGTACTTTGACAACTCAATGTTTCAATCAGTATAATCTGACCTTCTTCAGGAGAATGCTGTAATGCTTAATTACTATCTAAGAGGTTAAGTGTGCAAAGGTGGGATAGGATAAGCTTGAAAAGGATAACTGTTTATTAATGAACCTTTAATTTTTCTTCTTCCTGCTCTTTTGTAATTCTTGCACTCTGTGGTTTTCCTTCTGTGTACAAAAAAGACACACACACATTAATAAAGTACAATTGTGTATCATTAATAGCAAGAAAATTAGGTAATCCGAGGATGTAACCTGTAGTATTATCTAATGACTTGTGTCTATTCTTACCAGTGTTGTAGTCAAGACCAGTACACCCGAGACCAAGACCAAGACCAAGACCAGTAAAAAATGGTCTCGAGACCGGTCTCGAGACCTCCAACACTGATTCTTAATAACATTTATTTAATAAAATAAAACACTTCTAACAACAACAAAGAGCAACAATCGGTAATTAGTATTCCCTGAAAAATGCAATATACGCAAGGATTGATTCAGGATACTTATAAAAGGTATGTGACTTGGGTTTTGCAATACAATGTTGTATGATGAGCATTGGGGTTAATTGGATTGGGATGTGCTAATATTGGAAAGGAGAATTGCTATTCATCTCAAAATTAGCCTCAGTCTACTAACCAAATCCTACTACCTTGTTTATTGTGCTAACCCATTTTCACTATAAGGGAGTGGCTGAGTTTATTCTTACATCTTTGCTCAGGTAGCTCTAAGATCAGTCACCATGATACTGACCACTCTGCATGATGAGGTCAAAACCTTGTTGCAGGTCATGGCCACCTAATAACAAAAGATCCTGTACTCTTTTCAGGACTTTTTCTGTTCTTTCTCAAGGCCTCCTTACCACTTGGCCGTTTAGCATCTTTCCAGGACATGACACAGTAAACATGACGTTTTTGTCTAGCACTCCATCATTCCACTGTCTATTTGTACTTTCTCTGTTGCTCTCCGTCGTCAGTGTAATGATCTGACAAGCACTTTAGGACCAATGAATAAAATGGCACGGACAACATTCTAACTGGTCATGTGTATGCTTTTATGTTAGATTCTCACATGTGCATTGAAGCATATAACATCAATAACAAATATAATGTTGAAGCATAGTATAATAACAACTTGCATAGAGGATATTACAATCAGAAACTGCAAAATGTTTGGTACAACTTTCACCAGCATTGATGAAGCTCTTGATCATCACCCATCCTTCGACATAACGGTCTTTGGTGATGCCAGCAGCCATCACAGAGAAGTAGTTGGTTCACTCTCGCTACATGCATCCCTGCCCTCTGTGCATACAACTTTGAAGCTTCTCACAACCTCAGCAAAAATATATCTGTCCCAACGAGAATCCCTGATCACACCATTGGCAACATGTGACATCTTCTGGACCTGCTTTTGTGCACAAACTCTGGAGATTGTGCCAAAACTGTAGCACCACTGGGAAATTCCAACCATTTCATCACTGAGGTTCAGGTATTCCAAACATCAGACAACTTTGCATAATGGTAAGGCCGACTGGGATGATTTATGCTCCTTTTTTGGTGATTTCCCATGGAACTCAGTATTTTACCCTGATTCCTCAAGGGCAGCAGAGGAAGTTAGTGAACAGGGCTGTGTCAATGTGTATATTTTCATTCCTTCTCAGATCTAGGTTAAACCACATTCTCAAAGCTTGCTCCTACCTCTAACACTATTTCCACCTGTATCACAAGAATAGTTCAAGACAGCTTCATCATCAATTTTGCCTTCCAAGTAAAAAAAGCAGACTAGTTTTGAAGAATGCTAAAACTTACTTTATGCAAAGACCATCCAATACTCTATATCATTTCAATATCTTTAAGGCCTAGAATTTTGGAGGAATGCCAGCAGCATCCTAAATTTGTTTTCATGACCCTGAAGAACTCGCTTTTTGATGAAGTAAACATCTTTACCAAACCCTTTGCTGCAAACTCTACCCTCTGTGGTCAGGGTCATCCACTCCCTGACTGTCAGTCTCACACTAATTATATTTCACCAATTCCGTAGAGACTCACTCTGTAAATTGTTCTTGTGTTGCACTCCGATTCCACCCTTAATGAAACAACCTCATTAGTATGCAAACTTCTCCCCAGTTGCCTCATATACTCGTTGAATGCTTGGACTTGTAGTCTTTTGTTATTTGTGAGCAGTCTGATCGTAACCTCCCCATTCGTGGCTTTTACATACTTGTAACATGCCCAAAGTTTTACCATTTTTGTTTCCTGTAAGTTATTTAGCTCCCCCAGTGATGTCTCAACCACTGCTGTACAAGGAAGAGCAGGCCCCTGTCGACATTCTAGCCTTTGCAGCGAATGAGATAGATGAGGATTCTGGGCCTGGCATGTTGGGTCAATCCAAATCTTGGATTACACCAACAACATGAGTGTGCCAAACTTCTGTTCGTTTATATGGCAGACAGAAAGTTTTTCAGGTGGCGTGGTGTTGTACCCAAAACCTAATTCGGGCTGTTCTACTGCTGCAGGACAGCCCTACCTCAGTGGTTCCAGCTCAGCTATGAGTACACCGTTGATGTCTGTGCAAAAACCACCCCAGTATACCTGCCCGGGCTAGCACGACTGATTTTGATCAGTCCTGAGCAGCAGCAGCCACCAGGTATGTCTATGATGCAACCTCCAGCAGTGGCCACGCCGGCCCCTGGACAAGTTTCCTGGAACTTTCAAGGACACAACTTTGCATCTGCATCAATTCCATGTTTTTAAAACACTTGAGGTATCCCTCCTCCACGGTTTCTCTTTATTCAAGCTTCACCTATGAGCAGCCATGGTCAACAAGAAACCTCTGTCCTGTAATCCTCATCGTAAGGATTCTAGCAACCCCATTTCAGAAAATGTTTTGAAATGGTGGGAAGAACTTAGAACTCAAAGATTCTCGTCTGACAACTTGAAAGAAGGGGTTGGTTCTTCTGTTCCTTTTGAACACGACACATTTTCACTGGCCAGGAACTACCTTCCGGTATTAAGAAGGTCTCCAGCGCAAGCCAATTCCATATCAGTAGTTGTGAATGAGAAGTTCATGTGTCTCATAATCATGTCTCTCCCCCTTCAGAGACTTTTAGGCGCCATCGCTGATCCCAAGAATATTTCAGATGCTTTATCTTCTGGCATAATTCTTCTCAGTTCAGCAAGTCAGAGCCTAGCCCAATCTCGTCAGCATGCTTTTGACGATGTTGTTGACAAGAAGTTTGAGGTTATTAACATCCCACCCAGTCTTAATGAACTATTTGGGGCGTCATTGATGAAGGACATTGAGGAAACCGAATTGGTGAACAAGTTGGCCTTTAAAGTGACCTTTTAACCAATCAGGACTTCGGTTTTAAAGAGAATAAGCGTTTACACCTTACACCAGCTTTGCCGGAGGTTCAAGGGGCAGAGTTTTTTCAAGAAGAGGTAAAGGGAAAACAGCAACTACAAAGCTGATAGGGCTAAGCATGGCAGGTCTTCACATCCTACCTCCGACAATGCAAACAAGTAATTGTTGGTAATGCCTCTTTTGTAAATACTTGTACATATATGTACAAATGACTGCATTGCAACTAGCACCAATATTTTTCTCATGTTTGGGACTTTGTCTTTAATATCTAATCTAATCATTTATTGCTTTAAGTGCACGGCATACAATTATCTCAGCACACTGTACACTTGTACAAAAAATGTAACTGCCCACTAAGGTTTTTTGTCAACTTTTCACTATTGATCAAGTTAGTGCTACTCACAACCACAAACTTACAAATATTGTTCCCTGGGATAAGGACTGGATGGTCACCTTCAATCAAAACAAAACTCATCTGTTGTCTTTATCCAGCTTGAGAGCTGTAACTCGACCTGATTGGGTTTTTTGTGGGTTTTTTATTTTGGACTCCAAACAATTATGGGAACTTCCTAGTATCTGGCTCCATGGATTGGATATTACTTCCAGCCTCAGCTTGGATAAATACATCTTTTATAAAGCTAAAAGAGCATCTCAGCATCTTGGCAGTTTATGTCAGCTCGTCAGTACCTTAAGGGGGGAATTCAAAATTAAACAGTCGGTAACTCGGGGTAAATCTTCATTTCCCCCCGGGGTTTTACGGGGTAAAAGGAAGTCGGGCCATAATGAGCTCATTATCTACAGGTCAATGAACAACACTCTTGGAGCCACAGAGAGCCAAGTTTCCTTCTTTGATATCGCCGCCAGCCTTGCTGCGGTTTGGCAGAGGCTTGGTTAATCCGTAATTGCTATTGTTCAACAATAGATATTGTTGAACAATATCTATTGTTCAACAATAGATAAGTGGAGTTTGCGTTCTATTGGTTTCTTTAGAACTATTGAATACCTCAAGGAGGCCAAAACTTGCCCACTGAGAAATTATAGAGAAACTTATATTTCAAAAAAGGTATGAAGTTATGTATTTCTTCCCCGCAAATAATGAAAATTGATGAGATGTTCAGGTTAACATTATCTTCAATGAAGAAAAACGAGCCAGGATGAGCCAAAATTCATGCTTATGTTTGTTTGGTTGTTTTGTTTTGTTTTCATAGCAAGTGACCCCAGATAAGGTTGTAGGTAAACCTTGACCTGCTGCAGCTCCAAGTTGAATTATATACGTTGCTTCATCAGCAGTCCATCATGGTTGTGGTATCTCTTCATTTGGTTGAAAATCTAAACCTTAAAATTTTTGAAGAAAACAAATGAGACGTAAACTAAATTAAGTACTTATAAACAGTAACAGAAACGACAAAGTGTTTTCGTCCGTCTTCAGCCCTGTGAATTCAGGATTCAAAATATCCAAAGTAATACATGTACAATGTATGTTTATTAATTATAGTGGTATATTCAGTTTGGAGGAAGCAGATGGTGTATGGACCGTCTCTTTAACGACGCAACGATGGTCATGAACACATGAACACGACGACCTTCAATAAAATGTTGTTGGGTATCGTTTTAATAGGTAAACTTGCTGTTCAGTGGCCGATTTTGACCGCTCTAAAAATGAACTAAAGAACAATTTGGTAGACAAGAACGATTCGAGACATTTAAAATAACAATATTTTGGCTTATCATTCATAATCATAATTTGTTAATCGATCAGCAGAACATTTATTGGAGCACCCAGGCAGCTGTAACTAATCCGATAATCCCTTGTTTATATAGTCCCTCATGCAAATCTGGCCTTTTGTTCAATTGCTCTTTGTATCCGCGGTCGCCCATCCACGACCAAGTTGACCCAGCGTGTGCAGACGGATATTCATGACTCTATTGTTCTATGCAAGGCTGAGTTACCCCGTATTACCTCGGGGGATTCTTAAATTGCCCCCGAGTTACCGCTTGTTTGATTTTGAATTCGTCCCTAATCCGTATTACAGTGTGTGTTCTAAAGTGAGATATTCTACTTGCTTTCCCCTTGTACTGCTGCACCTTGGAACTTCCTACCTGTACCTGTAGGTTTTTTTTCTTTCTGTAAAACCTGAACTCTAAAATGCACATCAATATTAAAAAGGGGGAATAATATTTCCTGATTTACTGTCCTGGATTGTTTAGCTTCAACAGCTTGATGACATTGTGCCCTGATAGCATGGAGGTAGATTTCCTGATAGTAACATTCAATCTAACAATGACTCCAACATTTCTGCAATTTGCTTCCAACATAGGCCATTTGTATCTAACCAAAGGTAATTTAAAATATGAACCAGTTTTAGCTTTTAACAGAATGATATGGTAACAACTGGCAATCGATAAAAAAACCCAGATTTGTTTATTTTATGCAGCATAAAGCAAGATATTTTGTCAGTTTTGTTTTAAATTAGGCTCAAAAGATTGAGAAAAAAGCAAGATCATAATATTATTTATGTGTAATTTTTTTTACCTATGGGGATGTACACTTTTTGAAGACAAAGTTTTGTCACTTCATGAATGTCTACAGAATCTTGAGGACTATCCTTGTATGGGTTTCCAATCTCCATAGCAACTAACCTTTGCTTTTGTCACGTTTTCCTTTCTTTGTCCCAGTCATCCCCTTTAGAACCTCAGTCATTGTGAACTGGTTGAACAAAAGAGAAAATAGTGTTACGTTTCATCACTTCTCTATCAACTACCTCAAACACCTCTTGTCATTATAAGGTGTTCGGTGAACAGACCAACCCTATTGTTATTGTACTGTTTTCTTTTTTTTCCGACCTCTTCTTCCTTCTCCCTGAACCTTCTGTACAAGACTTCCAGTGGCGTAACTAATGGGGGTGGGGGTGGGGGCACTAATGTCATTCCCCCCCCCCCAGGTGGCCCCCCTTCCCATTTGGAACCTGCCATTAGGTATATCAAGATCAAGTTTTTTTAAAGTGCAAATGGGATCTATAATTGCTTTTTCCAGCAGTGCCCCCCTAGAAAAAATGGTAACCCCCCCCCCTTGTGCCCTACTAAAAAATTACCTTTAGAACGCCGCTGAAGATTTCACAAAAATTAAAAATTTTACAGACTTGAAACTTTACATGTAATTGGACCTTAGAATGTAGATGAAACCACAACATTTTTGGCATGATGACATCATCGATAACATCATTATATTAAAGTTAAAAAAATGCTTTTGTTTTTTAAACCTCATACCAAGAAAACCATAAATGATACATACAAGATCTTTGCACCATATGAGAGCTCTTGACTCGTTGTACATATCTTACACAAAGTGACCCCATTGGACCTTCACTTCTGGTCCAAACCGTTCATCGAAAAAATATATGTTAGTTGAAGTCCTGCTCCATTTAAAATGTACCCAGTCAGTTTCCCTTATGGTTTATTACTTGATATTTAATTTTAAATAGTTCCATTCCCTTAAGGTGATCCCCTGGCTGCTGCTTCCCAGGTTGTATTGTAAAACTTGGGTGTGATCCCTGGTTTCACGGCAGCTAGGGTTATATGGCTTCTGACTGGCACCCCAGAACAAGGATATTGACTCAATGGTAAAGCACAGACCTACGTTAATCTGGAGGCAGTTGGTTCAAGTCCTACTCTAGTAAATATTTCTTTGTTCAAACCCAAATCACAAAACAAAATGTATATAACAATATATGTTTTTAACCAAACCCAACGCATTATCTGAAAGCCTTTTAACAATTCTACAAATCTTTCATAGTGTGAAACCCCATTTGACCTTTACTTCCAGTCGAATCATTCATACCTCTTTAACCAAAATGGATTCAGACATGAAGCTTACCATGTAGTTAGACCTTAGTGAGTAAATCCATCTGCAACTGTGTCAAATTGATGACATCAGTGATGATGTCACAACAATTTGTGGGTTTGCTCTTACATTCATGGGTTTGCTCTTATATATTTGTAACTACATGTACTCATTTAGTCATAAACGGCCCCTCATAAAATGGTAAAATAATTCTACCATTTAAATAATCATTCAGTAGAACATTACCATTGGATAACCATTGAGAAATAATTGGGTACCATTTGACCATTGGGTACCATTGGGTTACCACTGAATACCATTGGCTTTCTTTTTATAAGGGATAGCCTGCTACTCCCAGAAAAGTGCAGCATTTCAGATTAAAAAAGGGGCTCCAAGGTCAAATTCAAATTTCAAATTTGAAACAGGACGTAATTGGATATCAACATGACATCATTGGGTTTGTTTATTCCAAAGGGAACTTTGTGTGTCAGTCAAAAGATCAAAGTCAATGCCTTTTTAATTCAGTATCACTCAAATTCAGGAGTGAAGAAACCATTTCCTGTACAAAAGTGTAAAAATCCATATATTTGAAATGTAATGTCAATGATTGTTTTTGGATGATGATAAAATTTGACCTAGAAACTCCTCTTTAACCTTGGAGAACACAAATTCTGTAACAATTGATCATATGACAAGAGCACTACTACAGTTTGTAGTAGGTTTGGTGAAATCTTACCACACCCGGGGATAAAGCTATACACCCATTATTATCAATCCCAAGACCTTTCAGAGGGTTTGTAGATGTTTTCAGTCATAATAATTGTACAAAAAAATCATTTCCAATGTTATTTTGGTAAATTATTTTGCTAAATACAGGCCTAATGCATACTTCAAAATGCATTCTGTATTGTGTGACACTTACCATAGTTTATAGAAGGTTTTGGGGAAATCTACTACCCCCCTCCACACTCATGTGGATGTTTGTTTTAGCTTGGTGTCTGTTACCTTGATAAAGGTCAACCAGTCTCACACAGGCTTCCTCTGATACAATACAGAATGAATGACGGTTGTATCGAGTACCCTACCCCTTGAGACTTTGCCAAGATTTATGTGTACAAACCATGGTACAAACAGATGACAGCCCCACATGTACCACCTACCACACGATTTGTAATGAGATTTTCAAGGTGAATGAACTCTACCCTGTGCAAATAACACCTGCCATACGTTTCTGCATGGTTTGATGGTGGACTGCTCAAAGTTGGTGGGTTTTTTTTCAATTTCCAGGGCAGAATTATGGGGGAAAGGCAAAAACCTACTACAGACTATAGTATTTCCCATTTCCTAAAGCATTTTTGTAAACCCTTGTTCATTCGAATGGAATTGGATTTCATTAATCACATTATGTTGTATAATAACGGATAGTGTATTTGTTTTACGCGAAATAAAAAGTATACAACTATTTATCAGCAAACCTTATATATTTCTCCTTCCTCCTTTTCGGTCTTTCTTGCTCCTTTTTCTTTCTGTGGTTTTCCTTCTGTGTACAAAAAAAGACACACAAGTATAATTAGACATTGAGTTTTTGTGCCATCACAAAAATAAGAAGAAGAAGAAGAACTTAGACATTCACTTTTTGTGACAACACAAAAACAAGGTATACATGAGATGTGAGGTTCAAAAAGGTGACGACATTTCACCTTATCCACCCAATGCGTGGTTCAGGGAGATTTGTTTCGATTAAAAACTTCAACTTCCGGTTTGAACTGGAAGTCAAGGTCACATAAGGTCATGCTGTGAAATGTGTGTTAAGTCTTCGGAGCCCTTTCTGATGACGTAAGATGATATAAATTCAAACTGTGGTAAGAAGTTAAGATTTTTTTCAAATTACAATATTAACGTTCGATCATCTTCCGGTTTGAACCGGAAGTAAAGACTAAATTGGGTCACATCCTGAGTATCAATGCTAGGTTGTTACATACTTTCCAAATGATGTATAGATTGTACAAAAAACAATGTGTAGTTCAGAAGTTTTGATTTTTCTGAAACATGAAGCTTTGACTTTCACTTTGAACCAGAAGTCATGGTCAAACGAGGTCACACTTTGTAGCATTTGTGAAGTCTTAGGAGCTCTTTATGAATACGTATAGTCGATAAAAATCCAATGTGTGTTTCAGGAGTTATGATTTTTTTTAAATATTACTTTGATCTTCCGGTTTGAACTGGAAGTCAAGGTCAAATGGGGTCACAATTAGTGTATCATTTCTTAAATTTAAACATACTTTCCCAATGATGTATAGTCTGTAAAAATCCAATGTTAAGATTTTTTTTA